>OY292394.1:15087963-15687963 GCA_958496205.1 Idaea biselata
GTTCCGAAACCACAGTAAAATCTCGACGTCTCAAAACGTACGTATTAATTTATACTAGTGATGCGCCGAGTATCAGTTTTACCGAGTACCGAGTATTACTCGGTTCAAAATTTACCGAGTCGAGTACTCTGCCGAGTTACTCGGTTCATTTAAATAACCGCGAAAACAAACAACAAGAAAACAGACGACGCGCGACAGGCGAGGCGACTCGAAGCAAGCAGGTTTTCTTCTTTACTACCTGCGCCCGCGGTTCATCATCATCATCCGAGCGATGTTCCTGATGGGAACATCTCATCATCAACACTTTCGGGAGTCTCTCAACACACTCACCGCTATCCTACTTTTACGTCTCTACTTTGCACGATCTTTGGCATCCCATGTAATGAGGCCATTTGCACGCATATCTGCTCTCTCGCCGTCAAGCCTGCCTTTCTTGAATCTTCCTAATCAGCTGCGCTCGGGCGGAGGTGCCATAGCAAAATATTTGTTCCCTACGTTACTAGCCGGTTTTCGTAAAACGTGACCGTACCATCGTAAACGCCATTCTTGCATGGTCATTGGCCATTCTTCTCGGGCATAAAGGCTGCCCCTGATGCCGGAGTTTCTGATGCGGTCTTTTCGCGTCACTCCACACATCTAGCGCTGCATTTTAATCTTCGTGAAACGCAGCTCCTACTTATGTCACTCAAGCACTGGGCACGTATCACTATCGTACAAAAGGACAGGTCTAGTGATCGTTTTAAACACTTGTTCCTTTTAGTTCAACCGTTATTTTGGGGTCGCAGACGATACCACTCGACACTTTGCCTAAGCTGCCGAAATACGAGACTTGACGAAGTAACCGATGTCGCCGGACGCAGGAAGCACAGATCCCAAGTACTTAAACTGGTCTGTCCGTTTGACCATATGACGGTTTACACAGGTGTGCTATCTTCATGCACAAAGTGGCCATAGCCACTTTGGGCGTGTAAGAAGACTGAACTAGCGTTTCAGGACACGATCTGTCTAAAACAGATCCCTGACGATTGCTCTTGGGAGTAACCTGACGGTACAGCGGATCCCTATCAGGCGTAATCGGTGGCAGAAGTCCTTGATTCGGAAGGAGTTCCGTCCGGTGCCTGCACCTCTTTATACTGCTTATTTAGCTCGTGGGAATAAGAGCGCCATCTCTCCTTCACCACGAGGTCCTCGTATAGCAGGTTACCATCGGGATCTTTTACACTGCGGCACTTGGATATATCCTGCGCCGCTTTGATCCAAGAACATACCTACTTATAAATAAGCTTCTGCCCCTCAGACGTTTCCAACATATCGTACAATGGCTTTCAGAGGTGCTGTCACTGGCTACTGCTCTTTTAGTGGCACGTTTGGCGGACCTGTATGCGTCGCGATCTTCAGGAGAGTTAGACGCTTGTCACTTTTCCAGCTTAAGTGTCGATATAAAGTTCTTTAGCTCTGTACCTTTGTGTTAAATTTCATCTAAATTGGTCGACCCGTTTGAGCGTGAAGGAGGAACAAACAAATACACAAACTTTCGCACTAAGTTAGGAAGTCAAAGCTGTACACAGATGAAATCCTACACAGATATATATATTTATATATATACCCGAGTTACTCGGCTCATGAACCGAGTACCGAGGCCGAGTACGAGTAGTAAAAAACCGCCGAGTACCCGAGTAACGAGTACTCGGCAGAGTACTCGGCGCATCTCTAATTTATACATAGTTCTAAATGAATAAATGAATTTTGAATTGAATTTGAATAAATGCCTAAAAAACTCGGTCAGCCGCGATTCAGCCTGGGCCCGGCTTCATTCAGCCCGTTTTAAGGGGAGCAATCGAGGGGTCAACCCTACCTCATCGAGAACCAAGTTGAGACTAAAATGGTGGAAAGAGTAGTAAAAGTTATGCTAAAAAAAGTCGGTCAGCCTCGAGTCAGCCTGGGCCCGTCTGAACTCAGCCCGTTTTTAGGGGATCAATCGAGGTGTGAATAGGGTTTCAGATCTCCGGATTTGTCCTGAGATCTCAGGATTTTTGGACATTTCTCAGGATTGCGGCCGGATTTCGCAAATCTCTTAAAATCGGTCTCCATATAAACCGGATATATGGAGACACATAGGTATACGGTATTTCAAGAATTTCCTGATAAGTATCCGGTTTCTTTTTTCAAATTGCCGGATATCCGGTCATTATGAATTGATTACACACAACACACTTCTTCAATACAACAATCAAAGTAATAAAGAAAAAATACCGAATATCCGGTTTTTTTTCAAATTGCCGGATATCCGGTCATTATGTGTTGATTCCACACAACACACTTCTTCAATACAACAAAAAAACTAATTAAGTCACATTTCTAGATACCCGGTTTTTTTCAAATTGCCGGATAATCGGTCATTATATCCGGATAAAAAGTAGCCTATATGTTAATCCTGGTCTAAAGCTATTTGCATTTCAAATTTGGTTAAAATCGGATAAGCCGTTTCTGAGATTAGCGCGAACAAACAAACAGACAGACAAAGTCTTTAAATACACTTGATTCGTGTTTAGTTATCGATTTTGAGACGGCCTGCATTTTTTTTCTGGATATAATTCAATTACAGATTTTTTTATCGCTACAGATTTATAATATGAAATAGATGAATAGATAAATGCCCCCGAAATTAAATAATTAACGCGCATTTTAAGTAGGTTTCACGCATGATACCTGTATGTTTGTGCATGATACTAAAGATACGGTACGTTGTCACGGAAAATGAGACAGTAAAACTGCGTCTAGCTGACGCACTAGCCTCAGTCGTATGTCGAACCGTTGCCGCGTGAGCACGTGCTGTCACACTGCGATTATCATTTTGACAGCCATAAGAATGCCATTTTGCTTATTTACAAATCCTGAATCATTCTTAGAGACAAATGTTTTTAAATTACAAAAATTTTATGAAAATGCATGTAGGTGTTTCTAGCTCATGTTTCGAATACGCAATGTTAGAACATACCGTATCTACCTTTGTTTGGTTTTATCTAAGACTGGGATATGAATTATTCCCAGTAGTCCCCTTTAGCCCTGTCCCCCGGAGTGACAGCGGGGAATTGTATTCCCGGTTTAAACCGGGGTGACAATTCGTGCCGCGCCTGTTCCCTTTGAAAGCTGACTAGAGGAAACAAATGGGAAGTTTGATTCCTAGTTGACACCGGTGGGGTGACAATGGGGTGGCACACGCAAAGCAGTGAGCAGATGGCGCTGGGGTCATATGATCTTTTTTTTTTTTGATGATGGTCCCCCACAAATGAAAACGCCGAGTTTTTTTTTCTTTCGGTCTGAGACTGATATGGCCAATTTGGCGCCGAAATAATTTATCAAAGATTATTTAATACATACATTTGATTGGAAATCTACATATTTCCTAGGGATTGTATGCAATTCCTAAAGTTACCTAGGAAATGATATGATAGACAGGATAAAGAAGATCGGCGTTTTTCCTTAGGGATTTTACCTGGGGGTTAGAGGTATCTTAATTTTATTTTATGTGCCATCGCAAATTACATATGAGACATGGATTATTCAATTGATTAATGCGAACTAAAGCCATGGTGTTAGTATTTTCATCCTACTCTTGATAAGTTAAAAGATATTGGATGTTAAAGTTTCACATTTGGGAGGGTTCACACAAAACACCACAAGATGTCGTTACTGGCTTTAAGTTTATGTAATCAATCGAATAATCCATATTTCATAACTTGCGATTGAAATAAGTTCGTGTAACAAATTGTTTGAAGTGCCGAATATGATATCTGTGGACCATAGCTGGTCGATTTTGAACGGTCTTCTGTGGGTAGATGGAATTATGACGTTGCGGTTTAGTGTATTTGATGTGTGTAGATGTTAAGTATTAGTTATACATATTTTATTACCGTTATGTGAGATAATACGGAGCACCCCGACTAGGATAGGTTAGGTTAATGTTAGAACATGATTATATGCATCGCTTTGACGAGCGAGCGAAGCGAGCGTGCCGCGGCAGCGCGAGCGGTCGCCGAAGCGCCTAATACTATAAATAAAAACATTATTTAGCATAATGTTCATTTCATATACAGTGCAATTTTTATACATCACGCCTTATTTATTTACAGAATAAGGCGCTTTGGCGACCACTGCCGCGGCAAGCTCCCTTCGCTCGCTCGCCAAAGCGCTGCGTGTAATCATGTTCTAACATTAACCTAACCTAACCAAGTCGGGGTGCTCCGTTCAGTTTTTTCCGTGGTTTAGATAGCTATGTATTTAGACTTTTAGATAAAACATGTGTAGGTATTGTAAAATTAATTTTTATGAACTTCGATAAAATATCCATTCGATATTTTGAAATTAGAGCAACCAACCATTAGATTATGTAATTTTAGGGGTTTTGACCATCGGGATTTTAACTGTAAATATTTTAATTTTAGATAGGTACCTATTCGAATTCGAATATATCATAAAGTGAGCGTTGACAAAATGCTATAAACACTTTAAAGAGCAATTAAAAGAAAAACTCGCCTATTATTTTTTTTCCAAACCAACTTCAAAAACTCCTTACTTCATTAGCTATCTACCCTATTGATTTTATTGGTTTTCATTAGAGGATCATATCAAAATTTTTATTTAAAAATTCTTTGGTCGTAAATTCTCTCACTCATCCCTATTACGAAGACTTCGCTGTCTGACCATCTGTCACCGGGCTGTATCTCATAAACCGTGATAGCTAGACAGTTGATTTTTTTACAGAGGATCTATTACTGTACCCGCAAATATTTAAGGGAGCTCCCATACAACAAACTTGATTTTTGACATAAAAACGCAACGATACCACGATGTATTTAACCACTAGCGCCATCTAGTGATGATTTTTGTCTTCCGCAAAAAAACTTCTGCACAAATCTTAATTAAGATTTGTAAAAATAAATGTATTAAATTAAATAATAACAAATATGTTTTTTATGTTATTCGATTAGGCCGGGAGTTTCCCTTCAGGTTTAAGTAAGATGAGTGAGAGAATTTACGACCAAAAAATTTTTCAATAAAATTTTTGATACGATCATCTAATGATAGACCAATAAAATCAATAGGGTAGATAGCTAATGAAGTAAGGAAGTTTTTGAAGTTGGTTTGGAAAAAAAATAATAGGCGAGTTTTTCTTTTAATTGCTCTTTAAAGTGTTTATAGCGTTTTGTCAACGCTCACTTTATGAAATTCTTTTTTAATTTGTAACAGTTTGGTTAGTGTTACGCTTTTTTTTTTTGTAACAGGTAACATGACCCTTTTATTCAGCTCCACATTTGAAAAGAAATCAGCCAAGTTGCAGTAAGTATGACCAAAAAGGTATCAGTGGTCGCATTTTAGTAGAAAAATTAGAAAAAAGGCCATAACTTCTAAACTACGAAAAATCGCGGAACATACATGGGGGTGATTCGGGTACCCCCTAAGGTCCTCTACCTCTGGACTTTCGCTTGACACTCGTTTCTGGGACACCCTGTATATCCGGTAACATAGACAATAAAATACACATTCCCTTCAAACGCTCCCGCTAAAACTTAAAATTGACATTAACGACTTTCTAATGGCAATGCGTCGCTTTCGGGCCGAAAACGACGTTCTAAAGCCGAATGTTTCGGCCATAAATAAATATAATTATACTTTTCGGCTATAGAATGATAGATGGATGACAGTTACTACCAGGGTTCCCAACTTAGCACTTTCGGTGCTAGATTTGGCACTATTTTCGCAATTCCAGCACTGTAATTTAACATTCAGCACCTAGCACTTAATCTAGCAATATAACAATATACAGCCATCATTCTGATTTTTTTCTGGTCACTGTAGAAGCGAACTGCGAATGTTTTTAGTTGTGAATTTATCAATTTAGTGTTTCGTGAACTATAAAACCTACTAAAATGGATATTCCTTTTAAGCAAAAAAGTGAGTAAGTTCAAAATTACAGAAAAGAGTGGGAGAACGATCCAAAATACAAAAAGTAGCTTAGACCTGTGCTTGGAGATAGTTTGAATGCAATGTGTGTATTTTGCAAAACAGAATTTAATGCGAGAATATTTGAAATTTAGCGGCATTCGGAATAAAAAAAAACACATAGAAAAAAAATATGTCTAAAAAATAGCACAATTTTTTATTTTTTTTTATCAATCTAGCACTATTTGAGATGCAATTTAGCACCAACTTATGATAATGAGTTGGCAACCCAGACAGTTACTCACACAATACACAATTGTCATTTTGACTTTCGGCGGGAAAGTGGAGACAACATGTCGTGCTCCAATTTTATTTTCGTTAAACTATGTTGTATACTCGGTTAAATTGTGTAATTTGGGTGGAATCTTATTCAATTTAGTTCCGTGAATGTGCACAAGTGTAGTGAAAACAAAATTGAGTGTTAAACATGAACTTTCCGTCGTTCGCGCCGAAGATCCTTGAAGGTTATAGTAAAGTTGCTGCCACCGCTTTACCATAGCCCCTGACTTGAAGTTAGAGGCCCGATCGGGCTAATTTCATGCAAAATACTTGATACTGGCAAGATGTACAAGATGTACGACGCCAAAACTATAATAAAGAAACTTGAAATATTCTAAAGAATTTCGAAGAAACTTGAAATATTCTAAAACTTGACCCTGGCTATTCCAAATTGGCCATATCGGTCTCGGACCGAAATAATTTAAAAAAAAAAATGTCATTTTTTGTTTGTTGAAAGTGTTTCGTCATTTCAATATCGAAAATTAACTCGAATTCCTTGTAATAAACTGTAATAAAAGCAGAAAATAAGATAAGAGCGGCCTACAACACAAGGTAGTACAAAAACATGTTGTAAATGGGATTTATACATGCCTTTTATTTACCTTTTTAAACGTCCATTTGTTTTGCATTTACAGGCAAACATGTCTCAAATCCGTCAATTCTGTTGCGATGATGAGACCGGTGAGGTGCTTACTTATGGAATCAACGACGAAACAGGCGAGCCGTGTTTAGACAACGAAATTCCTATACTACGCTACTTTGAAAACAGACTACTCGAACCTATGGCACTTCGAACTGAGATACCGAAGTACAATCGGTTTCCGAAAGGTTACATGTGTAAGACGAAGAAATTCCAGTCGTTAAAAGCGAATATCATTGCCGGATCGAACATTATAAGTCACAGAATGTTACTATTACCAACCCTTATGTTTTGCCCTGCATTCCTTTGTGCCATTCTCACTCTCTTGGAAGTATTTTTGCATATAAGGTGTCATAAGAAAAATAAATGTCTACAGGATCCAAATGTATACTACATGAGTCCATTTCATATGATAACAAGCATGTTTTGTGGTGTTTGCCGTGATATTGAGTCAGCTTCGAAAATTGGGCAATTGCAAGACAAGCGAAGAAATAGATATGATTATTTCAGAGGTATAGCAATTTAGTTAAGTTACAAAATTTTGCATAAAACATTTCAGTCACTGAATAGTCATAAAACTTGCCTTTTGTATGTTTAAAACATATTTAGTAGGTTATAACTTGTGTCTGTTTACAATTACAATTTTATGATCATTAAGTTTAGCAAAACATGAAGATGAAATCAAGGGCAGAAAAAATAGCTACCAATACAAGCAAATACAGTAGGATGACGATTATCCAAACATCTATCAACTGAATGACTGCTTAACCAAACCCCGTGCGAAGATGGCATGGCCTGTAATTTTATTTATTACACTAAGTATTATCAGTGTAATAAATAAAGGAAACTAGCATTATAAATGTATTGTTATTGGTATATTCATACATGATAGTGTACATCATACCGCCTGTAATTTTATTAACTACACTGAGTACATATTATCAGTGTATGAAATAAAAGAGTTTCCTATTAGAAATAATTTTAATTGATATATTCATACATATTAGTATACAGTTTGATAATCCAAATAAACTGGTTTTCCGAACACCCATGTTCCCCAATTAGTTGGTTAGTTTCGCTGGGTGTTTTCCGCACTTAGCCTAGGTAACAATTGGGCCATTGTACATGCTTTCTTAGAGGGGTTAAGCAGTAAGACGCCACAGGAGCCTACTCCAGATTGTCCCCCAATTAGTTCAGATAAGCGGCACTCTAATGTAGCTTAAAAAAGGTGCCTAGTGGTCTCTTTATTTGTATTATTGATTTTAACCATTACAGTGCAGTAGGTTTAGTATGAGTTGAAATCTCATGCCATGATTACTGTATTATTATTATTAATCATTATTTCTGTAGTGAGTGTAAGATAATGGTGATGGTAGTTAACACAAATTAATAGTATGTAAAAACAGATGCCTGTAAGTTGAATTGAATAATTCTAGTTTTGAATCAGTAAATAATACGATTTGTATTTACTCATGTCAAGCAGTCAACAAGAAACTTACAAATCATCATGTCTGTCTGTCCATCTACAGCCTAGCTCAGAGATATACTTGGATATGATATGATGGATTTATGACAGAAGTACATATAATTAAGTTTTAAGGAAAATTATTTCAGCTGAGCAGTATTTTCTTTCATATTTAATATTAATAAAATTTGAACTATATTGCCTTGAAAATTTCATACTAGGTAGTTAAGTTGGTAGTAACTAATTTGTACTTAACAACTTTTTATTTTTATGATTTCAAAGTCAAAGTTCATTAATTCACAAAGAGCAATTGTATACAAATACATAAACATTTAGAAACATTGACTTTAGAGTATGATTTTAGTGTGGCTTCAGAACGCGCCCTCTGATGAGAAGAAAGTTATCATGGGGTTTACCTTGATCTCCAAACATGTAATACAGGTCCACCAAGTTTCGAATAATATTTATGTGAGAATTATTTATTATTTTACATTCGTATTAAGTCTTCATATTGGTGACGGCAATGATAAAAAATTAAGCAATAAAATATTAAAAAATCTACTATCATATAATTTTCATTACTTATGTATTTCATTCCTTTGTATGTTATGTGTAGGGTTGCCAAAACCGTACTATAATATATAGTATTGTACTATATTTCAGCTCAGCGTACTATATATTTTTGAAAGCACATATAGTACGCAAAAATACTATATTTCTGGCATAATTTGTAAAAAGTTGTTTCTTTTATAAATTCCTCCTCTCTGCATTTACAGAGGACTGTTTTCTACGAGTATGTAGAGGGAAAAAAAGAAAAGCCATAAAAAAGGTACTCATAATTTAAAGATTGAATGTCGGGAACATTTTTTTTTATATTCAAGAAAGAAAGAGTATTTGAAAGTGTGAAAAAAAGTTTAAGTGCAAAAAATAATTATTTTATCGAAATATTCTACAAAACACAGCTCTAATTTTTGTACTATATTTTTTTGGGTCGTACTATATTTTTTAACCACAAATACTATATTTTTCGAAAAAACTGTTGGCAACCCTAGTTATGTGATTAATTGATTATGTTACATAGAGGTAATTTAATATAATATAATAATTTTATATTTAAGTACTTTACATAATAATGCAGATCAGACACCCTGAACAAATATGAGTCGTATTTTTGGACCCGGATCCAGTCTGGATAGTACCAGGATACGTAGGTATTCTAAAACTCAACGTCACGCGTCGTCGCTTTAGTATCGTGTAGGTATCGTTCAATTTTATTGAAAACTGTTCAAAATATTTTTGGAAATTTTGCAGTTTCGCTAAATCTTTTGAAGTGTTAAGCTCAAGCTCAAAATACACGACACGTACCTACACTTTACCTAAAATAGGACACCGCTACAAAACACTTATACAGGCCACTGTGCTGTGCCTACACAGCACAGTGGTCTGTTTTAGGCACAACTCGGCACAAGTTTTAGGTAAAGTGTAATATAGTGGCGGGATTCGGGAGAGAGATGAGGCTTGAAAAGGTCGGAGTTGGTGGATGTAGTCTAGAAAGAATCTACCGCTGGCCCCGATATTTGCGGAGCGAGGGAGTTTAGTTAATAAACTTGGGTCGGTAGTCGGTATTGCACCAACCCAGCATAGCGAGGACTCTTAGCCCCAAAAAAGACCGGAATAGTTCACTTTGTGATACCAGCACCAAATTTTAGTATGTTGTTAAACATGTCATTTTATCTTAAAAACCGTCGGGACCCCATCTGTAAAGTGTCTGGATCTGGAGATATTACGTCATCAAAATGGCGGCTACCGGATTTTGAAAATTGTGAATTATTCTAATTCTATGAACCCTACATACATGTGTGGGGTATGAAATGAAAGGGAATTAAGTGGTCTACATTGCTATAATACACAACATCAGCCGAATAGTAATACATAGTTACAAAAATATTTAAAGTTATATTGAAACACGTCCATAAAAAATCTATATTTTCGATTACAGCATGGGAATTATAACCAACAGACAAAAAATATGTACCACAGACATAACGAACAATTCATCAGCTATCCAATAAAAGAAACTAGAACTCGATCGGATGAAAAATTTCCAAGTAAAACCGTTGTTAGTATTCATATTTGGGGGAAAATGAGAGTCCATTTTTCTTTTTTTTGGTGTGTATTTTACCGGATATCTCAGCCGTTAGAGATCTTTTCGCATTGTTTTTTTTTTGTGTTAGAAAGGTATTAGCTTCTCGTAGGTTTCATAAAAAAATTGTGATGATCTGAGGAGAACCTTGAAAAGTACTGTTTTCACTTCATTCAATAGAATCGGCTCATAAAGAACTAACTACAGCCTTCTGAGCGGCTCCTGAGGAGAAGGTGGAACCACCTTCTTCTTAGGAAACTCCTCAATAATTAAAGTTACGGTTACAATTTTGATGATTTTTAGTAACAGTCGAATACTTAGGTATGCACTAAAAAGGACGAAATAAAAAAACGACTTCATTCATTCAAGGCTGTTCAACACACGATATCCCAACCACGATCCCACTAACTACAAAACCAGAAGCAACAAGTTGGACACTCCATTCTTCCAAATGGAATGTCGAACTTGATGCCATTTTTTCTGCACTTACCGGTTGTTCATCATCATCATCCGAGCGATGTTCCCGGTTGCATCAAGCCAGCATTTCTTGGGTATTCCCAATCTGCCGCGGCCGGGCGGAGGCACCATGACAAGACATTTGTGTCTCACGTAACTAGCCGTTTTCGTAAAACGTGACCGTACCACCGTAAGCGACATTCTTGAAATGTATGCGCTTTGTCTCGGATATGAAGCCAGGAAATGCGGGAATTTCTGACGCGGTCTTTTCGCGTCACTCCACACATCCAGCGCAGCATCTTTATCTCCGTGCCATGTAGCTCCTGCTTATGTCGCTCAAGCACTGACCACGCCCCACTACCAAACAAAAGGACAGGCAGGTCTAATGATCGCTTTATAGACCTGTCCCTTCAGTTTAACCGGCATTTTGGGGTCACAGATGACACCAGTTACCTCTCGCCACTTAGCCCAAGCTGCCGCAATGCGAGACTTAACGTCGCAATCGATGGTGTGTCCGCTCGACCATGTTACTGCCTAGGTGTGGGATCTGTGGTATTGCTAGCCAAGTGTTTGGTCTTCGCTACGTTGAGTTGCAAACCGCCGCGCCGTTCTCAGGCGACTCTTTCCACGTATTTACACGTCTTCCAAGCCGTCCTTTATCCAAATCCGCTAGTGCAATATCATCAGCATACATAAGCTTCCACGGGGGCTGCTCGTGTACGTTTCGGATGATTAAGGACAGTACATTCAGTATTATGCTATTATGGTTGTTATACGTTATCATCCTTTTGTGGGATTGGCCCCAGAAAAGTACATAGATAACATGGTCGAAGATAAGAGACTTAGTAGACGAAGCATTTGAAGCTTACTCTCACGGAGCAGAACTGTTAAGTACGTAACTACTGATAAATTTGAAAAAGACTGAAAAGTATGTCTGGGCAGCCAAACTACAATCTGAATCTACTCCGTAAAATTAATTTTCTGTTGAGCATAACCCATTGAGCATAACCTAACCTAACAACCACATAGATAGGTGCAGATTTAAAATCGTTCAAAGGAAATTTAATAGTTCGCACGAAAGGTCCCGTACCACACGGTTCATAAGATAGGTGTAGCCTGGTGAAAGACGAACGGACGGACGGACGGACAGACAAACAGACAGACAGACAGACAGCGGAGTATCAGCAATAGGGTTTCGTTTTTACCCTTTGGTTACGGAATCCTAAAATTGGCATCAAGTTCGACATTCCATAATTTGGGAGCTGCTGGTTTTGCAGTTGTTTGTATCGTAGTTAGGTAGTTAGTTTAGTTAGGTATCGTGTGTTTAACAACAGCCTTCAATTACATGAAGTCGTTATTTTATTTCGACCTTTTAGTACACTTTCGACTGTCACTAAAAATCAACAAAATTGTAACCATATAACTTTAATTATTGAGGAGTTTCCTGAGGAGAAGGTGGTTCCATCTGTAGTTAGTTCTTTATGAGCCGATTCTATTGAATGAAGTGAAAACAGTAATTTACTGCACTCTGGGATGTTATTCTGCTCATCATTCCGAAGGTTCTGATCAGATCATCACAATTTTTTTATGAAACCAACGAGAAGCTAATACCTTTCTAATACAAAAAAAAACCATTGCGAAAAGATCTCCAACGGCTGAGATATCCGGTAAAATACACACAAAAAAATAAAAATGGACTCCCATTTTGCCCCAAATATGAATACTAACAACGGCGTAACTTAGAAATGTTTCATCCGATCGAGGTTAAGTTTTTTTTATTGGATAGCTGATGAATTTTATTGTTCGTTATGTCTGTAGTACATAGTTTTTGACTGTTGGTTATATTTCCGATGCTGTAATTGAAAATATAGATTTTTTATGGACGTGTTTTCAATATAACTTTAAATATTTTTGAAACTGTTACTATTCGGCTGATGTTGTGTATTACAGCAATGTAGACCACTTAATTCCCTTTCATTTCATACCTCACACATGTATGTAGGATTCATAGAATTAGAATAATTCACAATTTTCAAAATCCGGTAGCCGCCATTTTGATGACGTAATATCTCCAGATCCAGACACTTTACAGATGGGGTCCCGACGGTTTTTAAGATAAAATGACATGTTTAACAACATGCTAAAATTTGGTGCTGGTATCACAAAGTGAACTATTTTCATGCTAAGAACCCACACTAGCAGGGGAGCCCATCACCGCGCCTCTCCCCAAGCGTGGTCTGACGGGACATTCCCATGTAAAATAAAGAAAGAGCATGGTATTGTCTAGAAAATGGTGGTGAGAATATAAATACTTACGCTTACTAGTTACCAAAACTTTGTAGATGAGAAGCAACGAGAAAAGCCCACGTTTTCGACATACACTCTTAACAACTAACAACGCCCCGCGGTTGCACCCGCGTATACCCCGCTCCCGCGGGAATATCGGGATAAAAGTAGCCAATTATGTTAATCCAGATCTCCAGCTATCTGCATGCCAAGTTTCATCACAATCGGTTCAGTTGTTTTTGGGTGATCTAAACTATCACATTAATAATATTAGTGGGACTATGGATTTTAGTGTGCCTCAGCTTGGCCGGACCATGCAATAGATTTACACTGTTTATTTAGTACCTATCTTAATTTATTTAGTACCTACGTGGTTTTAAAAACGATACAAAATGGCCAGCCATTCTGACGTCAGGTTGGCCAAGACCACCTTCGATTCCTCGCCATCCGCCGCGCCGTTACATGCTCCACGTTATATATGGCATGATTTTGTATTACGTACGAATAGCTGGTCACTTTGTATCATTAACATTTTTGAAACCACGTAGGTATTAAATATATAGGACGAAATAACCCAATAGGAACTAAATGAGGGTAGTTTGGGGTACATTTATTGGTTAGTCCGGCCAAGCTGACGCACACCGCTTACTATTTAGCGCGGACGAGTACAAACAGTGGGTTTCAGTCAGTTTATATGATCGAAGGTTTCAGTCGGTAAATCTCGGGCTGCCCATGACCTCATGACAGTATTAAAAAACGTATTTTATGTTGTTGCCGCTTTGGGGTTTTATTTTACTTCTCATTGATACATACATATAACAACACTAATAATTTCATTACGATAACATTCATCATACCCTACCGTACCTATGGGTATATTTAATTTGACCTTATAATTATGGGTCAGTTTACATCACCAGCGTCTTTACAACACGCCTATTGGGCCAATTTCAATATTCATGGCGTTATTTCAATCAGATCAAATTAAACTATTGAAGAACTTCTTTACATTCATTGACAGCAACAGACTCAAGAGTACACCAACTTGTCAGTACCTTTAGGCCCATGTCCGCAGAACTGGCAGGCTCCGGTTCTATAGTGCAGACAGCAGACAGGACCATAGTAAAACACTTTTTAATCTTACATGATTTCCGTCCATCATTAATTAATATTAATATAATATTATAAATGTGAAAGTTTGTGAGGATGGATGTTTGTTACTCTTTCACGCAAAAACTACTGAACCGATTGCGATGAAACTTAGAATATAGATAGCTGGACACCTAGAATAACACATAGGCTACTTTTTATCCCGTAATTCCCGCGGGATCGGGACTTACGCGGGTGAAACCGCGGGGCGCAGCTAGTCATTAATATAAGAACTACGGGTGTATATCACTTTGCAGATAACTATGGATTTTAATTACCGGATGGATTACCATTACTATGGATTTTCGGCAGACGCGTTACACCGGACGTGGTCGCGAGAAGACCTTTCCACGGCGACCACGGCCGGTGTAACCCGTTTGCCAAAAATTGAGGTAATTAAAATCATAGTTATCTACAAGGCGATCTAGAGCCGTAGTTCTTATGGTATAGTCCATAGTATACGTAATAGGCACTATCCAACCGGAGCCGGAACAGCATCCGCAGCCGCATTGCAGTGCGTTCATTGCACTGGACCAAGATCTCACCACTTTAACCTAGTTTACACAGCTGGAGAATTATTCCTATATTATAATTAATTATAGAGGATTATTCCTGTACATAATTGTCATTTCAACATCATTGCACGTACAATAAATAAATAAATTCTGAGAACACACAGCGCCATCTAGCTCTGTGGTAAGCTACTAAGCTTGTGTTACGGTGACAACGGATATAATAGTTAAATTTGTTTTTCTTTCGCAAATACATACATATTATACATAGAGGACACATGCACGCATACCAAAAACAAATATTTATTTTAAAGCATAAATACCTTCACCGGGCGGGAATCGAACCCGCAACCTTCTGCGTTGCAGTTGGGCATTCGCACAACGCGCCACGGAGCTCGTCGAATTATATACTTAGTTTAATTTTGAAACATACAACTAAACTAAAATCGAAACTTAATTGACTCAAAAATGTTAGGAAAACGCTCAGGGAAAACGCTAGGTATTCTACAAAGAAAACGTAATTGAAAAATGTCAAATGTTATTCACAAACGTAAAAAAATTGACGGCAAAGATATTGAAATGACATTTTGTATAATTACAGGTTCCCTGTCCCATGAATCATATATGATTCGTGGGACATATTTTGTACCAAGATCCACACGTTCATGAATCATATTTGATCAAATTTAGAGGCAAATTCGTAGCTTTTTTTTATAGCTCAATGTAAGATATTTACGTCACGTGTATGTCACGTTCATGGATCATATATGATTCAAATTTATTTTTTCTTTTTAGAGCAAAAAAAATTACGTAGGCATTTCCAAAACTTAAAACTACCCCCCCGGAATACATTTCAACAATGTACCAAAAAAAAAAGTGGGACATATACTATGCCAAAAATGATTTGTATGGGGACAGGGAACCTGTTAATACGAGAATAGGTCATCAGCTTGTTTTTTTTTATTAGTCGTTTTCACGACAAATGTTCAGAGCAACTAGTAGCCGTTAGTTGTTTTCCCCTTTGTTCATGATATCAATGGCACGTAGCTGCTAGTTTCTTGCAAGATGTGAGACCATCTGTTTTCAGCGCACATTAATGTGAGCCGGTGCACTCAGCTACTGACCAGGCCAGCTCGCAATGCGTAAACTAGGCATAAGCTGCGTTTTCCATTAAAGTGTATAGCATACGAGCGCTAGATGTGTTTGATTAAAGCCAATAGGATCGCTTTACTTAGCCTCGCTTAGCGTAGCTCCGGTGGAACCGTGTTAATGGAGCTAAGTAAAAGGAACGCGTTTATTGGTTATTAGTCGCCAGTGCGACTGCGGAGCTCTCGAGCAAACCATGCAACTTCTTTTGACCTGCCCCTCTAGCCCTAACAACTGTACGCTCGCGCTGGCTGATTTGATGGCAGCCAACAGCAAAGCCAGGAGCCTCGCAGTATGCTGAGTGGGCAGATCTAACATGGTCAAAAAAATGTGCCATCGACACGACGAAGAAGATTGGTTGTTAACAAACAGACCTATGCATCCTCGCAGCCTCGAAATGCAGCCTTACACTAGCTAGATTTTAAAGGTGGTAGTTTTGTAGACCTTTTGCCGCTCCTACAAAGATGACTTTTCAAGGTTCTCTTTCGATAACCCACTTTTTAATATAAAAAAAAAACAATCACCCTTATTTCGATGTATGTATAGCGATTATTTTGTTAACAGTAGATATAGGGTTAACCCTGCGATGAATAAGCCAGGAAATTACATATCACTGGCTAACGAAATACAGCGCAGCAAACGTTTACAAACCAAGCTAAAAGATTGGTCATCAAAATTACATGGGTTAAATATTGGCGTATTTCTCCAAAGTTTTTATTATTTTTACTGACGAATGATACTTAATCGTCAGGAGCAAGGTGCGTGTTTACAACTCGACTTGCTTCTAAAATATCCGCGCGCTATACAATGGCTTGCCGCTATATCCACTCCGAAGGATTGATAAATAATTTGAAAATACACATGTAAGCGAAAGTGTATGTATGGAGCACTACAAGAAAAAACATGATTGAAAACAATCCTATAAGTTTAAATACACATTTATTTTCATTTCATATCAATTTATGACTTTACAAATGGCGCGGAGTACTGTTGCGTTGTATAGCCCTCGGAGACTGCTTATAACAGACATTGATTCCTAGCTAATTTAATTATATTACTATACATGCATTTAATTTGTTAGCGTAACTTATCTTAACATCAACATGTTTTTTTTTACTTTTTTTTCTATAATTTTATCCGTATTAGACACCAATAAACGAAATTTAACCAGGGTGTCATAATAATAGAAACAATATTTAACAAGGATGTCATAATAAACTCGAAATTTAACCAGGATGTCATAATAAAATCAATATTTAACCAGGATGTCATAATCAAAATCAACATTTAACAATATTCATTTAAGAGCCGAATTTAAATTTCGTTGGTACTTGTGCAGGAACGGTGAAGGAGTAACCTGCAACAACAAAATAGTATTTTTCAAAAACAAACATGAGGCAGAAAACTACATAATAAAATAATAATACATAGAATAAAAACTATACATTTTTTTTATTATAATAAGATGATTGTAATGTAAAACATGAACACAAAATATATGTTTTGTAGATTTACATATTCCTAACTAGGGCATGAATCCCGGGATCTCGGACGCAAAAGTTCGATATTATAATCCCGGGATTGAGTGATCCCATATCGAGATTTGAGCAATTTACTATTTGGGTATAAATTAAGATTTTTAGCTATATTTTTCCCCATGGAATGATTGAATGAAACTATTAAAATTAAACCCAAATTAGTCTACCCCTGAGGAAGAGATCTGTAAAGATTTAGAAGCGTAGGGAATTGGTAAAATGTTTAAAACAATAAAAGTAAAGTGATTCATTGCAATTTTTAAGACAAGTATTTTTTATACAAACTCGCATGCAATTTTTTTCTGCTAACATCATTTTAGTGGCGCGCCTAGAATTTGGCGCGAAAGTTTAGACACTTTCGGGTTTAGGTTATTTGTCCGCCATATTTCCAAAATGATGGGGTGGACGGCCCTCGGGGTAACTTATTTACGTAATGAAACCACTAGAGTCTTAAATATATTTAATATTTTATATTTAACACATTTTTGTATTAAATTCGCTTTTTTAACGATATCTAAAATCCCAGTATCAATCCCGGGATCCCGGGATTGAGCTCTTAATATCGATATCGCCCCGGGATTGAAAACCTTCCGATATTGCATGCCCTATTCCTAACGCAAGAACTTGCTTTTTTTAAGTATTCCCATCATTATTCTGAATTAGATTTTTGTTATATTGTCAATTTTCAATACTTAATTCGAAAAGTTCATTTAATTCTTCAGAATTGCTCACTTTTGAATAGTATGAACAGAATATTCGCATCACTACCATCTTGAGGGTGACCACATTATCTCAAGTTTCGACAGCTCGAAAGGTCAAATATTGGTCTGAAAATAAAAACCGGCCAAGTGCAAGTCGGACTCGCGCACGATGGGTTCCGTACCATTATTACATTTGGGTAGGTTACCCTAAAATAAACACTGGACCAACCAATCCGTGAACGCAACGCGAACGTTAAATTTATTTTACTACTGGCGCCCGTCTAGCACTCTATCACTCACTAGATGGCGCTAGTGGAAAAAATACATCGCGGTATCGTTGCGTTTTCATCTCAAAAATCACGTTTGTTGTTGCCCCCTTAAATATTTGTTATAGCGGCTACAGATATAGATCATCTGTGAAAATGTCAACCGTCTAGCTATTACGGTTCATGAGGTACAGCCTGGTGACAGACAGACGGACAGACAGTGGAGTCTCAGTAATAGGGTCCATTTTCCATTGGGTAGGAAACCCTATAAATGGAGTAAAATTGTTAACTTACCACCGCTTTGTTCGATACGTTTGCTATCCTGTTGCGCCTTACGTTGGTCGGCAAGTACAAACACGGCACTCAATTTTTTCTGTTGCTGTTCGTCTAATATCGCCGTCAAAGCGTGATATAGCGCTGGCTCAGTCGTGGAGATAGCTGAAATAGACAAAAAAGTAAATGAAGAAAAAAATCATTTTCAAAAATTCACTTGCGGCGAGGATTGAACTCAGGTCTTTGGATCTGTACCCTAACGTCTGTGCCAACTAGACTGTGCAAGTTCTCAACTCAGGCGACGAACTCAAAGGATCCGGAGGGGATAAAAAGAGGCCTATGTCCTTCTCCAAGGTATCATCCATCTCTCTCTATACTAAAATTCATCATAATCGGTTCAGTGATTTAAGAGGAGTATCAACGCCAACGACCTTGAAACTGAAAATCCCTGTCGGGCTCATCGAATATTGTTGATTATTTCATGACGGAATGTCGTAGAACTTTTTTTTGTGCACAGATTGTAGGTGACATTGTTTCCTACATTTTGGTGTAGTTTTAAGACAAGAACCTCCTATTGGTGCAAAGCCTATCCAAATTTTAGACAAAAAATGTCTGATTTGGTTAAAATGTACTAAAATACTGCTGCACTGAAACTGCACTAAAATATCGGAAACAATGTCGCCTATAATCTGTACACAAAAAAAGTTCTACGACATTCCGTCATGAAATAATCAACAATTTTCGATGCGCCCGACATGGATATTCAGTTTTTCAGAATAGGGCCCTTAAGCGTAAATACGTAGCAGACAGTTACTTCCGCATTTGTAATACTAGTAGGGAATACTAGTACCAAATATGGATGTAATATTTATACGAATATGGACTCTGGAATAGATCCATTATACCTGTGATTGTGTTTTTGAATTTGATATATTCGTCGACTTGGCAGTCTTTCTCGTCAAGAGGTGTGGTGTAACATTCGATTGGTAAATCGTCGCCAAGGAATCCATCATCGTCCTGCAAATTAATAAAATAATAAGATATTTAAATATGATGTTGAACAAGGTATAGAAATTAATGCTATTTTCCCACCGCTATTTTTCTCATTACTATAATTATTATGTCAAGACTAACCGCAAGCTTCTTCAACGTATAGTTAATTTATTATTATTTTTTAGTACATCATAAGCAACTGCAATGTTATTTACACTATTTCTAGTTGTGGATACCCATTATTGGCTTTCCTATTTCTATTGTATTTTTCTTATCCCTCTCAGGAACCCGGGGTCCGTTAAACCAAAATTGTCTTTTTTTGTTGGAGTCGGCACAACAGATAAGTCATTCGTCATTCCCAAAAAATTAAATAAAGAACTTTAATTTTTAGTAATAAGTGTTCGTTACATAGCCAGATACTACTATCAGTAATATTTGTAGGAAATGCCATTGATTTATAGAATGAATGGTAAACTATCAGATATAAGCTCTACAAATATCAAGTTGTATGCAATAATAATCTTACAATATTATAAAGCTGAAGAGTTTGTTTGTTTGAACGCGCTAAGCTCAGGAAAATCTGGTCCGATTTGAAAAATTCTTTCAGTGGACTATCCAATCTATTTATTGAGGAAGGCTATATTATATTTTCAAACAAAATTAGGCGGACAAAGTCGCGGGCACTGCTAGTGCAAGTTATAAATATGTACTTACACTGTCCGATTCATCATCATCTTCGACGGTGGCGGTCATGTGGACGCCCTGTTGTAGTGCATTCTTTACGGAGATACGAGCCAAATTGTCTAAATATTCGTTGCTCATTTCGTCGATGTCGTCTTCGTCGCTTGATAACACCTCTGTAAGTAAACAATGCACATAACTCAGTGAAGACGTTGGGTCTCCCTTTCGGAGAGGTCTTAGCGAGCTTAGGTTAGGAAACCTACCTGGGAGCATTCCCTCCCTTTCGTGGGAAACTAGGAATGTACCAGAGTAAATTCGCCTCATTTCGCTCTAGTTGTCAATCTAACAAAATATTGCCAATATCTAATTCAACGAAACTATACGAAAATCAAGGCTGAACCTCGGTCAGAAATGAAAAATAATATCCGTTGATTGTTATCGGTCTTCTGAGATGTCTCTGCGCATCAAGCGCCGATCTTTATTGATTAGAAATACGGTATTTCTAATCAATAAAGATCGGCGCTTGATTTGAGTATTAGCTCGTTCACTGCTGATGCTAATGACATAAAATTTGAAGGCGTGTTCCTTGTACAGTGTCCATTAAGTGGTTTGTAATTTTCTATGGGGTCGGGACTTCTGCAGGTGAGGTCGTGGGACACAGCTAGTATCATACAAAAAACGTACCATCTTCATCTTCATCATCCTCTTCGCCTGAAGATGTATCTTCATCGGCTTCCGCCTGCGCCTCATACGCCCTCTTCAATCCATCGAATAACACAAGACACGAAGGCAACAGCTTCGGTAAAACTTCCTCCAAGTTCGGCCGCTGCGGGCCCATCTCCAGCAGAGTGCAAATGCCTAGCACACACAGTTTTCTGTCGTGGATTCTACAAAACAGATAAAAATACTTAATACATTTTCTGTAAATTTTTTTATATCATTTATATAAAACACATGGAAAACAATGATTAGCTAAAAAGTGCTCTAAGCTAAGCAATAGGGAAGGTTATTCCTTCAAACTGTACTAGTGAATTTAAGTCAATATAAGCTAAAATTCCTTACCCAACAAAGCAGTCGGTATCGTGAATCCATTGTTTTATAAAATGTTGCACGATGGATGCGTTTGGTACAGACTCTTGGAGTTTGTTTAGGATCGTGAACAGTAAATGTGGGTTGCAATACAGTATTGCGATCAGCACCTGAACACAAATAATTTATTTTAATAAAACCCATAAATAAAACGTAATATAAACATGTAAATAAACATCATGGACACCGCAAAAAAACATAAGTCTACAAGAACTAAAGGATCAGACATTTGGGATCAAGATAACACGATATTAAATTGATAAATCCACACTATCGGTTTGGTCCACTGTTGTAACTGATCTTTCATAACCAGCTATGAACACGGATTTTTTTTCTTTTTTTCATAACCAGCTTCGAAAACAGAAATAAAATTGTCCGTTTCATAACCAAGTTTAATAACCAGCTACGAAAGGAGACTTTTTTTCCATTTTCAAACCTGGTTATTAATTAAGAAAATTTTGTCCACTTTCATAGCTGTCTTTCGTAACCAGTTAGTAAAATATAGAGGAGAAAACACACTTTTCATTAACGAAATTATTATTAACAGAATTAAACTCATTGTAAATAAACAAAATTAAATGTATAGGTACTTTAAACTAAAAATTATTCATTAACGAAATTATTATTAACAGAATTAAACTCATTGTAAATAAACAAAATTAAATGTATAGGTACTTTAAACTAAAAATTATTCATTAACGAAATTATTATTAACAGAATTAAACTCATTGTAAATAAACAAAATTAAATGTATAGGTACTTTAAACTAAAAATTATAAGGGGCAATAAGTTCCAGGCAATGCCCAACAGTTATAATATTTGTTTCCAATTCCTCGATGGCAGAATTAATTTCGATGTCAATTTCTACGTAATTTTTGGATTTAATACTCTTGCTACACATACGGATCTTCGTTTCTTTTACTAATATTTCCAAAACTTGTGCCAGAGATGGATTTTTACGCCCCACGTATTTATTTAACCGAGCATGCCATGCTTCGACATCATTTGTTGTTCTTATTTCCTCTTGATAACAACACCATTTTTTTATAAATTTTATGTCGCTTAACCAATACTGATTGAAGTAGGAGTTAAACTTTTGTACATTTTCGGACTTGAGTGTTTTTTTCATTATATATTGGTAGCCTGATTTTATATATTTTAAAGGCAAACGAGCCAAACCAGCACATCTAGCTACATGTCGTCTTTGGACTCTGGACTTTATTCCCAATGCCCTGGCTTTCTTAAACAGGCTATTACTAAAATGGAAAAAACATCCTTTTATAATAGTTTTAGGAAACACATTTTGAATCGCCCTTATTGCAGACTTTTCATAATCAATCGTGACTTTTTTGGGGTACCATGCAGGCAATCGACTTTTAATTAATTTTAGTAATATTTCGTATGTCTTCACATTTTTATTGTGCATAAAGGCATAAAATAGAGGAACGACTTTGTTTAAAGTTGTACTGTAACCATGGATGGAATATAGTTGGGAGAATGGTGGCGGGCATGACTTAAAGATACCATCGAAAAAAAAGTGTTCGAATCGTTGTAAGATATTATTTAGATCAGCATTGCAAAACACTAAAATCCTCGTCGCGTCATCAATATCATTATAGTCCGCCAATAGAAAAGATTCAAACTTTTTTGGCACTGTTATTTCTGAAGGCAACTGAAAATGTAATTTTGACACACCCAAGTTCTTGTTTCTTGCCTTGTACAAACCACTTTTCATATTATTGAATTTTGGCAAATCAGCAACTAAATTAACGCCATCGTCTTGAAGCTGGCAAAGCATATTTTCAAATTGTTTTTGTATAGGTTCGGTATTTGAGCAAATTTTTGTTTTTAAATCATGAACTTTCTTCAAAATTTCAATTTTTGCCGTCTCTGGTCGACATTCAGAGTTATGTGGTTTTTCTTTTATAACGATGTTTTCTCTGGTAAGTATAATATTGCCTGCACATCCCTTAAAGCTATAGCACTGCCAAAATGTGTTTCCATTAGTGTATACTTTTCTCCGGTGGAATTGTCGTCCTTCACAGAGCAGTTTAATGCCTCCACGCTTTGTCGGAATAAATTCCATTTGTTTTATTTCACTGGACTGCATGTTTACTAGGTAGATAAGTTGTTGATTGCAAGTAAAGATTTGATTGATAGGACAAATGACTTTTAAATGTCATTCAATATGTTTATTCTTTACTGGCCAGTATACAGTATCCATACATATAGTTCATATAATAGATTTATAATCGCGTACATACGAAAATGGTAATAAATCTAAAGACAGCTATAAAAGGCTACGTCCCTTACATCCAAAAAGTTGGTTTCACGTCATCCAGAATGGGGTTAGAAACTAAAAGGTCGAGGCAGGTGGCGCTAGTGTGGCACGGCCAGATGCCGCCAAACTTCAACTGTGATTGCATGTGTCTTTAGCAATTTTATGAATTAAAATGTATTCAACGTGGAGTATAATCCAATTAAAAGGGGAGCTGAGAAAAAGGAATGCGTCTACTAGCGGAAAAAAAGCTGCTTTGACTGAAAGGTTAGTAAAAAAGTGCATTTTAGTGTTTGTTTGTTATGTTTTACAAAAAGGCTTTGTACTGATTTATATGATGAAAATATGTAAAAACCCTTTTGTAAAAAGTACCTACATGTTGAGATAAGTATACGTGCTTATTTTCGGGGTCGTACGACTTGTAATTTTTATGATTTTATTAAAAATAAGTCTTTGTTTACAAATGGTTGACAAGGGTATTTTTTTCATGGATTTTCTATGTTTTTGTTTTAGGCTAGAGGCGTACGATAGAAACAGTATTATTGGAGTCGAAGAGGAACTCGATGACGAAATTCCTGAGTTTCCTGATATAAGTCACTTTGGAGATGTTAACGCTAGCACCAATTTACCACCGCTCGGCTGTCCAAACACCACATCCAAGAGTTTGCGGAGAGGTTTCAAGTACCTACCACCCAAAGGTCGTCTGTTATATGAAAGCAGAAGTTTGGTTACTCTTCGTGTTGCCTTTGAAGGAAAGTATGCCTACTTTCATGTGCAATGCAAAGCACAAATGAAGAAACTACTTTACTTAGTTTTATTGAAAATAGATTGAAATGGCACTATAGAAGTCAGTTATTGTGAATGTGCCGCTGGAAGTGGTTTGTAGGCACATTGTAAGCACATCTGTTTGTGTAAAGTTTGGTGTAAATCTGTTGCCCGGTCCGGCCTAGCTGACTGACACTCTTTATGCATAGTTAATAATAAATATTAGTCTAACTTTGCTATCTAGCTAGAGTCTGTGTACACAGGAACGTTTTGATACCTTTTTTAATTTTAGATTTTGATAAGACTGTAGTTTCACAGTAACTTTTCAACACATTAGAATGACAAATCACAAAAACATCTCAGTCAATCCTGAAGAAGAGACATGTAAAGGTCTCAAAACGTTGAGCGTTGAAACAATGCCTTAAGTAATAAAATAAACACCAAGTAGTAAAATTTCCTTCATTTCATAATATTTTCTCTAAAGTTGCAGCATTTATTATTTTCGGTTTGTATTCTCCTAGGTCCAGGTGCTGTATCTAAGCACTGTCTCCTTCTGCTTCTTTCTAGACGTCTGTTTAACCGTTATTGGTCTTCTGGCTTTATTTCGGTAATTACTTTGGTAAAAGAAAATATAGAAGGAACTGCTGTTTTCCTCAATACTTTTTATTTATTTTCATCACCTGAATGAATGAGAAAATGTGGATAAGGTAAGATAAGAACCCTAATTTACACAAAGCTTGGCATGAGAGAAACGTCTGTGATGATCACTGATCGATGATCATTGATGATAGGTGGAAAATACTGTAAAAACTAAGGAATGGTCTATTCCTAAGAGAATATACATTCTCATACAGTATCGTTACAATAGTAAACTATTATAACCTTCGATCAATAGGTAGGTACCTACACTAGTAGTTTAAAGAAAGGAAACGTCTTACCTGTGTAGGAATTTCTCTCAAAAAAATCATTAGGTTTAAAATGGGGAGCACATAACCTTAAATAGTTACTAGGTCGATTTTTCTCCTCATAGCTTTTATCCACTGTTTTTTTCTTTTGGCATCTTTGGGGAATAAATGATTTGCTATGTTTTTGCAATCCACAGCTGAACAAAGCGTCATTTTGTAAAATTATCTCAAAATAACCATGTTTGTTTACGAAAAATCTATGAAGGTGTCAAATAAAGGCAGACGTGCTACAGTAGCGCCCTCTGAAGTGAGCAAATGGCAGTTTTAAACCTCATTAAAATAAAATTTTAAATTATGTACCACGATATCCTCAAGATTAATAAAAGTATCGTTAACAAAAAAACTTACTTGAGTAATTTATATTTTTATTTTACTGTGTAATTCGAAAGAATAACACAATATAAAAAGCTAGCTTTTTTGACTCGACCTCGCACACCTTGGGCAAAGATTATTATTATTTAAAATACAATCTGTATAACTAGAATTTATTTAAGGCCCAAGTACGTGGTACTTATATATTGTTATCTTTAAAACTACATAACCCGTTCGTTTGTAGCTATGAAAGTGGACAAAATTTTCTTAATTAATAACCAGGTTTGAAAATGGAAAAAAAGTCTCCTTTCGTAGCTGGTTATGAAACTTGGTTATGAAAAGGACAATTTTATTTCTGTTTTCGAAGCTGGTTATGAAAAAAAGAAAAAAAATCCGTGTTCATAGCTGGTTATGAAAGATCAGTTACAAAAGTGGACCAAACCACACTATCGTATTCGGACCAAATAAGCAGATAGAAGCGAACGCAATCGCAAAGCTTTCGAACGTCCGTAGTTGCGTACCGCTTTCTCTCGCTTAGATCTATGGGGTACACGACGTTTATGCAAGAAAATCATAACGAACCTTATGAAAAAAAGCACATTCAACAGTCTCTAACTAAATATTAAGAGATCAACCGCAATGGTAAATAATTTATACATAAATAAAAGCCCGCTATTTTTTGAGACCAAACTCCTATCCCCACCCTGCCCTGTTCTACATTAAACATTAAAATGCTGGATAGCAATATAATATATTCCGCAGCAATTCAGGCATGAAAGCCGAAGTTACCTAACTTCCAACAAATTGACATATTATATTCGTTCAAGCCCGTTACAACCAGCCACACATTGATAACCATATAGCATGTCTACCCATGCAAACGGCGATTTCATAACAAGGTAAGTTCCCCGTACTGAATGGCTTTGGTCGGTACGGAAACCAAACTACAAACTACTAGTGGTCTTTGGGTCATAAAAAGCAGCCATTTCCATATTTCCCACTATTGGGAAGAAGAGTATGATTGTACCTCAATAACTACACCTGGAGCTTTAATTCAATCGCTCAAGCCGTTTGAAAGACAGAGAAGAAAAAGCAATCAGTCGGGAGTGTCATAGGCCTATGTGCGGCCAGACGGTACAAAATAGCGTGAACGCGAACATAGTATGGCCGACATGGGAGATCCCCGTACCAACTTCTCAATACAGGGAACCTATGTTAACACTCAAACATACCATGTTGAGACGAATGTAGCCCTGTATTCTTTGACGACCCAACCTCAAGAGTAGAGTCTCGTCGCGTTGGATCGTCTTTGGGACGTCAAAGCAAATACTGCAGTTGCAGTTATTCTGGCAAACAAGGTATAGTAAAGCTAGAACTTCATTCGACGACCCACAAGTTTGATACGTCCATGTCCTATTGAGGTGTATAAAATCTAATAGTCAGTGGTGCAAGGATTCAGAGTGATGACTAGAATCACGAAATCCCAATCCAATGAGTGACGCTTAGATATTTTTTTGAATTAATTTATATTTCGGTGTGCTATCAATTCGGTTTCGGTGTGCTTTTGGAGTGGTATCAATTTTAATATCTAATAAATCAATTAAAACTTATTTCGCGGATTTCTCCTAATTCGTATTTTTCATTTTCGCTAGTATATATTTTTCTTAGGAAAGATAAATACCTGAAGGAGCATGGTCCTAAGTTCCGATGACTTGACCTTCCTAGTAAGTCGGTTTAGGATGAGTTCCACGAAGGAAGGTAGGCAGTTGTCAATCTTCCCGTTGCACTGTAGCACCAACACTTCGAGAAGTTTTGCGGCGTACAATTCTGACTCGTCTTTTGTTTCCGATGACAGTATCTAATAAATATAACGATCATCACATTTAAATAGCTCAAAATACATTTTTCAAATAGCTAGGATATACAATTTACTATCAATATAAAAAGGCTTCCGTAGACCAAAAATAAGGTAAATAAGTTAACTCAAAGTTTACGACGTTTAAGAGTTATATTACCTAAACGAGGTTTATAAATAAGACTTTGTTAAGTGACTGATATAAGGAATAAACGCTTTAAAGTCTAAAAACCAGGCAATAATGTAGTGGTAACTCAACTTTATTATACAAATAGTTTTTAATCTATAGCATTGTACAGAGCACCATCTAGCTCCCCTAAGTTTGTAATATGGGTGATAGAATACAAGGATTTTAAGATGGTGTTTTATGAATTTCAAGAAGGGGGGATAGGATAGCCGTTACGTGTTCCGGTAAGTAAGAACTATACATTCGTGTTATACGAGTACCAACAGTAACATTTGTTACAGCGCAAGAGCGTATTGATTTCGCACAGCTTTTCAAGGACTTATGGGCAGCGAACAACATTCGCAAAAATTATAAGTATTATCGCTTAAAGATTTTGGGTTTGTCTGTTTGGTGATGTTAACCACTTTTGTCTTTTTCGTTTACAGAAACTATTGTTTTTGCCCCTACTTATGCATCATTGATAAGTGCTAAGAGAGATGAGCAAATTATAATATCGGTTTAAAACCAAAGTGACTAACAGAACAATAAAACGAAAAAATAGAGTAGTTTCAGAGTTAAATACCCGGTTAGGCATTTTATGCTTTACCTACAAATCAAGTTATTTTAGCATTCAAAATGTCTATGTAACCGGAACAGATTTTCAGACAATCAAATATTGATCAAACTGATAACTTAGTTTTGTTTCCAATGCCGTATCTTTCCGGCGCGGACGTGACAGGCAAATAGCAACCTCAAAATCATGAAGTATTTAGGTTCAAAATGTAGAAGCTATCAGTAATGTAGATTACAGCATTGATTTGCAAAACTCTTTGTCATATATTTGTAACAAAGGCATCAAGTCTGTCTTACAAATTTATGTAAGTCTTCGCTAGTGAAGAAACTATATTGATACATATCTAGTAGCCGAAACAAAATGAAATTTAACAGGCAATGCCTTGTGGATCTTTCGCTGTTTTTTTCGGGTATATTAATATTCCAGAGGGTGCAGCTATATTAACATATCGCTCGATTTACATAGATAAAATCCAAATATCGATTTAGATTGGGTATACTAAAAGCTTCGCATTTATCATATTACTATATTATTATGCGCCTTGCGGTTTCATTCGCGTTAATCCAGATTTCGAGGGAGTGTCGGGATGAAATTCCTGTGTTATTCTAAAACTCCGCAGTTGTCTTCATTTCAAGTTTCAAACACAACAAAAATCCTAACAGGTGTGTGAAGGTATTTTTAATATAGTTATATGAATGCAAGAACTATAAGTCCTAGTTAGGACTTATAGTTCTTGCATCTCAACAAGATACTTGAAATTACTCCTACCAATGGTAACTAAATTCAGAGTAATGCATATATTCGCCAATTATCTTTCACTTTGTAAAGCGTAACAAAACAATAGGATTTATTAATATCAACATCGAAATAACTAAGTAAACAGCACTCCACAGCAGCAGCCCGGATAACTGCTTTTTCAATGATATAATATTATTAGTAAGAACGGAATTACTGCAAAGACGCAAGATCGTTATTTCAAATGGTTTTGGATAGTGAAGTGACTGTTCTGTATCTGTATGTAGAAATGTTTAACGTTAATACTTACAACTTTAGCCATATTGAAGATAGCGAGTAGCCTGTTCTCATTCGACAAGAAAGCGTCAGTGTCCACAGTAATGTAGTTGTGTAGCACCGGCATCATGTCAGTGAAGTAGTCGAAGCTCTCGTTTTCAAACACCTGATAAAGAAGTTCTAGGACATTCCACATGTCTGGAGATATCTTTTTAGCAGTCAAGTTACATAGCAGCGACATTGCCTCTTCGTAGTATTCTGAAAGTGAATAAATTCATTCAAGTATTTTAAATAATACAGTAAAGTGGGTAGAAAAACATTGCGGCTGTATACGTAAAGTGTGACCTTTACATATACAGCCGCAATGTTTTTGGTCTTTAAATATTCAATGCTGATATTTGGTGGTGGTGGGCTTCACATATACATTTCCTGCTCATTTGTACAAAGGCTTCTATGTGAGATGCACACACTATATTGATAAACAAGCAGGAACACTAGGTTTTAAATGCATATTGTTTGATTCCGTGAAAACATTAGGAAAATAGTAGCCCCTATCATGTCTCGATAATGTAACTCACACAGATTAGACAAAATAAATATGTAATTAGACTTACCAACTATACTATGATGCAAGATATGTCCAACTACGCGAAGCACAGTACTCTCAATCTGGGCCATAATCTCAGGATTATCTTCCATCGCATTGAGTACGGTTTCCAGAGTATTTAGAAGACCCATAGCAGTTATAGCTGTCTCATCGGTACCAGAATCGGTTTCTATGACCTTGCTGAAGGTCGTGGCAATGTGATCTGTGATCTCATACGCCATTGGAAGCAGTTGCTCAGTGTACAGAGGTACGATTTTCTGAAGTACGTTAGCTATATTATCATTTTCCGTTTCCCTGATGATATCAAGCAGCTCACTAGTGATTTCTTTTACGTGAGGTTCGAGGTACTTGTGTACCTTCTCTTGAGAAGATAGGAGTATTTGAATAGCGATAGCAGCCTCTACCTTGACGGGAAGGTCTGTGTCGTGCAACAACGCATTTGTTGTTAATTGTACTGCTTCAAGTAACAACTGATCGGTCTTGAAGCGAATGCAGGCGAAGCATTGGATCACCCAGCAAACTCTAGCCCGCATGTGGCCTAAGGGATTCCTGAATTCTGGATACACATATTGGCTCAACAGCGAACTGATCTCGTCGCGGTAGGATTTTTTCTTGATAAGAATGTCATGCAGTGTTCCCACCATGTGTAAAGCTCCATCCCTTTGCCTAGGCCCATATTCACCGTTCTGGCATGTGAGAACTTGCATACAGAGCTGCATAGTACGGTCAAGCATGTCTTTCCTTTTTCTACATACAGAGGACAGTAATGTTTGCGCTGCTATAACTGGCGACACGAAATCCTCGAAAATATCTAGAGAAAAAAAATAACCTTAGGATTTTCTTCTAAACTATTATCATAACTCAACATAAACAGTTTTGGTGCCGAAACTTACCGAATTTGATTCGAATGTATTCTGTAGGATCAGAAGCCCAGAGCTCCTCATCAGCTTCAGTGTGAGACAGCATAGGGAACAAAACGTCTTGGATGATAGCGAACATGTGAGGCTTCAGGAGCTTCCAAGAGTGCGAGTGGCTTACGCTGTTTGAAAAAAATACATTCAATATTGGTTCGTAGACCCAATAGACTTAAATACGGGTAAAATACAGGAACATACTTTGTGCAAATGCAAGATAAAGTAATGAGCTTGCTTTTGCAAAGCTTTGCATAATAACGTAACGATAAATTAGTTAAATTAACGTTAAAAAAATATTCTTATTAATATAATAATGTTATTAATTATTGTTTTATGCTACCTATCTCTTTTATGTTATATTTACACTTTCTTTGTGTGATATAAAGTTATGTTTTGTGGTCGACGGTTGAGGTTTTCAAATTGCTTTTAGTACCATAATGCTGAATTCCCATAATATTGAATATGCATGTGCGGATTTATAAAATGAGTTTGGCGACGTCGTCGGTCGCGCATTTATAGTTAGTTATAATTATTAATTACGTTATTTCTGCTGCCATAATTTAATTCTGTTACTCATAAAATGTTATACTTACTAAATATTGATAAAGAAATATTTGCCAACACTATTCTACCATATACCATATACCACAAGATACCAACACTATTCTAACGTAAACAATACAAATCTGTTATGGCTAACGTTAAGTCTCTGTTTCCATAAAAGAAAGCATATCAAGATTGGGTAAGATGATCTCGGGTTAGTGAACATTTACCATGTCTTTCTTGGAAGGAGGTATATTATGAAATACTGAAACGAAAGTACCCATTTCCTTTTGTGATGGCTTATCTTTAAGCTATGTTAGTCTATGGAGTGATTTATTTCCTGCTAGAAAGACGATTGATATTTCACTAAGAACTCTATTCTAGTGTAGCCTTAAAACAGTCAGTCTCATTAATTAAATTACCAAATATTTATTATATAGACTTACCAATGGTCAATATAGCTCAAGCTTTGCTGCAGCACTCGCGGCGAAACATACATTTTATTCCGGTACTGGTCTAGGATACGGAACAACACTTCCAAAATTCCTCCGGTAAAGGTAGTTAGGTACCACTCAGCGAAAGTCGTGTACTCATCGCGAGCGTTTATTGGACTGCCGTATCTGTATACAACAAAATATTAAGCCTACTAACTCGATAAACAAACGAAGTGTGTGAAAAGAACAATTCATGAAGAGATCACAGATACTTTGTGCTTGTTGACGATGAAAGAACAAAGATATATAATTTTCACAAACAATGTACCTCTCAAAAAGTCTATAAAGAATATGTATAGCCCATTTTTTCACTTTCCACCAAGGTAGTTCCAAGCGCTCATCTTCTTCGACTTGTAATGTGTGCTCAGGCACGGGCTGAGTCAAGATCAAACGGAGCAGTTCCATCCAATTCCGGAATATCTCTCTTGTGATTAGGTCAAGTGATAATGTGTACTAAAAATATAAAAATAGCTGTTGTTACGACTTGAATGATTTATGTCATACAAATAATATACGAAGTTTATGATGCCTTTGAAGTTAAGCGCTGGGTAAAAATATTAAGTGCTATTCTTCAAACCTCCATTTTCATCAAGGCAATGCATCTCTAGAGGTTTAATCATAAGTTTACATGTACAGTAGACTAACCTTAACCAATGCAAAGTAACATTTGAGCACTTGTTTCTGTATTAGTACAGATTCCGCTGACTGGTCAGGTTGGAGTGTGACGATAACATTGTACATGACCGGCAGTAACAAGTTCATTGCCTCATTCAGCGGCGCTCTCTTGTCTCCAGAGTGATACTCGTATGTTTTAATCAAGTTATATAAACACAGCAGTGCACCCATCCAATTTGATGGGTCTGGATTTTGTAAGAATATGTGGATTTTATCCACAATCTGTGTCCAGCGAGCAGGGAAGTCATTCTTTACGATGTTTTTGAGACAAATACACAGTTGGACTCTGATTAGATCAGGAGCTTGGACTACAGCTTCTACTATCATGTCTCTGATCATAGCTCGATCCTAATAAAGAAATAAAGAAGAAATATCAATTAGTTAACAAAGTAAATAAGTTACATTATTTTATTAAGTCAAAAATTAAGGAATGTAAAAATAAATCATGTGGTTTATGTATATAGAGTATAAATACTATTTCTGGCTGGCAATGTTTCAATGGTAACTAAAAGAAGAAAATTTCTAAAGGATGGTCTAGTGAGCATAGAAACAGAAAGTAATACATAGATGATAGCAACAAAAAAAAAAATATACCTACTACATACCTGTTCATGTATGTTGAAGGGTAAAGCTTCACCTTCTTCAGGCTCTTTTTCCTGCCACCCGGATGTGACCAGGTTTTTTAGATAAATAGCACCGGCTTGTCGGACTGGCATTGGTACATCATTCATCATAATAACTTGTAACAGAGTTGGGGCGAAACCAATTATTTTGTGTATCTGAAACAAACTTTATGAGTCAATACTTTCATTTTGAAGTTTGTATTATTGGTGGTGTAGTGTAGAGAAAAGAGACATGACTATAGTGACATTGATGAAGTAGGTAGGGAAATTGATCAAAAAAGAAGGATTTGTAAGATAGGATATGAAAGGAAACAATACAATTTCAGCTCATACCCAAGAAAGTAGTGCTTAGAAAGAGCTACAGAGCAAGTAAAGGCTAGTATGACCATGCAATCATATGCATGTGACTAGAAGAGTGAAGTGGATGACCTAAAACAAGCAGAAATCAACTGCTTGAAGCAGAAAAGTATTATTGCACCAATCAACCGCAAACAAAATGGAATATGGCCAGGCCAATGCATAATCTTATTAGAATTTAGCTTGCATCAAACACCATTTAGATCAGGGGTTCCCTAACTTATTTCAGTCGCGCCCCCCTTCGACCATAAAATAAAATCCGCGCCCCCCCCCCGTCTTGCAGTCCAGATTATCAGGTCAGGATAAAAAAGTGTTCAAAATAAGTATTTTTATTGCTCATTAAATTTTTTCAGTCATACAAAAGGTTTTTGGTAAGTTGTACTAAATACCTTTAATAGCGCCCGTGAGGTGACCGCGGGGCCAGTCTAGAGACTGATATTGGCCGACTGAGGAAACAATATTATGTTCTTCACAGGCGTCAATTTCAAATATTTTTATAGGTCGCATCGAGCCTTTGCAATGCATTCTCTTAGCGATTGCAGGTATTAACTGCACAGGTGGCCCGCCCCCTTGAAATATCTCTGCGCCCCCCCTGGGGGGCGCGCCTCCCAGTTAGGGAACCCCTGATTTAGGTGTGTTCTTCTGTTATTTACATGATCTGATGTGATTTTCTAATCATAAATCAAGTTTCATCTGTTGTTTCACTACTTCTACCACTACTAATAGCTATAAAAGCCTATTGTTAACTAGGCGACCTCTGTGGCGCGCCGAGGGATGGCCCGACTGCAATGCAGAAAGTTGCGGGTTCCATTTCCGCTGGGTGCAAGTATTTAGGCTTAAAAATAAATATTTGTTTCTAATCTGGGTGTTTTCTATGTATCATATGTATTTCCATAAAAAAAAGTATAATATGTAGTATATCCACTGTCTAGTACCCATAGTACAAGCCTAGTGCTTAGTTAGGGGCTAGATTGCGCTGTGTGCGATGTTGTGCAATATTTAGTTGTAATACCTACTATTTCCAATTTGTTTAATACAAATATGTAAAGATTTGTATCATTGATAAACAATAAAATAGTCTAGTTAGAAGAAAATCTGCTCATATACTAACAAACATACTACAATAATGTAATTTTATTACAACTTTTTTGTTGTACAACCATAACATTTTAGTAATGCATAGTCTATAATATTGGTTAGATTACCTATAATATGTTTAAAAAATGTAGGTAGGTCCATTTATAATCTGAATATTCTAAAAAAACAAGCGGCGCCCCGCGGTATCCCTCAAAGGAACATAACATATTGTATGAGGATGTGCTCAGTGAGGCGTCTTCAATAAATTACTCCCAGCTGTCTACTTGCTTGAAGGAGTTATACCTATATAACTAATCAACAAACTACACATTTATAATCTTAATTATTAGGGCGGGCCGCTAGGTGCTTCGGTAGTGGGGCACTACTCCCTACCATACCGCCAAAACGTATTCAACATCATACTTCGGTAATCCTCAAGAGCAAACCGTTTCTTAGTTATAAAAGTGCTGTATAGTTGCTACTGGCACGACACATTGCTAAAACACATTACTAATAAAACACAAAGACATTTTCGTATCTTTATCCTAGTTTATCCAACATGGTCGCTTGGAACTGGAACTCCGGCCATGTGGACTCGCCGAAACTTACCTGTGATAGCTGTTCCTCGGCTTGCTGCCTTTGATTTGGGTCGATTGTGGCACGTAAAATTTCTGTAAGCTTTGCACAATCCATTGTGGCACGATTGATTTTGTTACAATTTTATTCTTCGATAAAACACGCCGACACAGAAAATTACGGAAGTAAAAGAAAAAAAACTAAGAAATTGACTCTATGGTTTTATGGACCATAAGCAATATAGATTAACAGACCAAAAACAATTTGTCTATGGCTAAAAAAACGACGCGTAATATTTTTTTTATTTTTATTCCTTTTCTGGACCGATACGTGGAATTCTGTAGCCATAGTTTTACAAATTCAGATTTATGGATATTCGAGACAAGTAACGACATCTGGTAGTGTTTTGTGTGAACACTCACAGATGTGAAACTTTAACATTCAATATCTTTTAACTTATCAAGAGTAGGACGAAAATACTAACACCATGGCTTTAAGTTTACGTAATCAATCGAATAATCCATATTTCATAAATTGCGATTGAAATAAGTTCGTGTAATAAATTGTTTGAAGTGCCGAATATGGTATCTGTGGAACATAGCTGGTCCATTTTGAACGGTCTTCATCAAAGAAGATCGGCGTTTTTCCTTAGGGATTTTACCTGGGGGTTAGAGGTACCTTAAGAAGATCGACTTTTTTCCTTAGGGATTTTACCTGGGGGTTCGAGGTACCTTAATTTTATTTTATGTGCCATCGCAAATTACGAGACATGGATCATTCAATTGATTTATGCGAGCTAAAGCCATGGTGTTAGTATTTTCGTCCTATTCTTATTAAGTTAAAAGATATTGGGTGTTAAAGTTTCACATTTGGGAGTTTCACATTTGGGAGTTTCACACAAAACACCACTAGATGTCGTTATTTGTCTTGAATATCCATAAATCTGAATTGGTATACCAGGTAGTTAATCAAGTCATCTTTCAGTCAATAAATCTTATTAATTAAAAATAATTCTTTTCTTTATAAATTCTGGACCGATACGTGGAATTCTGTAGTCATTTAATGGTTTTACAAATTCAGATTTATGGACATTCGAGACAAGTAACGACATCTGGTGGTGTTTTGTGTGAAACTCCCAAAAATGTGAAACTTTAACACCCAATATCTTTTAACCTAGTAAGAATAGGACGAAAATACTAACACCATGGCTCTAAGTTTACGTAATCAATCGAATAATCCATATTTCATAACTTGCGATTTAAACAATTTGTTACAACAAATTGTTTGAAGTGTCGAATATGATATCTGTGGAACAAAGCTGGTCCATTTTGAACGGTCTTCTTTGCGATGGCACATAGAATAAAATTATGGTACCTCTAACCCCCAGGTAAAATCCGGAAAAACGCCGATCTTATTGTTTGAAGTGCCGAATATGATATCTGTGGAACATAGCTGGTCCATTTTGAACGGTCTACTTCGTGTCAAGTAGGCTGGCAATACCAGTCGTTGTGTCAAGGGAAAGCGCCCTCTAGCAGAATTTAATGGATTTAGAAACTTTTTTGGGAAAATTATTATTGTTCAGTGTTCCTCGATTCGTCTCAAAATAAGTAATTTATTATTCCTAGAAAATGAAGTAAAACACAAACATGCTACTAAAATTATAAAGTAAAATGTCTCATTCTCCATATTACGCTTCCAAGTTATAAATAAAACACGATTCACAATTTCAAACAACGCACTCAAAAATCTAATGCATTTGTTGGAGTAAACTCAGTAGTTTTATTTTGTGTTTACTGGTAAAAACTCAGAAAATGCGGTACAACAAGCAAGAATTATTTTCCCTGGCTTCACAAACATCGCAGAATTTTGATCGCGAAGGTGTGCTGATTCTGAAAGAAAGACAGGATGGTTTCTTCAGGAGAACCGAAGGTACGTACGTAACAAACCTGTATATTTTTGATTTACTCGAAGTTATTACCTTCTAGGTCAACTTAGGGTAAATATATACAATACGCCCAAATAGGTTCATGAATAGAATACATTAGTACCTATCTACTTACAGTAAGATATTTATAAGTGTCCATACACTTCCTTGCCCACAAAGAAGAACATTAATACTCCCTGACCAACTCCATGGGAGTATCAGGATGTCAGTTTGTTTTAGGTATTCGAGGATTTAATCATGTACACATCTATACTAATCTATCTATTATTATAAACCTGAAGAGTTTGTTTGTTTGAATGTGTTAATCTCAGGCAGGACTGCTAGTCTGATTTGATAAATTATTTCAGTGTTGTTAGATATTTCATTAATTGAGGAAGCCTACACGTTTTTTTTTTTTTTTTTAATTAGGTGAATGAAGTCGCTTTACTAAATATTAGTATAACACGATGAGAAAAAGTAGAAAAGTGAAGATACTGTAAATTGTGTAAAAAAGTTAATAAAACATTAACTTTTTTACATATTTTGTACACTAGGCTTTATAGCCTACAGGAGAGGCTATAAAGCCTAGTGTAGGAACAAAGCCTACCAGCACGCTTAGCACATACAATACACAAAAGAATTGTCTCTGATTCTCAAACAACACCAAAAAGACAATCAATGTAGATAATACTTTATGGAACTTATTAAAACAATTATTATTCTCGATCTCATGTACTAAGTGTGCTGGAATCAGCTCTTATTAATCTAACATAAATGTTGCATGATGATGATAACACCTCGCACATATTGGTGAGCATGTAAATAAATAATATCAATTGCATTTATAAATGTTGCTGTGTACCCTAGCAAATTAGAATACAGCTATCTCATCTCTTCCTATGGATGTTGTAAAATAAGATGACTACTGACGACTGGAGGAGACTAGCAAACCTGAAATTCTTCCTGAGTGGTGGCGGAAAAACTACAATGTCCCAAGAAGGGTCCCTATTTGCAGTTAGTATGGTCAATGAAGACCTACTGTGCTGTATAAGTCACCGATGCTGGTAGACTAATCGGTCAAGTCAGTGCTCCCGGATTGAGTAAAGATGCGCCGCCGTTAATATATAATTAGTAAATATTTCTATAGTTTGTGTGCTACTGTACTATGTGTAGAAAACTATAACAATTTGAATCTAAAACACTATTACAACAGCATTATTAATACTGATTTTGACCTTCCTTGAAGAAGGATTATGGATTATAGTGATAAGCATCCCTTGACATCTGATCCTCTGCTGAACCTTAACCTATGAGAAGTATTGCTTGTATCAACTTCATCAACATACCTACAAACATGTTTAGGTAGTTATAAATTTTCACTCTTAGGCTTGTGGTACAATAGGTTGCTCAAGCCAAGATCACAACTAGAAACTGTATTTATTTGCCGTCTTTGTGAAATTAAAGCCACATGAAGGCAACCGACAATTTTCCCATGATGTGTTAGAAATCGAGTTTCAAGACGAGATTTTGGCGTAAAAATGGCTATGGAAAATGCAAAAACAGTCATAGCTAGCATTAAGGATGTTTGTAGCAGTTCAAATAAACATTTGTTGTAGGCTATAAAACTTAGTCTTTGGAATATTCACCATTTACTAAATTTTTAAAACTTTTACTGTTAAGGTTGAGATCGTGTATTCATTGACAAATGGTTATCGGAACAGACACAATGCCTTCTATCGATGGCAGAGTTTTAACCATTCATCACCGTTTCTTCTTTTCTGTATAGGCTGGGCAATAGATTTTCTCAGTGGGCATAATTATTTAAATTGAGCCGAAATAGACACTGCTCTTTTTTAAGAAAAGTAATTAGGTATACTATCACAATTTATCGAGTAGTTGTTTTTAAATCTGATGTTCATAGTAAAATCTGATCATCATCATCATCATTTCAGCTGTAAGAAGTCCACTGCTGGACATAAGCCTCGCTCATAGATTTCCAGATGCTTCGGTCATAAGCGGCCTGTATCCACCGTGAACCCGCGGCCTTAACCAAGTCGTCCGTCCATCTCGTTGGTGGACGTCCAGCGCTGCGCTTTCCGATCCGCGGTTTCCATTCGAAAACTTTTCGGCCCCAACGACCATCTGCTCTCCGTGCTATAATATGTCCTGCCCACTGCCACTTCAAAGAGCTAATCCGTTTGGCAATGTCGGTGACCCTCGTTCTTCTACGTATCTCCTCATTTCTGATTCGATCCCGTAGAGAAACCCCGAGCATAACTCAAATCTGATGTTCATAGTAAAATATGCAGGGAGTGAGATATGTTTGGCATTTATTTTTACCTGTATTAAAGTTTTTGTTTGCAAATACAAGTAGTCCGAAATGTACTAATTTGCTTAAGGGCGTTTATTCCATTCTCTTTCTCCATACAAACGTAGTTTACGTTTTCCTCCCTGGATAAAGACATCAGAGCAAATATGTTTATGCCATAAAACTTATATCTGGCATGACTATTCATCTTCAGATATTTTTTTTTTTTTATTTTTTTTTTTATTATTATTTTAATTAGAAAAAAAAAAAAGTTCGTACATTGACAAGACATGACAGATATAGGTTTTATGGCATAAACATATTTGCTCTAATGTCTTTATCCAGGGAGGAAAACGTAAACTACGTTTGTATGGAGAAAGAGAATGGAATGAACCCTCTTATGATCGTGCAAACAGAATCTCTTCATTTTACTTCTAAGAAACCAATTTTCAAAAAAATGGTACTTAAAAATGTGTCTTTACAAAGACACATGTTTTTGGAAAATTTGTACTAGGGTTGTTGATTTTGAAGATTTTTGTCCAATCTAATACCAACAATGTTTTATTCAAATGCCTGCCTGGCACCATGCCGTGGACCTGGGTCTGGCCGGCCTTGCTCTAAACTTTACAGCAACATCTACAGCTATTTGTACACATAGCTAAAGATGTTGTTCAAGAGGCTTCAAATCCGTATAATGTATAAAAAAGATAAGTATAATTTATAATACAAATACTTTGCTTAAAGTAAGTTTACTTTATTCCAGGTTGCTCAGTCCGCTGGTTTCGTCTTCGTGGCAACTTGTTATTTTATTTGAAAGGACCAGAACCATGGTACGAGCCTATGGGAGTCATTGTACTTGGACATCATCAGATCAAACTTCAAAATCAAGATGAAAATGGACATTGGCCTTTTCAAATAGGTTAGTTGTATTTCACCTTCGATCATATATAAACTATAGATGCACGGTCGCCGCTCTAGAAATGGAGCCGTCAAAACAAGGCATACTTATGCCTTGTTTCGCTGTCAGTCGTGCATAAGTGTTTTACAACCTTATTGCCCAGTGATTAAGGTTTACATTAAACTGTACTATGTCCGTATAAGTAAGCGTTGAAGTAGTGCCGATTTTTGATTTCGATTTTGTATGGGACCGTGTATCTGTAGTTTATATATGATCGAAGTATTTCACTTATATTAATAATACTACTAAGTACTACTAACTTTACGATTGATCAGTCGTCAATATGTAATATTTATTTTGTTCGAAAGTATACTTGTATTTGTTAGGTACCAGAAATGTATAATTCGTCAATATTATAAAATTACTAGAAAATGTGGACATAGCCTTAACTCCGCAGGAAATGTGTGAAATAATTTATATGAACTGTGAACTGAAAATAGCAACGCCCAGTAAAATGTCTGTGAAACTGTAAATCAAATATTCATAAATGTCGAGATAAGCTAAATGCTACGCCTGTATTTGGGTCAGTGTATTCACTGGCGTTGAATGCTTTATGCGTAGAATGGGCCATTGTCTCTGCTGTTAATGTGACGACAGCATAATGGAAACATTTGACTGCTGTTGTTTTCAAGGGCAGCTTACTTACGAACTTACGTATTGTATTGTTATATTGAATACAGCTGCTACAATTTCGGGATCAAACTTAGCCAATTGTTTTAAAGAACTCCAATCATCTACATACGAAACATATCAATCACTTCGTTAATCGCTTAGTAAAGTACTAACACAACAAAGTCACATACATTATTAACGTACTTGTACAGTCAGATTACCAATTAAGTATACAGCACGCAAAATTATCATGCGTGCTGTATACTTAATTGGTAATCTGACTGTACTAATGCACAAACTTTCGCCTTTAGAATATAAGTAGATTACATAATATAGTTGTTTCGACCTTTTTCAGTGTGGGAAAACGGGGTAACCTATCGCATGGCGACATTTCATGAGTCTGAACGCACATTATGGCTGAAAGCAATCCAGCTTGCACCTTACGACACGCTTAACGCGCAAATATCGGAACTTAGAGAAAGACTGAACAAGATCAGACCAATTGTAGATATAACTGCTTATAGGATACAAAAAGGCATCGTTACAGGTAAGTTAATGTTAGGCTTAAAATTAGCAATTATTTTTAGAAAACGACTACTGCTTCGAAAAACATGGTTTCACCCGCATAAGCTCCAATTTACAGCTCTACCTAGTTTAATAGTAAAATGTTAAATAGCTATTGCTTTAGACTTCCTAAATTACAGTATTAAAGATACTGTACCCTTCCCCGTACTCGCCCGAATTCTTGAAACTAATACTTATCGCTGATTCGGCCGCTTTCTATGAAGAGTACCTACTGGTAGAGGCTCTTTGAATCTTATGTTTCTAGATTTAAGTTGTTTGTATTGTTACGTGTGTACCTGTGTGGTGTGTGTTATAAATAATCTATCTATCGCTCTGTCTTATTCAACAGATATGAACGAAGTGCCGCTCTGTGAGCTAGCGCTGTCTTGCGACAATTTGTTGTGCGACACTCACGGTCGGCCGCCGTCGCCAGTCGTTATAATATACGTGCAATATCCAAGGGGACAATGTGTTCGGTACGGAGCCACTGAGATTGTCGAGGTAAATACAAAAAGAATAAATGCATGAATTCGATTTAAAAAAAACGTACTTACTATTATATTTCTAACTAGCTGCGTCCCGCGGTTTCACCCGTGTAAGTCCCGATCCCGTGGGAATATCGGGATCAAAAAATATATATACAGTGGTGGTCATATAATTAAGAACGCTGATATAAAGGGAAGATTTTTTTTAACTAAGACGCAAAACTAATTGCATGCATTATTTTTTATTGTTCTTGGTATCGTAAAACTTTTCCATAATACCACTGTATTCATTGATACACATGATTAGCTAAAAATAAATACACAAACTTTTTACACTACTTCTAAACATAGTACTCCTATTTACTGGCTGGCCACGTAATTAAGAACGCTCAATAGTTTATACGTTTATTCAAATTTAATTAGAGAAAAATCAGTCGATTTGTTACTGTTTGTATAATTTTGGAGCCATTTAGTGCTGTAAAAGGTAAAAGTGATTGCTTTTTATGAAAAAACAATGGAAAAAATAAAAGGTGTGATAAATCTACAAGGGAAGTAATAATAAAAGTTCGCCAGAAGAATTTGGTCAAACAAAAAGATAGCCGACCATCTGCAATGTGCAAAAACGATGGTTTACCACACTGTAAAGCATTTTGCTACGTATCAAACTTCTTCGAAGGTTCCGCGTATACCTGAACAGTGAAAAACAACTCCTCGAGATGTCCGAAACATCGTTCGTATGGCAAAACAAAATCCTTCTAAAGGGTCCAATGAGCTGAGAAAATAATATTTAGGTGAAAACAACCCTACAGCAATCTCAGCACGCACTATTAGAAGACGTTTGGTAGAAGAAATATTCCACGGAAGGATAGCAAGAAAGGTACCCATGTTGAAACTTTGCCATAGGCAAGTCCAGCTGTCATTAGCGAGAAAGTATGAAAACTGGACTTTGCGACATTGGTTAAATGTACTTTTTTTCTGACGAGACGAAAATAAACAGAGTATGTTTCGATGGAAAATGATATGTACGACGTCCCACGAATACAGCATTCGACCCTAAGTACACGAAAGTTACATTAAAGCAAGGTGGTGGAATGTGAAAATTTGGAGATGGTTTTTTGGACATGGTGTTGGACCTGTAAAGTTGATAGAAGGTAACATGGATCAGTTCCAATACAAAAATGTACTGGAAGAAACAATGTTATCTTACGCTGAAGACGTTCTACCGGTTATTTGAACATTCCAGCATGATAATGATCCAAAGCACACTGCACGCACCGTAAAGGAATTTCTTACAGCGCAATCAGTTTCTGTCTTAAATCTGCCAGCCAACAGCCCAGATCTAAATCCAAATAGAGAATCTGTGGCTCGAAGTAAAGAAAAAGGTTTCCAATACAAAGTGTGAAAATTTATGAGAGCTATCGAGCTGTATGACGTTTTCGTAGAAGAATGGAACTCTATTTCGCTTGCGAAATATCAAAAATTAATACAGTTAATGCCTCGCCGGTGTAAATTAGTAATTAAAAGCTGTGGATATGCTATTAACTATAAATTTTAGTCAAAAATGTATTAAATTGATTTTTAAATTTTCTGAGCTACATATTATATTGTAATTTTTAAATGTAAGTGTCAAACAAAACATTTCCCAAGCAGTTTAATAAATCGTTCTTAATTATTTGTCCAGCTTCAGTACTGTTTGAATGTGTTACTTTGGTGAAATCAATATAATGTGAAAAAAATAGTTAGCGATTTCATTATAATATTCCTAAGCCACGTTGCTCTATTAATGTGGCTATTTTATAACATAACTAGATGCTTCTCAGAAAGTACACATCTCTGTGTGTTGACGATTTATATAAAAAACTTCTAGAACTTCAAATCGTTCTTAATTATATGACCACAACTGTATATAGGCCTATAGCCTTCCTCAATAAATGAACTCTCTAACACTGAAATATTTTTTCAAATCGGCCCAGCGGTTGCTGAGATTAGCGCGTTCAAACAAACTAACTCTTCAGCTTTATAATCTACTATATAAAAATAAGTCGGGTTTTCCTTCCTGACGCTATAACTCCAGAACGCACGAACCGATTTCCACGGTTTTGCATTCGTTGGAAAGGTCTCGGGCTCCGTGAGGTTTATAGCAAAGAAAATTCAGGAAAAATTTAATTATCTATAATTTATAAGGCAAAACAACGTTTGCCGGGTCAGCTAGTCTACTATATAAAAATAAGTCGGGTTTTCCTTCCTGACGCTATAACTCCAGAACGCACGAACCGATTTCCACGGTTTTGCATTCGTTGGAAAGGTCTCGGGCTCCGTGAGGTTTATAGCAAAGAAAATTCAGGAAAAATTTAATGATCTATAATTTATAAGGCAAAACAACGTTTGCCGGGTCAGCTAGTCTACTATATAAAAATAAGTCGGGTTTTCCTTCCTGACGCTATAACTCCAGAACGCACGAACCGATTTCCACGGTTTTGCATTCGTTGGAAAGGTCTCGGGTTCCGTGAGGTTTATAGCAAAGAAAATTCAGGAAAAATTTAATTATCTATAATTTATAAGGCAAAACAACGTTTGCCGGGTCAGCTAGTATTAGTATAGATTTACAATTAATTTCTGCACACGTAAGGTTAAGGGTCAATTCACACGTACCACAACCACACCACAGCCACAACCACACCACAACGACGCCACGTGGTCGGGCGTACATTTTGTATTGAAAATGAATATTACATACAATTCACACGTACCACATTTTGCCGTTGTTTATCGACCTCCTGTGTAATACGACCACATCGCAACCATATCGCGACGGCAACGCCACCACAGGCGGTGGCACCGCGGCCACATCGCCATGACATGACAGGGTCAATTCACACGTACCACAACCACACCACATCGACATTTTGTCGGTACCACAACGCAACTGCAAAAAGACGCTGCGACACTATTCACACGTAACCCCAGCTTGACCACATTTTGTCGCTGCGACGTGGTGTGGTTGTGGTACGTGTGAATTGACCCTAAGTTACAAAAAACACATTTTAGTTTATAGATTTAAAAGTCTCAAAATGGTGGTCGTGAGTGTCGTGAATGCGTGTCGCATTGCTCGAACGTGACGTCACTGACGTAAAAACCGGGCAAGTGCGACACTCGCGCACAAAGGGTTCCGTACCACTATCACAATTGGTACAGAACCCTAAAATGGTTTTACAACAACCAATTTTTAAATTTGATAGGAAAGTGTGAAATATTTAGCTTCGATTCTTACTCCCATCAAACGACCGCACCTCTAAAAAAAAAAACCTTGGCTCAAAGAAAATCTGAAACTTATAAGAAACTCTTTGGTAAGTGAAGGCAGACTGGTATATTTGAAAGACAGCCATTTTGAATTTCATGACCTACTCGATTTGACTCTGACCAATCAGAAGCGACCTCACATTGTAATAAAACTCCTTGTTGTTTTTGAAACACGTTTGTTGTATGGGAGCTCCTCTTAAATATTTGTTTTATTTTGTTTTTAGTATTTGTTGTTGTAGCGGCTACCGAAACACATTTTCTGTGAAAATTCAACCGTCTAGCTATTTCAGTTTATGAGACAGACGGACAGACAGACACCCAGACAGCGAAGTCTCACTAATAGGGTTTTTACCCTTTGGGTACGGAACCCTAAAAAATCATCAACGCTTAAGATTTCTAGACGCTCATGAAATATTTTATTGAAATTGTTCAAGTGGTTAAGTTAAAAGTGATATTATTATGTGTATCGAATTTTTATGTTTTTACAGACAAGCAGCAACCCCTGCTTCTCTAAAACGTTGTTATTTCGTGGGAGCGACGGGTTGACAGGCGATGTACTTGTTAAAATAGTCGTATACGATATTAAAGAGAGGGTTTCTGAAACAGCTGTACCTATGGGGTACACCTCTATGACACTAAGCACAATACAGGTATGTTAGTTCTCTTTTCGTTTAGTGGCTCAGCTAGTGTTAGGGCTATATTTTACCGGGACACCATGGCGGCGCAACCAGTTGCGCCACCGTGGTGTCCGTAAGCTACCAAACTAGACACCATACAGACACCAGAGTCGCTACACCACACTGAGATAGTACTGCTGCATGCAATGAGGTGGGGAAGTCACTGGCTGGCGGCCGGACTGGGGCGGGGGCCGAGTGAGTGAGACACCATACAGCGCTATAGTAATTGGTGGTGGCGCGACCAGCGTGGCGGCGCAACCACTAACATTCTGTGCACGCGTCCGAGTTGGTCGCGCCGCCAAATTGGTTGCGCCACCAAACGGACACCAAGTGAGTAACTCTCTATAGAGCTGTATACATTTTGTTGGTAGCGGCGACTGGTTGCGCCGCCATGGTGTCCCGGTGAAATATAGCCCTTAGAGTTTTCAGGTCGCCCTTATGGTCTCTAACTTGACCTAACGACTCCTATCTGAGATAACAACCGGGGTCATCTGCTTAACATGCCTTCCGAAGCACGGAGGAGCTCGAGATAAATTTTTTTTGTCACACATGCCTGGTCATCCATCCAAGTAATGACCGCGTCGAGCGTTGCTTGACCCGCACGATTGTATAAGATCGTTGGGCGCAGCTGGGTCAATGAGCTCCACAATGATGTATATTTGTGGTAGGTAGGTACATATTGACATCTAACCTTAACATTTGTAGTATCAAAAAAGTGGCTGTGACATACGACGACCTCGGTGGCGCGTCGTGCGAAAGCGCGACTGCAATGCAGGAGGTTGCGGGTTCGATTCCCGCCGGGTGCAAGTATTTATGCTTAAAAAATAAATATTTGTGTCTGGTCTGGGTGTCCCTCTATGTATAATATGTATGTATTTACAAAAGAAAAATAAATATAAGTATTATATCCGTTGTCTAGTCACCGTAACACAAGCTTAGTCGCTTACCACGGGGCTAGATGGCGCTGTGTGTTGTTCGGAGAATTTATTTATTTATTTTATTTATACGGACGGATAGACAGACAGACAGACGGACAGACAGACATGACGAATCTATAAGGGTTCCGTTTTTTGCAATTTGGCTACGGAACCCTAAAAAGGCCGTGTTTGATGGCTTTTGTGGCGCGTCGGGCGAATGCAATGCAGAAACTTGCGTGTTCCATTCCCGCTGGCTGCAAGTATTTATGCTTAAAATATAATATTTGTTTCTGGTCTGGGAGTTTTTTATGTATCATATGTATGTGTTTGTCTAGTACCCAAAGTACAAGCCTAGTGCTTAGTTTGGAGCTAGATTGTACTGTGTGTAACGTGCAATATTTTTTTAATTATTTTATCACTAAGAATAATATCTATATCTTTTATAGGAAGCACAAAGACTGCGAGTCGCTTTACAAACAAAAGAAAACAAGACAGTCGGATTTGTAACTGTAAACGGTTGGAGCCTCGAACCTTCCTACATCGGCGCAAGTCCCTCACACAATAATGAACGTAACTCCATCGACATACAGCAGAAAGTCCTCTGCCACAGACGATCTCAGAGTTTACCCCCGAGACTGGGTTTAAAGTTGAAATTTCCTTCGTACGGTAGTTTGGTGAAGCAGAACTTTGTTGATAGTCATCAGGTGACCTATAGGTTCCATTCGGGGCTCGGCGGTGATATTACTGTTCATGAAGTCATGGCAGAGGCCAAGATGTGTTTCTTGATGCCTGTGCAGTTATTGTAAGTATATTTCTATAACAATACTTACTTGTAGTTGTTAGGGTTCCGTACCCAAAGGTTAAAAATGGGACCCTATTACTGAGACTCCGCTGTCTGTTTGTCCGTCTGTCACCAGGCTGTATCTCATAAACTGTGATAGCTAGACAGTTGAACAGAAAAGTTCACAGAAGATGTATTTCTGTTGCCGCTATAACAACAAATACTAAAAACAAAATAAAACAAATATTTAAGGCCCCCCCTTACCATACCACAAACGTGATTTACATAAAAACGCAACGATACCGCGATGTATTTTTATCACTAGCGCCATCTAGTGATGAAGTGACAGATTGGCGCCAGTGGTAAAATAAATTTTAACATTGGCGTTGCGTACACGGATTGCTTGATCCAGTGTTAATTTTAGGATTCCGTACCCAATTGTGATGGTGGTACGGAACCCTTCGTGCGCGAGTCCAACTCACACATGGCCGGTTTTTTTTAAAGTATTTGAAGTTAAAACAACCATGTCAGTTTAAAATCGTACCTACATTATTGTTTCCTATTGTTAAAATTACTAAAACTTCCCAGGGATATTTTCATCCAACGAGAGAAAGAATTACTAGAAGGCTTGCTGTCCGTCGGTGATATCAGTCCGCAGTGTCAGAACCGACAGTTGGAGTTGGTCAGCACCCACGTGTCTTTGTTAAAACATTACTGCAATTCAAAGAGATGCTTGCAGAGTATAGTCGGCTGTTTTAAACCTAGCAGTCGGAAAGGTAAATCTACACCTTTTTTTTAAAACTCCTTTTTTCTTGCAATCTGTCTTTCTTATGACATTTAGCTAAGAGGTTATGTGTGTTGTTGAAGTGGCTCGCAAGCCGTGATCTATACTAATAGTCCAAGATCCCAGAACTGGGAGACATCACGTATTTTCTAACTGAAGAAATGTGGTCGATTGAGTAGTGTTAGTATGTACTAAGAATGCATGCCTACTTGCTAGCCTGCTGCGACGGCCAATTCTGAGATATCAGGTCATCAAGATACATAAAAAAAAAAATTACTTACCTCACGTTCATTCTCCAAGCTGATTTACACGTATATTTTAGGTAATGTACTTAAAAATAAGTCGCCAAATACTTCCATACACTTTCCGTCGGCCGTATTTATTTGCAGTCGCTTTAAAGCTCCCAAAATAAGTGTGATAAAAAATGGGGTTTGGCCCCTTGGATCGGTCTGTCTAAAATAGTTGTCTGGTGGACATATATAAAAATAGAGCATCAGAATTTACGTGAAGTCGAGTTATTATTTTGGGAGCTTTAAAGCGACTGCAAAGCAATACGGCCGACGGAAAATATATTGGTGACTTATTTTTAAGTACATTACTTAAAATATACGTGAAAATTAGCTTGGAGAATTAACGTCAGGTACTTACCTGACGTTAATTCTGATATCAGGTCATCAAGGTACATAAAAAAATTACTTAATTTTTTTATGTACCTTGATGAACTGATATCTCAGAATTGGCCGTCGCACCAGGCTAGCAAGTAGGCATGCGTTCTTAGGACATACTAACACTATTCAATCGACCACATTTCGTTCGTCAGAAAATACGTGATGTCTGCCGGTTCTGGGATCTTACTCTATAATATAATAAAGAGGTTACGTTGGTAACGTTTATGTAAGTATGTATTTTCCGGGTAATCCCCTGAAGCCACTGAAGCTATTCCAATTTTTTTTGCACAAATATAAAGCTACATTATCCAGGAGTTACATTTAAAGCTACTTTTTATCCTGATATCCCCACGGGATCGGGACTTATGCGGGGGAAACTGGGGGACTCTGCTTGTTATATTATAAACGTGAATGTTTAGTTATGTATGTGACTTTCAAGCCGAATACAGAAACACCACTTATTTGAAAGATACTCAAATAATTGAGATACTTCTGAATTTAAAATTAGTAAAATCCATTAATGTACTACGGAAATAAAAATTACACGCATTTTTCACGGAAATAAACTAGGTTTTTACGTAAATGAAAATTCAGCACAATATTTCGCCAGCGCGTTCCCGCCTAACTCGAATGTAATTGTTTTCAGATGAAGCAAGTTTGGAATTTGCTCCTGTGAACCTTCATTTACAAAGGATGTGGGTCCATAACGATACGCTGAACAAAACTGGGTTCCATGACATTGTCACTGTCGGAGCGTTCGCTGCGCACGCGCACAAAGCTGAACGGACTGGCGGACTTATTAGGTAGGTAGTTTGTCATCGATAGATGGTGGTACTCGGCTACCCCTATGAAACCGGAGGGCCTGGCCGAAACACCAGCTCTGTGGCTATCCATGTTTGTTGGCCACAGCTCTTTGCTGCGGCCAGCCCATTTTATCAGTTACTTACGCAGTTGTCACTTAGTCGGTCACTTATCATTTTTCTAAATCATTTATCACTTATATTTTCACTAATCACTTACTTGCTTACTTATACACTTATCGCTTACTTATGATGATATGAGAGATGGTGGTACTCTGCTACCCCTGTGAAACCTGTGGGCCTGGTTGGAAGACCAGCGCTGTGGTTATGCATGTTTGTTGGCCACAGCTCTTTGCTCCGGCCAGGCCATTTTATCACTTACACAAGTGTCATTTAGTCGGTCACTTATCATTTTTCTAAATCATTTATCACTTACAGTGGTGGTCATATAATTAAGAACGATTTGAAGTTCTAGAAGTTTTTTATTTAAATCGTATCATACACAGAGATGTGTACCTTCTGAGAAGCAACTAGTTATGTAATATAATAGTCACATTAATAGAGCAACCTGACTTAAGAATAAAGTATGAAAACGCTAACTATTTTTTGCACATTTTATTGATTTTATCAAAGTAACACATTCAAATAGTACTGAAACTGGACAAATAATTAAGAACGATTTATTTAACTGCTCGGGAATTGTTTTGTATGACACTTAGATTTAAAAAATCACAATATTATGTAGCACAAGAAACATAAAAAGAAATTTAATAAATATTTAACTAAAATTAATAGTTAATGGCATATCCACGGCTTTCAATTACAGCTTTACACCGGCGAGGCATTGACTCTATTAATTTTTGACATTTCGCAAGAGAAATAGAGTTCCATTCTTCTAAAAAAAACGTCATACAGCTCTCTTACATTTCCACACTTTATATTTGAAACCTTTTTCTTTACTTCAAACCACAGATTCTCTATTGGGTTTAGATCTGGACTGTTAGCAGGCCAGTCTAAGACAGAAACTAATTGCGCTGTAAGAAATTCCTTTACGGTGCGTGCAGTGTGCTTTGGATCATTGTCATGCTGGAATGTCCAAATGACCGGTAGAACGTCTTCAGCGTATGGTAACATTGTTTCTTCCAGTATATTTTTGTATTGGAACTGATCCATGTTACCTTCTATCAACTTTACAGGTCCTACACCATGTCCAGAAAAGCAACCCTAAATTTTCACATTTCCACCACCGTGCTTTAATGTAACGTTGGTGTACTTTGGGTCGAATGCTGTATTCGGGGGACGTCGTACATATCGTTTTCCATCAGAACATACTCTGTTTATTTTTTTCGTTTTTTTCGTTGAGGGTAGTCAAATTAACAACATTTTTAAATTTTAGTGCTCTATATTTTATTAATTAAAAAATAGTAAATAGAGTATTTTAGTATAAAAGTTTACCTTTTATGCTTCTTTGAGGTCTACTAAACGCACTGCACAATCAACTTTCCTCAAAAATATACTCTCACAATAATGGATCTCTATACAAAACTGACAGCAAACTTGGAAGTTCTATCTGCTGACTTCCAGTCAAGAATGCACGACTATGAAGAGTCCCTGCGGCGTCTTGCTTCTCCGGAGGGCCCACAACATCAGGATCTAGCATCTCTTTCAAAGGAATTCCTCGAGTTCAAGACGATGATGTGGAAGACTGTATCTCTGCTGAAGTCGCAGGCTGAGTTGCTGATCCAGGGTATTGACAGGCAGGAAACAATCTCTAGACGCAAGGTTCTACTTCTGCACGGGGTTCCGGAGGCTGTGGATGAAAGTGCTTCACAGATCGCACTGAGTATTTTGTCCGAGAAGCTTAATATTGCGAATGTCACTAGTGATGATGTCAATGTGTGTCATCGTCTAGGGACTAGGTCATCAAAGCCCCGGCCGCTGCTGTTACGTCTATCGCGATACACCATCCGCAGCGCTGCTTGGAATGCCAAGACACAATTGAAGGGCAGTGGCATAACAATGTCCGAATTCCTGACCAAGGTAAGGCATGATGTCTTTATGGCGGCCCGCAAGCACTTTGGTATACAACAGTGTTGGACCTCCGAGGGCAGAATCATCATTCAGCTGCCAGATAAGTCTCGTCGGAGAATCGAGACGCCGTCGGAGCTAAGCAAGCTAGTGCAGCGTTTCCCCCTGGCCACGAGAGTCTCGTCGTCGGCGGCTCCGGCTCCCACTGGAAGTACGAAGGGCAAGACACCTCTGGCTGGCACGTCGAAGGCAGATGAGAAATCGAAGCGCTTGAGGAAGCCGGTTGTGCCTGGCAGATAGGATTATCAGTCAAAGTTTGTCTGCTTGTGTGGTCGCTTATTCTCTCCGCCGCGGTCGTAGGTCGGTAATTTCTTATTTTCAATTCTATCTCTTTTCTTGCAAATTGTATCTATAGTTTTCTTTTCTTCAATGCTTTGCCCATGTGTCTCTCTCATTGACTGATGGATGAGATGACAGTGACACACACAATGTTTAACGACGTTCCATTTCACATAGATTTTCTTCTTTTTTTATTTTTTTTCCTCAAACGTTCTGTTTCGACACTTTCGACTTGTACGCGGTGTGTTTAGATTAGATTGCAATTTATTTAAAAAGTATTAATTTTTTTGTTGTTTTTTAGTTTTAGATATTATTACATTATTTTGTTATTTATATTTATATTATCATATTTAATTATTATTTAGTTTATATATCATTAATTCACCAATGTCACTTGAGGATGACGATAGCTTCTTTTCTTGTCCCTCGTCTGTCTCGGCGGACGATGATTATGCTAGTGCTCTTGACTCCGACGACGACCATCGGGTTCTCTTGCGGGATGAGCTCGCAGCAAGATTTGCTGGTTGTACTAGAAACTTAAACGTGGTTCACATCAATGCACAAAGTATATCCAAACATTTTCCCGATATTCTCTCTTCTTTTGATTGCAATGTCGTTGATGTGATTCTCGTTTCAGAAACGTTTCTAAAACCTACCCTCCCATCTAAATTATATTCTTTACCCGGTTATCGGCTTATCCGAAATGATAGGGTAGGGAAGGGGTGTGGTGGTGTCGGTATTTACTTACGTTCCGATATCCCACATACCGTAGTGGAAAAATCACCTAAACAATACTTTTTAGAATATCTTTTCATTGAAATCACTTTTCGTCACTCTAAAGTGCTGTTAGGTGTCTTCTACCCCCCTTCTTGCAATGTTGACTATTTTTCTACCTTCGAATTAGCAGTTACTAACTTTTCCTCTCTTTACGAACATATTTTAATTCTTAGTGATTTTAACACCTGTCTTATCAAAGACGATCATCGGTCCCGTAGGTTACTTTCAATTTTGTCTTCAGTCAACATGCATGTCCTCCCTCTGTCCGCAACTCATTTCCAGCCGCACTGTACTCCTTCTCTTATCGATCTTATGATTACTTCCCAGGTTGATCGTGTGGCAACTCACGGTCAAGTTAATGCTCCATTCTCGTACCATGACCTCATCTTTCTGTCTTATAAAATCCGATGTCCAAGGCGTAAGCCACAATATCTAATGATGCGTAGTTTTAAGAACATTGATGTTGACGCCCTGAGATTGGAGGTGTCTGACGTTGACTGGTCTCCCGTTTTTACTGCAGGCGACGTGGATGACAAGGTTGCGGCTTTCAATAAAATTATTTTGTCATTGTATGATAAGCATGCACCCCTGAAACGGGTTAAGGTCAAACACCCGCCGGCTCCGTGGCTTACTCAGGTTATCAAAGACGCTATGGCGAAGCGTGATAGGGCTAAGAGACGGTACAAAAAACATTCTACTGAAGAGAATCATGCAGCCTATAAACATTCTCGTAATCGCTGCTCAAGGATGTGCAGAGACGCCAAACGGCAACATATTCAAGAGTCTCTTTATAAGGCCAACCCCTCCCAAATGTGGAAATTTTTGAAATCCCTTGGTATTGGCAAGTCATCGGCAGACTCTCAATTCAACTTTGATCTAAACTGTTTAAATTCCCATTTCTCTAGTCCTCCTCTTATCGTTGATCAGTTAGTTAAACGCTCCACTCTCGACTCTCTTTTCTCTCTTCCTAAACTCACTTGTGCTCCGTTCTCTTTCTTGGAGGTTGCTGTTGGAGACATTGTTAAGTCTCTTCTTTCTATTTCCACTAATGCCATTGGATCAGACGGTATATGTATCAAAATGATCCGTTTGATTTTGAACGACCTTGCTCCTATAGTCACGCACCTAGTAAATTTTTCTCTTTCTTCCAACAAATTTCCTTCCTTGTGGAAGACTGCGTACGTCATCCCCCTTCCCAAAACCTCTGATCCATCCTTACTGTCTCAGTTTCGTCCAATATCTATCCTTCCTGTGTTATCTAAAGTCTTGGAAAGCGTAGTCCACAAACAACTGAGTGACTACCTATGCAGTCATGCGCTACTTACCCCTTTCCAGTCAGGCTTTAGACGCGGTCATAGTACCGTCTCTGCCTTAGTCAAGGTATCTGATGACATCCGTCTGGCAATGGAAAGGAGGCACGTGACTGTCATGGTGCTACTGGACTTCAGCAGCGCTTTCAACTCCGTGGACTTCGACATCTTATTAGGTATCCTCTATTCCTTCAATTCGTCACCAACAGCAATCGCCTGGTTTGACACCTACCTTCGGGGCCGGTCGCAGTGTATTCGCCATGAAGACTCCTTTTCGGACTGGTGTGATCTTGTTGCTGGCGTGCCCCAGGGTGGAGTTTTGTCTCCACTTCTTTTCTGTGTCTTTATTAACACACTTACTAACGTCATTTCTTCTCACTTCCACATGTATGCCGATGACTTGCAAATATACAGGCATTTTCATACTGACGACATAACTAGTAACATAGAGTTGATAAACCGTGACCTTGCATGCATCTCAGACTGGGCTAAGTCCTTTGGCCTACTTGTCAACCCCTCCAAATCGCAGGCTATGATTGTAGGTAATACTTATCATCACAGTGTTATCGACAGGGGTCCACTGCCTGCCGTTATGTATGACGGGGTGGTAATTCCCTACACAGACTGCGCGAAAAATTTGGGTATCCTGATTAATAATCGCCTATCCTGGGAGAAACATATTAATTTGGTAAGCCAGAGAGTATTTGCCACATATCACTCTCTTAAACACCTTCAGAGCGTCTTGCCCTTGGACACCAGGATTACCTTAGCTCAATCTCTGCTTCTTCCTCTCTTGGACTATGGTGACGTGTGTTTTCGGGATGCCACTGAAGATCTCCTGGACAAACTCGAAAGACTGCAGAACGTCTGCATACGCTTCATATTTGGGTTGCGTAAGTTCGATCACGTCTCCGAGTTTCGTGCTAGGCTGAAGTGGCTTCCGATTCGCCGTCGACACGATCTTCATGTTCTCTCTTTTCTCTTTTCAGTTCTTTTTAATCCCTTCTATCCTTCTTACCTTCGTGATCGCTTTTGTTTCTATGCCCGTGGTACGACTAATAGATCTTCTCAACATCTCATCTTAAAATGTCCTTCTCACACATCTTCAAAATATAATGGATCTTTCACTATCCATGCAGTGCGGCTCTGGAATAACCTTCCGCAAGATATTCGAGCGAGTCAGTCTCTCAGCGTTTTCAAGAAACGAGTAAAGGAGCACTATTTATCCTCTGCGTAGTATAAGTATATGTATTTATTTATTGTATTGTATGTACCTATATGATTATATATTTTATATTTTATTGTATATATTTTGTACTTATGTATTTATTTAGATATAATTTATGTTAAGTACCTATGTATAATGTATTATATATTTTTTTTTTATTATTATCAATATTTATATTGTACTGATTTAACTTTCTGCTCTCTTCACTTTGTACACTTTCACTACCTTAAGCTATGTTCTTTCCTTTCCATTGAGGTCTGTCGGGAGAAAACTCTTACAGGGTTAGACTCACCTTAGTATATAATTGTATAATGTCTTGTTTTTTGTAATGTAATTTCTCTTGTGTACTGAATAAATAAAATAAAAAATAAAAAATTTATTTTCGTCTCGTCAGAAAAAAGTACATTCTTCCACTGTTGCACAGTCCAGTTTTCATACTTTCTCGCAAATGCAAGCCGGGCTTGCCTGTGGCAAAGTTTTAACATGGGTACCTTTCTTGCTATCCTACCGTGCAATTTTTCTTCTACCAAACGTCTTCGAATAGTGCGTGCTGAGATTGCTGAAGGGTTGTTTTCACCAAAATATTCTTTTGGACCCTTTAAAAGGATTTTGTTTTGCCATACGAACGATGTTTCGGTCATCCCGAGGAGCTGTTTTTCTCTGTTTTGGTACACGTGGAACATTCGAAGTAGTTTGATACGTAGCAAAATGCTTTACAGCGTGGAAAACCATCGTTTTTGAACATTGCAGATGGTCGGCTATCTTTTTATAAGACCAATTCTTCCGGCGAAGTTTTATTATTACTTCCCTTGTAGATTTATCACAACTTTTATTTTTTTATTTTTTTAAGAAGCAATCACCTTTAATCTTTTACAGCACGTAATGACGCCAAAATTATACAAACAGTAACAAATCGACTGAGTGTGCTCTATTTAAATTTGAATAAAGGTATAAACTACTTAGCGTTCTTAATTACTTGACCAGCCAGTAATAAGGAATACTTTGTTTAAAAGTAGTGTAAAAAGTTTGCCTATTGATTTTTAGCCAATCATGTGTATCAATGAATACAGTGGTAATATGGAAATGTTTTACGATACCGAGAGAAATAAAAACAAATGCATACAATTAGTTTTGCATCTTAGTTGGAAAAAATCTTCCCTTTATATCAGCGTTCTTAATTATATGACCACCACTGTATGTTTTCACAAATCACTTACTTGCTTACCTATACACTTATCGCTTACTTATTCACTTATCACTTACTTAGTCACTTAGTTACACATTTATAACTTTATCACTTACTTACTAATTTATCACTTACCCCCTTACTTATAAATGAAGACTAAGTTTATGTAACGTTTGTCTCTGACTGTTAATTTTGAAACTTCATGTCACAGTAAGAGACAAACGTTACATAAAGTAAGTAATCGTTTATAAGTATAAGGGTGTTACTTTCCAACTTATCACTCACTCTCCTTTCTTTTCCACTCTACGACTGATATTTTCTTTTAGGCTGGTTCAACAGATGAAAGACACGAACAGCACGAAAGCAGAACTGAATTCGCTAACAAACAAGATTATAACAGAATACGACAATGTTATAGCAGTAACGAGGCATCGAGAAGAAATGACTACTGAAATGGATAGGGCACTTATGTTAATACAAGCTAGTCAATTTACTGAACTACAAATTACTGTTGAAGGTGTGTACCTACTGTATTTTTATGTATATGTATGAAATGCTTTGTCCTGACTGACTGATGGATCAACGCATAGCCTAAACCGCTGATAGTACGGGGCTGAAATTTGGAGAGTGATCTTTACATTACGTATGCAAAAGAAATGGTTTTTCGATTTTCCTACGGAATCGGCGCTTATGCGGTCGAAACAGCCAGTTGCTTTATACCCTTATTTAAGTGTTTCATAGTTTGAAATCTCATGTGTTATCATGTGACTACTTGAAATATCATGTGACTTTTTTTTCTAGGTATTAAAAACAAAATTAAAAGTATTTTAAGGTTATGGGAGCCGTCGGTGGTTGAAGAATCATTATCATACATTGGCTGGCCCAATACCAACGCCGAATATTCTAATAACCAGGTACTTAATTCCCACTATCTAGTATTTTAATAGAGTATGGGTTTTTTTATTCTTCGTGGAGTTTCAAATATCCTTAATAATAAAAGCTGGTTAAGTGCGAGTAGGAGTCGCGCGCCGAGGGTTCCGTACTTATACAGCGTGTTGGAGTTTATTAGACAGGCACTATCTGTACTTCTATGGGTGACCGTTTAAGTGTGGAATTTTGCACACCGATAGGTAGGTGTTAGAACGTGGACCTAGTCGTGAACACAGCTATTTGGTATATGTACCAATAGGAGGGTCTGTAACTATATAGGGACATCCTTTACTTTTATCTTTTTAGGGTTCCGTACCCAAAGGGTAAAAACGGGACCCTATTACTGAGACTTCGCTGTCTGTCTGTCCGTCTGTCCGTCTGTCCGTCTGTCCGTCTGTCCGTCTGTCCGTCTGTACGTCTGTCCGTCCGTCTGTCACCAGGCCTTATCTCATGAACCGTAATAGCTAGACGGTTGAAATTTTCACAGAAGATGTATTTCGGTTGCCGCTACAACAACAAATACTAAAAACAAATTAAAACAAATATTTAAGGGGAGCTCCCATACAACAAACGTGTTTCAAAAACATCGAATCGAGTAGGTCATGAAATTCAAAATGGCTGCCCTATCTGTCAAATATACCAGTCTGCCTTCACTTACCAAAGAGTTTCTTAATGGGAAATTATAAGTCTAGCCACAAAATTATTTATTGGACACGTGATTAAACTTCTAATTTTATAACTAAGCAACGGGAAAATGACATAGCCTCTAATAAACTAATTTGTATTTTTTACAACGCCCACTAAATATTCTATAGAAATGGATTTTACATCTCGTCACCATTGTACGTTTTACAGCTTCAACGCAATGTCCTCAAAAAAATATAATTCAAGCTTCTACAGAAAGCATCATTTATTATAACTTAGCATTTAAAATAATACATCATATTCTTTTATCGTGAAAATAACCACTGCATGATTTGGCGCGAGTACGCGAGACGACAGCGACCGGCCATTTGCACCAATCAGAGAGCGCTATTTGCACCAATCAGAGAGCGCCGACTTATGTGACTTATGTGACGACGAGTTGAGTTGTTCACGTGTAATTGTTTATTGTCGTTCGTGCGTTCGTATTGCAATTGTTTTCGCTGTAATTAAATTAAAGTTTTCGATGAGTAATAATTAGTTATGACGTCTAAAAGTGAAAATGAAGTACCACTGTACTGTTCTGACGAGGAAACGCAAGAAGGTCAGCTGTCGAAAAAAAAGCGGGGTGAATCTAAGAACTGGATATTTGTAAACAAATTTTCGTGTGTAAGTTTTGCCGAAGAAGCCGTGAGCGCAGAAAGACGTGGGCAGTACGCACTACACATATTTCCATAGAAGGAAAAAAACGATTTTATACCATTCCCACTCTTAAAAGCTTATTTTATTATTTATAATAATAAAATTATTATTATTATTATTATAAATACTTATTCTACTAAAGAATCCCTCGCTACGCTCGGGATTCTACTCTAGAATCCCTCGCTTCTCTCTGGATTCAAAAAACACTCTCGCCGTAAAAATAGTCTTTTCTCCCTTGGTATACAATCTACTATTATACCATTCCCACTCTTAAAAGCTTATTTTATTCACGCTAAACAGTGAATAAAAACGACTTTTACTCACGCTGTTTGAATTTTGAATTTAGAACACAATTTACTCGTCGTCCATATAACTAAATGCATATACAACCTCCTTGCGTGAAAAAAAACTTGATACAAACTCCTTGCGCTAAGAATACTCGACATACAAATTATTTTTAGGGTTCCGTACCCAAAGGATAAAAACGGAACACTTTTACTGATATTTTGCCGTCTGTCTGTCCGTCTGTCACCAGGCTTTATCTCATAAACTGTGATAGCTAGACAGTTGAAATTTTCACAGTAGATGTATTTCTTTAGCCGCTATAACAACAAATAGATAAAAAAACTTTTATGTGATTTTGACATAAAAACTCAACAATACCGTGATGTGTTTTCACCCCTAGCACTTTTTATTATCTAGTGATGAATTGAGACTGGCGCCAGTGGTAAAATAAATTTTAACGTTCGCGTTGCGTTCACGGATTGGTTGCCGAAATTTGTGATAGTGGTACGGAACCTTCGTACGCGACGCGAGTCCGACTCGCACTTGACCGGTTTTTTTCCTCGTAGTCATGGTATAAAGTATAGTATGCAACTCTTGAATAAAGTACGGATTTAGATTGAGGGCCATGAACCACTGGCGTCGCTCAGGATTCTAACACTTGAATCACTCGCTACGCTCGTGATTCAATCATCATGAATCACTCCCTACGGTCGTGATTCAGTCGTTAGAATCCTTCACTTGCTCGTGATTCATCTACGGCCCTCGCACTAAATCCGTCTTTTATTCACTAGTTGCATAATATACTATTATAGATGCAACAAAGTACCACGTAAAGGAGTACAGTGTGCTGCAGAATCAAGTTTTTTTTCATGCAAGGAGGTTGTATATGCATTTAGTAAGATGGACGACGAGTAAATTGTGTTCTAAATTCAAACACCAAACAGCGTGAGTAAAAGTCCTTTTTATTCACTGTTTTGCGTGAATAAAATAAGCTTTTAAGAGTGTGAATGGTATAAATATATTTGCTATTTGAGGCGGATACAGAGGCAGTGTTACCTTATAGCACAGATCGCGAGCATAATCACGATTTTGTTAAGAATAACTACCGTTATGGTATTTGCGACGAAACAAAATTTGAAATTAATAAACTGTATGATCTCCACCTTAAGCCGAAATCAATCTTGGAGCATTTGAAGAAAAATCCTGAACTTAAAATACCTACAAAACGGCAGCTTTATAACTATTTAGCAGATCGCCGGCGTATCAAATATGGACCATCCACAATTTCTTTAGGAGAGCTAGAAAAATGGATTATTAATCATACAAATATCCCTGACAACGAGAACGAAGTTTTTGTGATAGCCTATTATATTTTAGAAAGTGATTCACCTAGTTTTCGTATCGTATTATCTACTAAGAATTTGTTGAAACAATGTATTTCTGCTGACATTCTGCATGCAGATGCAACATATAAATTGATTTGGCAAGGGTATCCTGTATTGATAGTAGGAACAACCGATAAAAACAGAAAATTTCACCCCATTTGCTTGACAGTATCTACAAATGAATGTAATGCTGATTTTAAAACAATGTTTCAAGGAGTAAAGAGCAATCTTTTGTCAATTTTTTCTCATACCTTTGAACCGAAGATCCTAGTTTGCGACGCGGCAAAAAATATACAGAATGCATTTCATGATGTGTTTGGAAAAGAAACGACTGTGAAAATGTGCTGGCCTCACGCTAAGAAGAAGATTTGCACTAAATTGGACCAAACAACAGAGAAGAATTTCCGAAAATATTTATTGGAAGACGTTGATGCATTGCAATCAGCTACATCTGTTGAAGTATTTTCTGCTGCTTCGAAGTTGTTCTTGAAGAAATGGAAAGACCAAAAAGCATTCGTAAAATATTTTAAAAAAGAATGGCTAAAAAAAACCCAAATTGGTATTTGGGTGCAGCACCAATATCACCAGCGACGAACAACGCACTCGAGTCCTTTAATAGAGTCATAAAAGACCACAACACCCTCCGCGAGCGTATACCGTTGGCCCGTTTCCTCGTGGTAGCAGAGGAAATGGTTAATAGCTGGTCACTACAAGCACCAGAAGAAAAATTTGCGACACAACCTGAATTGCAGTTATCAGATTGGACAACAGGATATCAATGGGCTAAAACTGATACCAAAATTAGAGTTGTACATTCAACACCGGACAGCACCACATATTTAATTCCAGGCAACAACTCATTAACAATTAATCAAGCTGAGAAAAAATTTAGGTGTTTTGACGAATACAAAAAAGTGTTTTTTTCATCTTGGAACGTAGTACTACCAAACAATCAGACTGAGTGGATTACTGGTTGCTGTGATTGTCCAGACTTTTATCGCAAGTACAGCTGCAAGCATCTAATAGGCCTTGCAATCAGACTGAAATACGTGACGCCACCATTAGAGGCAAAGTCACAACCACTTGGATTAAAACGAAAGCGTGGAAGGCCAACTAAAGCGCGAGCTGCGTTAATAATCCAATAATGGTTTAATTTTCTTTTTTGTTCACCTACCTACATTCTTTTCATATGTTTCTATTATATACTATAAGTAAAATGATGGTTATTCAATAAACAAATTGATTTTACAAAAATAAAGTCCTTTTTTTTGTCTCTCCTCAATAGCTTCTGATAATATTAGTGGCCAATAAACCGACTATTTGATTACATTTTTAGCAAAATTTTGACGATCAATTAATATGGGACGAGTTAAATTTTAAACGTACTAAGTTAAAAAGTTAGAAGCTAAATATTTTTTTTTTGATGTCATTTAATAGTATTTTAGAAGTTTACTGTTAGAATGCATGTAAAAAATAATCATTATGCTGATTTGTATTTAGATTGGTTTACATAGAAGATAACTAGTGGCTAAGATAGTATTATTTAGATGCTCGTTAATTGTGGCTGACTTAGTAATTTAGAAGGCAACATACATTTTTGGGGGCGAAATATGATATTAAAAAGAAGCCTGTTTAATTAGCACCCTTTCTTAATTATAAGTTTCAGATTGTCTTTGTGCCATAGTTTTTTTTTTGATGATGGAAGTAAAAATCGAAGCTAAATATGTCACATTTTTCTATCAAATTTTTTTAGTTATTTCTTTATTTTTGCTGTATGAGGCTTGCTTTTTGCCAAATAAAGTATGAATTTCAACTTGCTTGACAAGTTTCTGAGAAAATTGGTAGTGCTAGTGACACACAGACAGATAGACAGACAAAAAAGTGATCTTAAAATAGTTTGAAACCCGAATATCCAGCAAAATAATATACAATACATAATACTTCGTTTTTAAATTGTAGACTTTGATTTGACATATCTTCCTAAAGAAAAAATGTCAAATACAACGAATCAAGACGTCAGATCGTAGTCTAAAATGAAAAAACGAAGTATAGTTCGGTAGATTATTTTGGATTTTATTTGTTCAACATTATACGTTGTTGTTTTTCTCATAACTTTCCAGACTTTATCGACAATAATGCGAATGACGGAACAGTTAAACATTTTCGAGACATGTGACACGTTCGACGCGTCATCTAGTTCAAGTTCTAAGGAAACCTCGCCGACCGCCGACCACCCTACTCTCTCGTCGAGCGTTCCCGACATCAATATCAAAAACAATATTGATAACTTAGAGCTTCATTTTCACAATGATTACTTTAAAAACGAAGGTATATCTTTAGTAATATTATAAACAGGTAACGTTGGTAACAGCTATGTATGTATATATGTATTTACTAGCTGACCCGGCAAACGTTGTTTTGCCTTATAAATTATATAGATAGTAGCCGATTCTCAGACCTACTGAATACGTATACAAAATCTCATAAAAATCGGTCAAGCCGTTTCGGAGGAGTACGGTAACTAACACTGTGACATGAAAATTTTATATATTAGATTTTTCGGACCCGATTTCAAAAATTAACCAATAGAAAGCTACATTATCGTGGAGTAACATAGGCTACTTTCGATCCAGATATTCCCGCGGGATCGGAACTTCACGAGTGAAACGCGGGACTCTGCTAGTTGATGATAATTATGAGTATTTATGGGTAAATACCTAGATTTTCTCCTGTTTTCGCGATGTTGGACTCAAGTTAAACTCATTTTTCGGTTTTAATCGCGTGGTGTTTATTACTTTTAGCATTGTTTCAATGCCCAACATTTCGAGAGCTTTACATGTCTCTTCTTTAGGATTGGCAATGCTAAGAGTAATAAACACCACGCGATTATACCGAAAAAATCAGTTCAATTTCGAGTAAATTGTATCCTACTGATATTAGTATCCTAGTCGACCGCGCACAATGTCTACTTTTTATTTAAAATTTTATGTGCGCTATTAACTTTGCTCTTACGCTGAAGAAAAACATCGTGAGGAAACCCACGGCTTACGAGTCACGTAAAAAGGCCCAGTTATAGGGCTAGTTGCAGAATCACGCAGTAAAAACTTTAACTTCAAGGTGAAAGTTTCTGAGTGTTTGTTACTTCTAGACACAAGACCACAGAACCGATTTAGATGAAACTCAGTATTTACATAGCTAAAGACTTGGAATAATACATAGGCAACTTTTTGTCCTAATATTCCCGCAGCATCGGGTCTTACGGGACTTTTTTTGGATTTTCAGGTGACAGAAGCGATAGAAGTTGGAATCATTCGTTTAGATTGTCGAAACCGAAGTTGAGCGAAGCGCAATCGCTTTCGTTTGAGACGAAAAGACACGGCAGCTTGCGTTGCGACTTCAAAAGCTCAGCGTCTTTGGAACGAGTGTCATATAGGAGTTTAGTCGATAATCTGAATAGAAATGACAAATCTAAGGTAAGGAACAAACAAACTTAAGCAAACTATGTTAATTTTAGCCCTAACTGAAGGAAAGAGAAACTCATAGAAGCGCATTGTTCTAACAAAATGGTATCCAAATTATGACATTAAAAGACATAATTACATCTTGCTCTTGCTTCAAATTCATGGTAATTTTATGCTCACTTTTTGTAGCCATGCAAAATCAAAGAAGGCGCGTCCAAACTATTTGTTTTATATGATACATCGCCACTAAGTGGCACCATATTAGATATAAAGCTGTTAAAAATAACTAGCAATGCTAAGCGAAGATATATTTAAGCTATTTTACTGTGAAGTGTAAAATAAATTGTCTTACCTACAAATTTAGATGTTATATTTGAATGAATAAATTCTTTATTGTACACACCATATAAATTACATTAGGTACTATGAAAACATACATACATAACTCAAAACTAGATGGCACAATGGGCGGCCTTATCGCTTATTTCATGCAAAGCGAAATTTTACACCCGTATTTATAGACGAATCGAAGTGATTACTTTTGCGAAGCAAATGTGTGTTGCGAATGTTGTGTTACGCTGTGTTTCTGAGCTGTATACCAAACGAGTCCTTCTAAAATGTCTATCATATGCTTAGACAGAGTGAACCATTTAAACCGGCCTTCAGGGGGATATCGTAAACCATAGGATTACCCTTTACCCTTTGACTACTAAAAACACACAATGTTTTGTTTGCGATTTACATTCAACGGTTTGCGATTTTTCGGTTTTGCGTTTGTTTTTGTGTTTTGCGATTTTAACGGCGGCTGTGAAAGAGTTACATTGACCAATTAGTCCCCACTTAGATTGCCACTCGGCGGACTAAGACAGCAATAGCAAGATGGTTACGATCAAACTGGTTGGTTCATATGAGCCCTAGACCGCAATAAATGCAAGAAAAGTAGAGAACTCATTGCTTAGCAGTGTGACAGTTCAGGCTTATAATAAATACTGATTGACTTCCTATATAGTTTTCATATACTTTAAGACAATGTCAGTAATCAAAGTATTCAGTGAAGAGCTCTTTTGAGAAGCTTTGGAATATGTTTAATTTCTTTGCTATACAGTCATCGGGTGTTTTAAATACGCTGTGGTACAGATAGAAAGCTATACCACAGCGGAGGGGCACTAAATACTATGGATTTAACCAACTCTAACGAGTTTGCGAAGTTGATGTAAGCAGATGAAGTTATTAAATTCCTATACTATATTTATTAGTAGTTGCGTGAAATTTTACATACAAACTTCTTTTCTTCTTCAAGAAGAAGATAAGATGAAGTCTAAGAAGAAGAGGAGTATCTGTTGGTTCCTAATTGGACTACTGGAAATCCGCAATCAGCTGTGGCTCAAGACTTCCACTGTGGCGCGTCGGGCTAAGACCCGACTGCGACGCAAAAAGTTACGGGTTCGATTCCCGCTGAAGACAAGTGTATGCTGATCTACGATGCTAGTTTCTGGTTCTGGGTGTTTTCTATTATGTATAATATCTTTGTATTTACCAAAAAAAAATATTATAATATGAAACATATACATATCCGTTGTATCGTACCCTCAGCACAAGCACAACTTGCTTAGTTCGGGGCTAGATTGCGCTGTGCGCAAGCAAAGTCCTGCATTAGTAAGCTCTTTATTAAAGTTACCCCTAATTTACAATTCAATTAAAATTAAATTTATAGCGGTGTTGGTCTAGTGGTAGATACCGCGACTTTCATTCCGAAGAGCGTGGTTTCGAATCCTGGCCGACCGCGCACCAATGTATTTTTTCTTGAAGAAAAATTTAAGTGCGCTATTAAAATCGCTCCTCGATGAAGGAAAACATAGTGAGGAAACCTACAACCACGCAAAAAGGCCCAGTTATAGAGCTAGTTGCAAAATAAAAAGTAAGTAAGTAAAATTAAATTAAATTCCCTTTGTTTCAGAGTTCAGAATCGAATAGAGATTGGGTCTCGTTGCCGAGCGCCCATCCAGATCAGACGACCAGAGATAGAAATATGAAGTTGTTGAAAGAAGTTGGCGAGAGTGTGAACAATGCTTTGTCTCATGCCGTGGACTCTGTCAATTATATTGTAGAGAAAGGTAAGTAATGGGACTTACTAGTTTACACTGCTCTGGTGTTTTCCCGGGAAGGTTTTTCTCTCTTACCAACGATTTGCACGAATTGGTAACATAGTTACATTTTCCCGGGTCTTAATCGCACATTACTCTTTATTTTCTTACCTCGACATTTCAATGTTACAATGGTTTTGTTCGCGAGGGGACAACATAAATAACCGTCAATTTCAAGGTAAGAACATAAATAATAATAAGCGATTAAGACATGCGAAAATGTAACTAGGCATAATATTTGTCCCCGACAACCTTTTGCGTTGCAGCCGCGCCACAGTGGTCGTCAAGTTAATACCTAGAAAATTTATTTTAACGAAAAATAGCATTTAAAAATTTTCACTAGCGGCGAGGCTTGAACTCGTCTTTGGGTCGGTATACCAACTAGACTACGCAAGTCCCTCAAAATTTCTAAATAAAATAGCCTTGAGCTACATACAAAAATTAAAAAGAAAGTTAATACCTGTTTATTATTAAAATTAAAAGGTCAATACACAGAAGAGGATTTCATGAAGACACAGTTGTTAATGGAAAATGTAAAGGCGGCAGTAGACGAAGCGTCCCGGTGGCTTCGTATATCACACGCGGCGACGCGGTTGCGGTTTGAGTCGCCTTTGTGGGCGCGCGAGCACGCGGCCTTGCAGACTAGAAGGGATACTTGTTTCGCTCAAGCGGTAAGATTCATTCACAATTCAGTACTTGCACACATTGATATCAACGTATCATCATCATATGGCATCAGAGGAAAGACCGTTGTAACAAGCCACTGAAGTAGTTTTAGCTTTGAAGCGTCTTTATCGACTTCATCATAGCACTGCAGCGATTGTCGTTTTATTTTTACGGTAGACGTAACAATATTAACAACTTTTGATACTTACCTACTTACGTTCCGTACCCAAAGGAAAAAAAAACCGGCCAAGTGCGAGTAGGACTCGCGCACGAAGGGTTCCGTACCATTATCTATACAACAGGTTTTGTTTTAAAAGGTAAATTGCGGTTTACGATTTATGACGTATTAAAAAGAACTACTTACTAGATCTCATTCAAACCAATTTTCGGTGGATTTTACATGGTAATGTACATCATATATTTTTTGGAACGAAGTTCCTTATTGCGCGTTGCAAAAGGGGGCTAGACGGAAAAAATTAAGACTAAAAGTTGTAACGGATACACTTTATTTATTTTTTGCTTGGAACTTTGTTCCATCCGGGTGTCCTTTGACACCTCTCAAGTTTTTTATTTTAGTTTTATCATTCTCTTATTTTAGGAGTTACAGGGGGAGGGGGACACATTTTACCACTTTGGAACCCTCTCTTGCGCAAACTAATCAGTTTAGAAAAAAATGACATAAGAAACCCCATTTTTGAAGACCTATCCATAGACACCCCACACGTATGGGTTTGAAGAAAAAAATGTTTTTGAGTTTCAGTTGGGGAACCCCAATTTATTGCTATTTTATTGTTTGTTTTTTTTTCTATTTTTGTCTGAAATTCTAAATGCGGTTCACCGAATACATCTACTTACCAAGTTTCAATAGTACAGCTCTTATAGTTTCTGAAAAAAGTGGCTGTGACATACGGACGGACGGACAAACAGACAGACCGACATGACGAATCTATAAGGGTTCCGTTTTTTTGCAATTTGGCTACGGAACCCTAAAAACTGGACCCTATTCAGTGAGACTCCGCTGTCTGTCTGTCCTTCTGTCACCAGGCTGTAACTCATAAACCGCGTTAACTAGACAGTTCCAATTTTTACAGCTGATGTATTTCTGTAGCCGCTATAACAATAAATACTGAAAAACAAAATAAAACAAATATTTAATTTCCCATACAACTAACGTGAATTTTCAAAGCTAAAAGCAGGTGGCGCTGGCTTCGGATGATCTTTTTTTTTGATGATGGTCCCCCACCAATGAAAACGCCGAGTTTTTTTTCTTTTTCTATCGGTCTGAGACCGATATGTCCAATTTGGCGCCAAGAGTTGTAAAAAACACCTGTTTGACAGTTCTTAATTCAAACCAAAGATCATCCGACTAACGCCCTCTGCCGGGATAAAAAGTTAGTGTTCCTCCTAATTGTGAGAGTGATACGGAAATCGTGCGAGCCCGATTCGCGCTTAGCCGGTTTTCTAAAATACTACTAATTATCTAATATTTTGAAATATTTCACGACGTTACACACAGCGCAATCTAGCCCCAAACTAAGCACTAGGCTTGTACTATAGGACTAGACAACGGATATATCCTACATATTAAACGTTTTTTTTGTTGTTGTAAATACATAGATATGATACATGGAAAACACCGAGACCAGATACAAATATTAATTTTTAAGCATAAATACTTGCACCCGGCGGGAATCGAACCCGCAACCTCCTGCATTGCAGTCGAGCCTTGACGCGCCACTGAGGTCGTCTAATCTTTCTTACTTTTAAACTGTATTCCAGCTAACAACGGTAACAACAGGTCTACTCTGCTGGCTATGTTCGGTGCCATCGGAGGTGGTAGTGAAGCTCCTTACATTTGGTCTTGGCCCTTTGTGCGGTTTCGAAGGACTCCTCAGTCTTTATTCGTCGGAGAAGGCGATGTGGGGCGATATGGTGGTGGCTGTCGAAGATTTACACACAGTTGTCTTTGTCTTGACTAAAATTGGGCACAGGTGAGTGTAAAATTAAAAAAACATGATGTTAAGGACCGATTCTTGTACGTGATCAGGTGAATTTACACGAAACGAACAAAGATCTAGATCTAGGACAAGAGCATTCTTCGAATTTTCTAAGTGTAGAATCTTTGCGAACGTAGATGGTCAGAATATCGAATATGAATTTGATAAGAGTGGTGATAGAATGAGCATTCGCTCGTTTAGTGTAAATAGAGTGGTGATAGAATGAGCATTCGCTCGTTTGGTGTAAATAGAGTGGTGATAGAATGAGCATTCGCTCATTTGGTGTAAATAGAGTGGTGATAGAATGAGCATTCGCTCGTTTGGTGTAAATAGAGTGGAGATAGAATGAGCATTCGCTCATTTGGTGTAAATAGAGTGGTGATAGAATGAGCATTCGCTCGTTTGGTGTAAATAGAGTGGCGATAGAATGAGAATTCGCTCGTTTCGTGTAAATAGAGTGGTGATAGAATGAGCATTCGCTCGTTTGGTGTAAATAGAGTGGTGATAGAATGAGCATTCGCTCGTTTGGTGTAAATAGAGTGGTGATAGAATGAGCATTTGCTCGTTTGGTGTAAATCCACTTTTTATTTCCTACCATACGAACGGGACTGTGCCTTAAACATGGAGATTTTAAGCACCTACTTGTACTAGGGGCGTGATGTCTCAAACAGATTGCACGTGCCTTTGCAGCTCGAACTTGCGATTGCGTTCGCTCAGTCTGTACCCAGCTCTAGACCAGTGCTAATTAATATGTATGCAAAAATGTATTGTATTTTCAGTAACAGCACAATACCACAAGTTATCGGTACTCGGGGAGCGTTGACTGTGCATTTACCCGTACCTGATTCGTTGTACGCGAAGTTCAATTCAAAAGAGGTTGGTTATTGTTTATCTTTCTTTACTCTTGGATCAATAAATTGAAAAACTGACGATTTTTAGGAGAATTGTTATTCACTGTTTATTCTAGTTTGGTTGAATCAAGCCTTAGGAATATATAGTCCAAGATCCCAGAAGTGGCAGACATCACGTATTTTCTGACGAACGAAATGTGGTCGATTGAGTAGTGTTAGTATGTACTAAGAACGCATACCTACTTGCTAGCCTGCTGCGGCCAATTCTGAGATATCAGGTCATCAAGATACATAAAAAAATTATCTACCTCACGTTAATTCTCCAAGCTGATTTTAACGTATATTTTAAGTAATGTACTTAAAAATAAGTCGCCAATACTCCCATACCCTTTCCGTCGGCCGTATAGCTTTGCAGTCGCTTTAAAGCTCCCAAAATAATTACTTGACTTCACGTAAATTCTGATGCTCCATCTTACTAATTCTTACTATTCTTATTCTTACTTTCTTACTTCTTACTAATATTATAAATGCGAAAGTAACTCTGTCTGTCTGTCTGTTACGCTTTCACGCCTAAACCGCTAAATCGATTTTGATGAATTTTGGTACAGTGATAGACAGGACCTTGGAGAAGGACATAGGCTACTTTTGATCCCGGAAATCCCGCGGGATCAGGACTTACGCGGGTGAAACCGCGGGACGCAGCTAGTTTTTATCCATCCATGTCCATCAGACAACTATTTTAAAACTTTTTACAAGAAGACAGACCGATCCAAGTGGCCAATTATCCCCTAAACTAAATTTTAATGTCTCTTTGGTTAGGAGCGCGAGGGCATTAGGGGGTTTAGGGGATGATTGGCCCCTTGAATCGGCCTGTCTCCTTGTAAAAGGTTTTAAAATTTTACTCATTTTTAAGTATATTACTTAAAATATACGTGGTAATCAGCTTGGAGAATTAACGTGAGGTAAGTAATTTTTTATGTATCTTGATGACCTGATATATCAGAATTGACCGTCGCAGCAGGCTAGCAAGTAGGCATGCGTTCTTAGTACATACTAACACTACTTAATTGACCACATTTCGTTTGTCAGAAAATACGTGATGTCTGCCACTTCTGGGATCTCACTCAATAGCCGCTAACTCGAAATCCCGAAAATGGCTCATCGAAAATTGTTGTTTTTTATGACAGAATGTTATTGTTTTTTTTTTTATGTATGGATTGTAGGTTGTAGGTGACATTGTTTCCTATATTTTGGTGTAGTTTCAAGACAAAAACTTCTTATTGTTTCAAAGCCTATCCAAATTTTAGAGAAAAATGACTGTTTTGGCGAAAATGTGGAAAGGCTTCAACACCCTTTGACATATTTGTCTGGAAACTGCACTAATATGTCAAAAAGAATGTCGCCTACAATCCACCCAAAAAAAACAACATCATTCCGTCATGGAATAATTAACAATTTTCGATGAACCCGACTTGGATTTTGAATTGAGCAGCTATAAACAGATACACCCCTTAATCGTTTTATTTTTGTTTATGCTTACACGGTCAATTCTAACATAAACAAATGAAATTAAATGATTTATTGTCTGTGGATGTAGGTTATATAGCTGGTATACATAATTAAATCATCTCTAGTCCTACCATTTGGGCATACAAACAGTACAAATAGTAGGTAATTAACAAAAAAAACATAGTGAGGGTAACCTAACATAGATTATAATTCCTATTCACTTTGCAGTACGTCGACATTAGTAATGAGGTGGAACACGCAAAGCTGTAAGCAGATGGCGCTCTAGTCGACTGATCTTTTTTTTTAAATTTTGTGGTCTCGCCTGTACTGTGAAGTCAAGTTGGAGTCTTTGTGTTTTAGTGTTAAAATTATCTAAAAATAATCCATTTATGTCGGTGTCGTGTTTAGTCTCAAAGAAAAACATCGTAGGAAAAATGCTCCTACTACATTGAGGCATTTTATTTAAATATAAACGTAAACATAAATGAAACCGCCGAGAGTTGTGAAAATACCTACTGTTTGACAGTTCTTATTTCAAAATTAGATAAGTCGAACATCGCCCTCTGCCGGGATAAAAAGTTAGTGCTCCTCCCCATTGGTAATGCGTAGATGTGTTCCGACTTTCCATTCAAAATTTAAAATGTTTCCAGCATTTATCATTCACAATAACGGCTGTGTTCTTCAACATCGGAATCAATGAGAAAGCTACTTTGGCCGAGGCTTTGGGAGAAACCACGCCCCAACAACACTCAAACAGTGACAATCTAGATAAATTGAATAAATACTATTACAAGTACAATAAAGTATTTCCTACTGACCCCATGGAGCAAATACGAGGTATTTTATGTTGCCAATTGAAAAAATTCGGAAACGAACCCCTGTGTAACCCCCAGCGTCTTTGTACCATTTCTTCCCGAGGATGTCGTAAAAGGCGACTGTGGGAGATTGGCGAACCTCGAGTTCTCCCCACGCGGTGGCGGGTAAACTACTTGTTCCTATGGAGGGTTGGTGCCTAATCTATTTGCAGTATGTAAGGTCAATGAAGACTTACCTACTGTGCCGACCCGAAATAATTATGAAATATTTAAGAAAAAATTAATACTTGAATATTGAAACTAGATTGCACAAAGTATCAATTTACGTCCGTCTGTCTTTCAGCTTCGTCTCGAACGAAACCCTTAGAGGAAGTAATGGAGAACCTGCGCATAACAGTGCATAAGAAAGTGCCGAAGAATATAGAGGTGTTGCACCTGACTGCGCTTGCGACTCGACTCATGAATGGTAAGTCATATTCTGCTTATAACGTGTTCCCATGGGCGTCTAGATGGCATTCTTGTATTAAAATTATACAAAATATCATTGAGTTAAATAAAAAAAAGCGCTGTTTTATTTTAAAAATGTTTTCAGGTATCCGTTTCACATCATGTAAATCAGCTAAGGATCGGACCGGTATGTCTGTCACATTGGAACAATGCTCGATTTTAGCAACAGAATATCACCTCGCCGAGCATGAGCATAAAAGAGCACTCACTGTTATGAGAAGGTATGTATATCTATACGAGGGCGGTCCCAAAAGTACCCGACCTGACAAGGAAAACAATAAAATATTTGCAAAATTTTATATTTATTTTTCAACATAATCTCATTTGAGCTCGATACACTTTTCCCACCGATGTTCAAAAGCTTCGATACCCTCTTTATAGTAGGAACCGTCAAGTTCCTCAAAATAGCCGGTAACCGCAGACTCCACCTCTTCGTTATTGGCAAATCTTTTTCCACCAAGCCATTTTTTTAGATTTGGAAAAAGAAAATAATCAGAGGGAGCCAGATCTGCCGAATAAGGTGCGTGAGGAAGCAATTCAAACTTCAATTTATTAATTTTAGCCATCGCAATGATGGACATGTGAACTGGTGCATTGTCGTGATGAAACAAAACTTTTTTCTTCGCCAGATGTGGCCGTTTTTCCTTGATTTCGTCACTCAAACGTTGCAACAAGGCTGCATAATACTCGCCATTGATTGTTTTTCCCTTTTCCAGATAATCAATAAATATTATCCCACGTCCATCCCAGAAAACTGACTTGTGAGCAAACGCGGCACCCATCTTGCGCACAGCTTTCTCATATCCAAATTGTCGGTCAATATGCGATGAACAGCACTTTTTGAAATGCCTACACTGTCTGCTATCTCCCGCACTTTTAATCGACGGTCGTCCAAAATCATTTTATGGATTTTCTTTACATTTTGTGGCGTAGTGACTTCATTTGGTCGACCACTGCGCTGTTCGTCTTGGCAGCTCGTGCGACCTCTTTTAAACTCAGCTACCCAGTATTTTATTGTGGTAAACGAAGGAGCAGACTCCCCCAGAGTAGAATCCAACTCGGCTTTGATAGCGGTTGGACTGAGACCTTTCAGGTGAAAGTATTGTATCACATAACGATGCCCAATTTTTTTTTCATTTTGAAAATTCACTCACAGCGTTCACTTAGGATGGCTGTTTAAAAAATATAAATTTATAACACAAGCTGTTAGAAGATGCTTCTATCGAACACAGTAATTGTTTTTTTTTAAACTACCCGCATTTGTAGGTCAGGTCGGGTACTTTTGGGACGACCCTCGTATCTATATGTATTATATATTGTATTTATCAATATAATATGTATGAAATAACTTTAAATTTTGTGTATTTTACTACCTTTAGTATATGTTTTTTTTTTATTAATTTTTAAACAGTAATAAAACTTAAATAACATTCTAAACACCAAAAATCACTAAGATTTGTCTGGTGTATGTATAAGTGCCGTGACTGCATGCAATAGTCTACAATAGTAAAAATAAAAATAAGTAACTTATATTAATAATTTCTAGTGATAAATAATATTTTTCATATGTAGGTAAGTAGGTAGTTTTGAAATATAAAGTCAGTAAGAATAATATTCTTAAAATGTAGGTAGGTAGTTTGTGCAGAGAAGTGCCACAAAGTGCAAACGGGATAGGTAGATAGGTAGTTAAGTCTTGAGTGAAAGTGACAACGCTTCATAGAAGCGCGCGCGCCGATCATGGCCATTTCGCTGTTATCGAATCTACAAGGTGATCAAGAAATGTGATTTTAACTTAGTTTTTATATTTTTAACCGTGATACTATTTTTAAAAGGTAAGTCTAATCTATTTAACAGACGAGACACCATGTATTCTTGCAGTCCTATTCCCATAGTTATTGTTTGGCGCTCTGGGAACTTTTAATAATTGTTTTGATACCTGCCTCGTATTTATTTTATGCTGTATTTTGTGTTGAATTTTGTTATTGAAAAACTGCTCTTTTAGTAAGTTATATTCGAATCTTAGTTTAATGGGTAATACATTACAGTGTTTGTAAAGTTTGTGTTCGTCACCTTTGCAATGCTCTTTTATTTTTGGGGAAACGATTAATTTCAAAATTCGAGTTTGCAAGGCCTGGATGTTGTCAAGGTAGGTTCTATAGGTTCGTCCATAGCTAGTGATGCCATAACCTATAACTGAGTCGGCCAGGGCATTATGCAACATGATTAAAATTTTGTACGGGATCCGGTTTTTTATAATAACCACATTGGCCATGAATGCTCTCAACTTGCCACACACACTATCAACATGGGGCTGCCAGTTAAAACTGCAATCCACGACCAATCCCAGATATGTATGCTTATCTACTGTTTATATTGCAGGACAATTACAAGGATGAGCGTTTACGTTGCCGTGAAAACAATTATGATTGTGAGCTATGAGTCTGTTGTTAGTATGGCAATAGGTCTTTGTGTTTGGAGAACGGATATGTACAAGTTTGTGTGATAATGTGTGACACTATTATTTTTATATTTTCAAGTACCTTTTCTCCTGTCCAAACACCTACCTTTCATCTTTTTTCGCTTCTTGTCCATCCAAAGGTTGCCTGGAAGAGATCGCTTTAAGCGATAAGGCCGCACATTGTGCCACCTAGATTTAAGTTGTTTATGTTTTTCTTTTTATTGTAGAACTTATAAAGTGTTGATAGTACACAGGAGAAAGAACCTATAAAGCAGGGGTTCCCTAACTTATTTGAGCCACGCCCCCTTTCGACCATAAAAAAATCCCCCCCCCCCCCGTCCTCCAGTCCAGATTATCAGGTCTGAAAAAAAAATTAATAACAAAATAAGTATTCTTATTGCTTAATATTGAAGTTTTACAAAGTCATACAAAAGGTATTTGGTAAGTAAGTAAGCATTCTCTCAGCGATCCCGTGTGGCCCGCGCCCCCCTGGCCTAGCAGACCCGCAGTTTTAGCACAGTAGGTCATCATTGACCATACCCACTGCAAAACGATTTTGCAATATTATTACGGCCGGCCGCCTATCGGACATAAACGAGTCAACCCTCCTAGGGACCAAGCAGTTTACCCGCCACCGCGGCGCGGGGAGAAATCAAGGTTTGCTAGTCTCCCACAGATCTCTTAGTCGCCTTTTAATGACACCCACGGGAAGAGATGGGGTAACCCTATTCTATGCCCGGGTTACACGAATTCTATAAAGTCTCGGGATAGTCAGCCACACATAGACCTGCAAATCGGTAACCTTCTCAGGATCGCTCCTGGCCCGTATAATACACTTATACAGCCATTAATGAGACACTATTTGACAATTGACAACAGAGAGGGATGGATTGATTTTTTAATAAACAAAAGGGAGCGAGACGAAATATTTGTCTTCTGGCACTTTTCTTTGCCCGACTCCTTATCAAATTCATAGATCATTGCATTTTAATTATTGACATAACTTTACTCTTATTCAGAAACTTAGATCAAAAATGTAAACAAAGAACTGTCAATATTAAAGGAAAAGTATGTATACTTAAAGAGTTGTCACTTTCAAAAAAATGTTCGAGTTTTATTGTTTATATATTTTTTGATCTAAGATTCTGATTTAGAGGACCTACTTATAGTTCACATTTCAGTACAAAAGTCACTTATCGCTCTTTCAATCCGTTTATTTCCCAATAATCTTCTATATCTTGTGTTATTACAGTGAGGGGTGTCGGCGGGAGAACACTTACAAAAACATCGGTATCAGGAAGTACGCATTTACAAAGAAACAAGTAATGTCTTTACCCGAAGACTACAGACCACCGACTGGTACCTATGGATCATCACAAACCTAAAACAAAACTTACAAAAAAGCCGAATTTCTGCAATTAATATCATAATTAACATTACACATCCATCACACAGAATTGTGATAAGAAAAAAAAAGAACAACCGTTCTTTTGTAAATAAATAAATAATGAGAAAAAAATAATTGTAGATCCAGTCCCCTCGCGACCAAGACCACTGTAACTTGGTTGAAACGTCGAGGTAAGAAAATAAATAATAATACGCGATAAAGAACCGGGAAAATGTAACTGTTAACAAATCGTGAGAATTTAAAACGTTTATTTGCTGATCTTATTGTTTCACGGGGAATCGAACCCGCAATTTCGTTCGACCAGTCATCGAAATCCGATCTCATTGTTATTAGACACGGGTCTAGATTGCGTTATAGATTACACGTTACACACCGGCCGTGGTCCCTTGTCTTCTCGAGACCACGGCCGGTGTGACCCGTTTGCCGAAACGTCGAGGTAATTAATAAAAATGATTATCTATAACGCGATCTAGACCTGTGTCTAATAATAATGATTGACGGAAGTCGTGTATTGAAGTGTATTGAAATCCGATCTCTTAATTTAGTCTAGTCGATATAACGATGGACTGAGTTTGATATACTACCGTCGACACACTATTACCAACTTAATTAAATTGAGACGAAAAATTAAGTAAATATTGCAGGATGTTGCACACAGCGCAATATAGCCCCAATTAAGCGACTAGGCTTGTACTATGGGTACTAGAAAATGGATATACTATACATATAATACCTTTTTTTACAAACATATTATACATATACTCGTAGAAAACACTTATACCCTTTTTCAGAAACTTAAGAGGATAGTCTCCATTCTCTTTCTCCATACAAACGTAGTTTAAATATTCCACCCTGGATAAAGACATTAGAGCAAATATGTTTATGCCATAAAACCTATATCTGTCATGACAATGCATCTACCTTTTTATTTTTTTTTATTTTCTAATTAAAATAATAATAATAAATTAAAAAATAATACAATGAAAAAATTAAAAAGTCATGACAGATATAAGTTTTATGGCATAAACATATTTGCTCTAATGTCTTTATTCAGGGAGAAATATTTAAACTACGTTTGTATGGAGAAAGAGAATGGAGACTATCCTCTTAAACATAAAAGCCCACAGATTTGACATAAAGTGACAGCTCTTTATTAACTTTTTTCTTTATAATTGACAGTTCTTTGTTTATCATTTTGATCTAAGTTTGTGAAATAGGGTATAGAACCAGAAATTAACATTTATGGTTAGCATAAATACTTGTCCCCGGCGGGAATCGAACCCGCAACCTTCTGCGTTGCAATCAGCTACAGAAGCCGCCAAATAACAATTACATTAAAGTTTCTACCGTACATTTAGACTAGATTTACTGAAATCGCTACTATTTAGTAAGAACTTTTGTTGTGAGTTACGCTTATTAATTTCGGTCGACTCTTCTACGAAATAAATATAATGTCTCTATAGATAGTACTTAAAAGTATATGTAGGTACTTATTTTTTAATAAGAAAGAATATTTAACCAACGAAATACTTTACAGAGATTAAAAATATGCACTTATATCATTAGAACGAGATTTTTTGTAATCTAAATTGTTAATCACAACATTTTTTAGAACATTTTCAAGTATCTTGTCTATATTCTGAAAGTAGTTTACCTAGAAAAAAACTATTTACGAAAAACTTAACAATAGATTTCTGTCAAGTATAGATGTCAATTAATTAAACTTAGGGTGGATACAGACTTGAGCAGACGAGCCGAACCTCGAGCATTCGCTGCTTTTATTAAATTCACTCGAGCAGAATTTCAAATATGAATGCACGATGTTTTGTTACAACCGGATTTTATAAACCAATGAGCGTACGAGCATTTTGGTGTACTATTTCTTCGAGCAATTAATTTCACAAGCGCGACATTTCAAGAAAAAGTGAACGAAAGGAACAACGAAATGTTACGAATAAATGTACCCTCGTTGTGATCATTACGCCGAACAGAGCGCCGAGCATTCGCAGGTACGTTACATTACATTTAAATGCTTTGGAAACTGAGCTTTTACCTGTATTGTACCATTCTTAAGAATTTAACATATTATGACACTGAAATGCTCGAGAAAATGGTCTAGTCTGTATTCACCCTTAGGCTTGATTCGACCAAACCAGAATAGTCAATGAAAACAATTCTCTGCATACGTAGTTATTTTTTAGATTGAACAGCTCGATAGTCTCTCGTATAAAAGACAATTTATAAATTAATAAAATTAAAGCGTAAAATTGCTGGTTTAGTGGAATCAAGCCTTATTGAACTTAATTCTAAATTCTTCCACTGTAATAGTGCCAAATTATAGATAAATAAGTATTCCTACAACATCATTACATAGATATACCTAGTATGCCTATTTACTAAATACCAACTACAAAGTGTTTGTTAATCCAAATAATGTACCTACCTAAAAGCTAAAAATATTTTTTTAGTTTCGATTATAGTACAATTTTTCACTCGCTGCACACCGTTCATAAATCATGATAAGGTGAGCTTGTGGCTACATCGATTCCGCTTATCGATTGTTATTGCCATTGATAAGTGGTAAGCGATAAGCGGATAAGCGCCCATAACACCCATTAATGGGAGAGTGAGCTAAATAGTCTCTGAACTGCTCGCACGTTTTACGACCTTAGAGTTATTCCCCAGGTCGTAAAACGTGGATAGTAAATTTTGGACAACATTAATAATTCATTTCCATATCATCGCAGTCAATCTAAAATTTGCCATTAGACAAATATCATTCTACATTTTTAATGCATTTTTTTTCGGAGCAGACCGTTTCCCATACATTTTTGAGTCAATAAAGTTTCAACTGAATTTGAGTTGCAAGTTGTACTTTCATTTTGAGTGTACAAATTTGCGATTTGTTTGCAATTATGTTGAAATTAAATTTTGGACAATTCTTATACAGGAATAACGTTTTTGTGTGGGTGTGCAATGTGCAACTAGTGAAAATCTGTACTATAGTAGATATAACTAAAACTTCTAACTAACTTGAAATTGTTGGGCAAAAAAGTTTGATTTCTCAAAAGAATAACTTTTTCGACTCACAATTTGGAATAATCCAAACTGTGTGTTATCATCACATTATCATTGAAGTGGAAGCGCAGAATTAGGCGCAAAATTTGTTTTTTATTTCTAGTTTTTCGCAAACATAACCGAGCACAACGAAATTATTCCTATTTAATATGATTTTAAAGCTTTAATAAGAATAAACACAATGACCTTAGGTTGCGAATTGGAAAATAGAATTAAGTACCTACATTTTATATTCAAATTTCAAATTCTGCTCTTCCACCTTTATAACTATTTTTTATTATACTTGTACAATACTATATTTATTTAGATGACCTTACAATATTATGTATATATAGACTTACTTTTAGTAAACTTTGTTATCCTAAACTGACTTAGACTGTACTTATCCATCAAAAATAATTACTTACTATGTAGAATTTGTACATTATTAGATTTTAGTCATATTTATCGGAGAAAAGCAAAAAAACTAATTTTAGAAGTTGTATGTAATTTACGTCTTTATCGTCATTGAGCATTCGCGTTGGCCTTAGCCGATCGAGGTTGTTGTATGTAGGTATAATATACTTAATGATATTATTTTAAGGGACTAAGAAGTCTTTTTTAATAAAAGATTATGATTTCTTACGCAGTGTATAAAACTTTAGAAAAAATAATCTTCAAAATGGACCTAGCTGTCTTCGAGTAATCGGCGAACATCTAAAAAAAAATAGTTGCAACATAACTGAGAATATCTTTTTAGATTTTATTTTGAAGTGCTTCCCACGCTTGGAAAATTTAGATTTTGAATGAGTCAGCTTGCATTTTTTCATTTACATGAAATTACCCGGCTAATCGTCAGTCGAAAACTAGAAGAGATGCAATTGTTAATTTATCCCGATGCGATAGGTGCCTTTGGCGCGAGCGGTAGACGCACTGCAACGGATTTTCTGGTGTAGGACAAAAATACTAACACCAGGGCTTTTGTTCGAGTAAATCAATTGAATAATCCATATTTCTTATATCGATTAAAACAAGTTCTTTCGACAAGTGATTGAAGTGCCGAATGGAATGTCTGTGAAACATAGTGGGGACATATTAAATGATCTTTTTTCAGCCAAATTTGTTGAGCCGTTTTTTCGTGATTAAAATTAAATAATCTTTTGCATTTTTAATATAAGCTGGATACTGTGTAACTCCCGCGTTTTACCCGTTTCAGTCCCGATCCCGCGGAAATATCGGGATCAAAAGTAGTCTATGTGTAATTCAAGGTATTCATCGCAATCGGTTTAGTGGTTGTTGCGTGATGGAGTAACAAACATACTTACTTTTAGTTACTTACACACTACTTTCAGATTCATAATATTGTTACTATTAAGATTAGAATAAAATATTTAGTATTTTAAGCAATATTTTGGGCCGGATTCCCATTTTATGTATAACTGAACTAATCAGTATTGTATAATGTGCCATCTTTTTTCATAGGGCTCATTTAAAAATTATACTATAATGAATTAAAATGGCATTAATAATGATCTGTTTTAAACTGAATCTGTACTTAATAAAAATATGTCTAAAACCTACTGGAAATTACTAAAACATGTACCTATGTAGAACCAATATTTTCTAAGTGATTATGTAGATATAAGAAGATCTGTGTATTAGATTTTGTGTCAAACAGCATAACAGTAAAATGCCAATACAATTCTTCCTTGTGCAACAAATGGGTGTACCCTGCCAAGTTACAACAAAGTAATATTATCTTTCCTATGTTCTAGTGCTAAGAATATTTAATTAAACTAAGTTATTGTCCTGTTTATGTAATTAAAAAGCCTGCATATAATACAATTTAACTGAAAATCCTCTCGCAGTTCAATTAATTCATAATATTTGAAATAAGTAAAACAGTTTATATAGCGATGTAAAGATAACTTGATTTTTTTTATATTCCGACCACAACGATTCGGAGTCTGTACATTCCTTCTCGACTAAATCTGGAATCTGGACCCTTATCCTATTTTTAATTTAAGATGACATCTAAATTTTAATTGCAGATATCAGAATTGCTAAAACCGAATAAAAATATGGGTTCCTTAGAATTTCGCTTTCATCTTCAATTAAGAATAGGTTAAGGGTTAAGATAAAGTTTGTATTTATTTAATTTATAGAAATGACCAGAATGTCCGCCCCAACTATTTCCTCGCGCGAGAGCATTTATATTCATATTTCATCTATTACTTTATCTAGAAATACCTTTGAGAGACGTACACGTGTTCTTTGTCCTATATATATGACGTTCCTACGCGTGCGTGTGACCAGTAGGGTCACCATATAATTGCAACAATTCTATAAAGATTACACGTATGTACGTAGATTAAATGTAGTTTCTAGTTTTGTGTTGTGTCTTGTCTAAGCCTAGCCGCACACGTACATTTTCCGTATCTGTTTTCCGTATCTGTTTTCCGTATTCGGATTCCTGAATGCTTCAAATCCATATAAAATGTCTTGACGAACACGTTCGTTTTATTTCCGAACGCGTAAAATATTCCGAGCGGAAAATATACTTACTGTAAACATTCCGAATGAAAATAAAAACGAATGTCTGCGCTAGGGGTCACGGAATCTCGAGTCGATTTTCCGTATACGGAAAACGTACGTGTGCGGCTAGGCTAATTCGTTGATTATTGTATAATCCAAAAAGTCGTCTTCCACAAAATCAGTTAAGTACTGTACTTACTGTATTTAGTTACTTCCTTTCACGTTAGGCTGTGATCCGAAATAATAAATCGACGTTTTTTTAATAAACTTCTTTATGTTGCTTTATCTATGTGTTTTAATTTTTCTGTTAATTTCCATAATAGTTAAGTAATAAATAGGTACTAAAGCGAGAATGAACGACTTAACCCTCCTTAACTAAATATCGTCCGAAATGTATTGTCCTCATTATTAGGAGAAAGTTATCATTTATGGACTTCGCAACAAGAAAGGTCGATGGGTACATCCAGCCATATCGCCACTCTAGGCACAGTGTCAAAAGTCTAAACAAAATAGTGTTTTCGATTATGAAACCGTGCGTAGCCAACGACGACACTTTGACGTTTATGGCGATGCGGCTCGATGTGCACATTGGTCGTTTTGAGACAAGCCTAAGGCTTGTCATAGTCGGCGGTAGAAATCTTGTGTTTATTTAGATCTCTTGTTACAAGAAAAAACTTATATATTTGGATAGAGGAGAACTAAATGGATTTGGAAAATACATTTTAACAAACAGCTTTTAATCGTCTCAAGGTCAAAAAGAAACAATAATAGTTTAAAAAAAACCCGGCCAAGTGCGAAACTCGCGCACGAAGGGTTCCGTACCACTATCACAATTGGGTACCGAACCCTAAAACCGTTTACCAATTTTAAAATTTGCTAGGCAAATTGTGTGACATATTTAGCTTCGATTCTTACTTCCATCATACGACCACACCACTAAAAAAAATGAAAAAAAAAACTTTGGCACAAAGACCACAGTACCTACACCTAAGGAAAGACAAAGACAAAGAAGAAAAGAAAGACAATCTGTGCAAAGACAATCTGAAACTTATAATTAAGAAACTCTTTGGTAAGTGAAGGCAGACTGGTATATTTGACAGATAGGGCAGCCATTTTGAATTTCATGACCTACTCGATTCGATGTTTTTAAAACACGTTTGTAGTATGGGAGCCCCTCTTAAATATTTATTTTAATATGTTTTTAGTATTTGTTGTTGTAGCGGCAACCGAAATACATCTTCTGTGAAAATTTCAACAGTCTAGCTATTACGGTTCATGAGATACAGCCTGGTGACAGACGGACGGACAGACAGACAGAGAAGTCTCAGTAATAGGGTCCCGTTTTTAGGGTTCCGTACCTAAAGGTAAACCAGACAGACCTAAAGGTCTGTCTGTCCGTCCGTCCGTCCGTCTGTCCGTCTGTCACCAGGCTGTATCTCATGACCCGTAATAGCTAGAAGGTTGAAATTTTCACAGAAGATGTATTTCGGTTGCCGCTACAACAACAAATAAAACAATTATTTAAAAGGGGCTCCCATACAACAAACGTGTTTCAAAAATAACAAGGAGTTTAGTACAATGTGAGGTCGCTTCTGATTGGTCAGGACAAATCGAGTTGGTCATGGAATTCAAAATGGCTGCCCTATCTGTCAAATATACCAGTCTGCCTTACTTACCAAAGAGTTTCTTATAAGTTTCAGATTTTCTTTGTGTGAAGGTTTTTTTTTTTGAGTGATTCGGTCGTTTGATGGGAGTAAGAATCGAAGATAAATATTTTTATTTTCCTATAAAATTTAAAAATTGGTTGTTGTAAACCATTTTAGGGTTCCGTATCCAATTGTGATAGTGGTACGGAACCCTTTGTGCGCGAGTGTCGCACTTGCCCCGTTTTTACCCTTTGGGTACGGAACCCTAAAAACTAACTTGAGCCAAAGAATAACATAAATAGTAGGCAATAGCAGGCAGTGAAAAGCGCTCTACACAGAGCAATCAGTCTCTTTTTAGGGTTCCGTACCTAAAGGTAAAAACGGGACCCTATTACTGAGACTTCGCTGTCTGTCCGTCCGTCCGTCCGTCCGTCCATCCGTCTGTCCGTCTGTCACCAGGCTGTATCTCATGAACCGTCATAGCTAGAAGGTTGAAATTTTCACAGAAGATGTATTTCGGTTGCCGCTACAACAACAAATACTAAAAACAAAATAAAACAATTATTTAAAAGGGGCTCCCATACAACAAATGTGTTTCAAAAATAACAAGGAGTCAGGACAGGAACAGGGACAGGAGGACAAATCGAGTTGGTCATGGAATTCAATATGGCTGCCCTATCTGTCAAATATACCAGTCTGCCTTACTTACCAAAGAGTTTCTCTTATGTTTCAGATTTTCTTTGTGCCAAGGTTTTTTTTTTTTGAGTGATTCGGTCGTTTGATGGGAGTAAGAATCGAAGATAAATATTTCATATATAAAATTTAAAAATTGGTTGTTTTAAACCATTTTAGGGTTCCGTATCCAATTGTGATAGTGGTACGGAACCCTTTATGCGCGAGTGTCGCACTTGCCCCGTTTTTTTTTTGTATTATCCGACTATCTGTGAACTATTCGACCATTCGACAAACCACAGCTAAAACGTATAATAGTACTTTGCATTCGACCTCAATGAGCAAAGTGACGGCAAATTATATTTTTTATTTTACCAAATTAATCAAAGTCGAAAAACATATATTTTATATTTTTTACTATATAACTTCGATAAAAATCATAAACTAAGCTGTTTAAACTCGAGTATTCCTAAACTGCAATGTCGATTTTAGCTTTGGATAAATGGGCACGATTAATGAGAATTATAAGTCAAAATGGCGGCCTTGGCGGGTCCTTGCTCAAACTTTGGAGGATTGATACTTTAAAGGTATTCCTCTACAAATTGATACCCTTCTACGGTAGTCCGGTAAAAATCAGAGATGTATAACAGTTTCCTACTAGCAGTATTATATTAGCCCGCGTAAGCCCCGATCCCATAGGAATATCTGGATAAAAAGTAGGCTTATATGTAATTCCATAAGTCACCCGCTATTTATTTTCCAAGTCATTGCAATCGGTTAAATAGTTTATTCGTTTAATAACAATTACAATGATTCCCATTTGTACCTACCCCCAAAGTTAGCACAGTAACAGGACAGTTCAAATTGAATAACAATTCACATCCGTACAAAATTGAATGGGTTTTAAGTACCTACTTACCTATAAGAAACCTCTTCCGGTCTCCGTTTACACTTAGGTACCTAAAGGTTTTATTAAATGTACCTATCATAAACTTAAAAGTACCTCTCCTCAATTTTAGAAACTTCTCATCCGAGCAATGTTCCCGGGTGCATCCCTCTCGGGAGTCCAAGGTCCGCTAAACCCCTTTTTTTATTTGGGGTCGGATCATTGACCATACCTTCTGCAATTAGATTTGGCAATGTTTTTATGATGATTTGGCAACGGCCAGCCGCCTGCCTGACACCAACCCTCTTAGGGATCAAGCAGTTTATTCGCCACCGCGCGGGGAGAACTTAAGGTTTGCTCATCTCCATCAGATCCTTAGTCGCCTTTAACGACACCCACGGGATGAGATGGGGTAACCCTATTTTATGCCGGGGCTACACAGCTATGCCGGGGCTACACAACTAATTTTAATCTCAATTTTAGAAACTAAGATGGAAAATGTAAACATAATTCCCGTACGTATATTTCAAAGTGACGGCACTTTATTTACTTTTTCTTTTTCCTTTAAAATTGACGGTTCTTTGTTTACATTCTTGATCTAAGTTTCTGAAATAATGATGTTTGGTATACAACAGTAGGTATCAATAATTTAAATCAGATATGCCTACCTATTCTAAATTTTATTAAATTGGTAGGTAGGTGGTAATAGTGCCACTAGGGCATGCAATATCGGAAGGTTTTCAATCCCGGGGCGATATCGATATTAAGAGCTCAATCTCGGGATCCCGGGATTGATATTTAGATATCGTTAAAAAAGCGAATTTAATACAATAAAAATGTGTTAAATATAAAATATTTAATATATTTAAGACTCTAGTGGTTTCATTACGTAAATAAGTTACCCCGAGGGCCGTCCACCCCATCATTTTGGAAATATGGCGAACAAATGGCCTAAACCCGAAAGTGTCTAAACTTTCGCGCCAAATTCTAGGCGCACCACTAAAATGATGATAGCAGAAAAAAATTGCATGCGAGCTTTATAAAAAATACTTTTCTTAAAAATTGCAATGAATCACGTTACTTTTATTGTTTTAAACATTTTACCAATTCCCTACGCTTCTTAATCTTTACAGATCTCTTCCTCAGGGGTAGACTAATTTGGGTTAATTTTTAATAGTTCCATTCAATCATTCCATAAGGAAAAATATAGCTAAAAACCTTAATTTATACTCAAATAGGTAATTGCTCAAATCTCGATATCGGATCACTCAATCCCGGGATTATAATATCGAACTTTTGCGTCCGAGATCCCGGGATTACGATATCCCGGGATCCCGGGATTCATGCACTAAGTGCCACTAAAGGAAGGTACGCATGCAAATGCGCTGATATCTTCGCTGCTCTTTCTCTAAAATTTTACCTAACTTCAAAACAGGAAGGGAAATATATGGGTCAAGATAAATTTGGAAACCGATACTTTGAAAATAACAACTACATGATAAGCAGGAGCCGTTGGGTCGAATACAATGCTAGACACGGATGGAATTACAACGCGAGTCAAGTAAGTATACCTAGTGCATAGTTGTAAATGAAGTGCTCATATTTTAACGTCGTACCAGAACACAATAGTGTGACAGGGATAGCGCTAGCGAATTTCAGACGTGTAAAAGAAGGATGTACGATGCGACTATGTGAAATTTACCATTAAAGTTCTAAAGATATTCAGTAAAACATTTCAAAAACACCAGTTTTTCATATTTTTTTCTAGACTACTTTTTTATCGGAATAAAAACGTGTGTGTGTGCTATGTGTTAATCCAGATGTCCAGCTATCTGCACACAAAGTTTCATAGCAATTGGTTTAGTAATTTTTGCGTGATTGAAATACAAACATCCAAAGAAACTTTTTAACTTTCGTGTTTATAATATTAGTGGGACTAGTGCGATTGAAAAAAAATAAAAGTAACATTTTGAACTAAAGAGAATCATTAAAAGTTGCATAAGTTAAATTGTTAGATTTAACGATATTTTCCAAAGCTATCCGTGTTATTTTATAAAAACTACGCGCGTACCTCGACAAGGAACATACTTCGCTAATTTTTTACCTTTTTTTGCTGCGCAACCCTAAAATGACACTTGATTTTATTGTTTTTACCTATTAGTTATATATTTTTTATAAAAGCCTATTTTCTATTCTTCATCCGTATCCCACCCTTTTATGAAGTTGTTAAATGTGATATGACGAAACCCTGGCAATGGAAACGGCACGGGATAGGTCGTGATCAGTATTTCGGTACCTAGACCGGTGTAGACACAAATGACGACGGGTAGGGTTTGGTAGCGTGTTGCATCTTAGACCATATCACTTACCATTTACCATCAAGTGAGATAGTGGTCAGACGCTGACCTATCGTTCGACTAAGTTAAACATTGTCCACATAAAAACAACGATAACCGTTTACCTCTCATTGACTTACGCGCAGGTATCTAATAGTAAACATAATAAAATAAACATACACAAAGTATCAAAATGATTAGCTGATTAATGATTAGGTATTACTATTACCTACCTACCTCAGATAAACCTTTAAAGGGAAAGGATACCTACTCTTTCCTCCATAGAAACTTTACAAACGCAGTCGACTGTTTCTTCACTGGATAAACACATTAGATAAAATATGGTTATGCCATAAAACCTATATCAGTCATGATTTGTATGACCATGCCCATGCCGTGGATTTGTTTTGATTTTATTCATTTTCTATTTTTTCTATATTTTTATTTTGTATTCTAATTAGAAAATGAAAAAAAAAAGCGTACGTGCATGGTCATTGCAGATATAAGTTGTATGGACATGGCATAAACATATTTGCTCGAATGCCTTTATCCAGGGAGGAGGCAGTCGACTACGTTTGTATGGAGAACGGGTAAGTAACTTAAATTCCTTTTAAATACGTATATAACTGAAATCTATATATCTAACCTACGTTTATGTTGACGTAGGTAACTCCAGAATGGTATGGCTGGTTGCACTACCGCACCGATAGGCTACCGCACGAAGACTGGGCGAAATACTGCCTCAATTGCTGCAGCTGGTGCCAATGCTGGCTTCTGCCTCCGGAGGAAAACCTCACGGGGACCGATCGAGCATACTACCCCTATTCTACAACTCCACCGAATATTCAACCTTGGGACGGTAAGATACTAAGGATTCCGTACCCAATTGGTAAAAACGGGACCCTAGTACTGAGACTCCGCTGTCTGTCCGTCTGTTACCAAGCTGTATCTCATAACCCGTGATAGCTAGACAGTTGAAATTTTCACAGAAGATGTATTTCTGTAGCCGCCATAGCAACAAATACGTTCTAAATACAATTTTTTTTTCTACAACAAATATGATTTTTCGAAGTTAAATGCAACGTACGTGCGAATTATTTTTACCACTGGCGGCATCTAGTGCGTTGTCATTGCGTTTTCGGACTTCACTTGGTCCAGTGTTTATTATAGAGTTCCGTACTTAATTGTGATAATGGTACGGAACTCGTGTACAAGCCTACAAGCCTAGTGCTTAGTTTGGAGCAAAATTGCACGTGTAACGTCGTGCAGTAGGTATTTATTAATAGTAACATAGTAAGGTACTAGGACACTACCTACCTAAGTTATTTATGTCACTTCCAGGTCTCTCCATCTGCAACCGGCCAACGTCAGGTAACTAGTTTAATTACTAAAACTCGAGTACCTAGAAACCTTATAATTTCTAATAAAACTTGTATACCTACTTACCATAAAATATTGTAGGTAGGTACTAAAAATCTTTACCAATAGGATACCTCGTTCTTGGTTAAAAACTTATAGTTACCTACAAACCTACACTTACACATTGTAGGTACTAGACACAGGATATCCAGCGTCTAGTACCTATAGTACAAGTCTAGTTGCTTAGTTTGGGGCTAGACGGCGATAAACGCAACGTCCTGTCATTTTTATTCATTTATTCCATTTCGCATCCGCGCCAATTGCAGCGTACATGCGACTTACTCACTTAAATTATATGCACAGGAGGTCTCGCACTGAATTTCGTGCCAATTTGATCTGCGCCATGTTGCGCTGTTTTCGCGCGTTTTCTATTGAAAGTGATGGTAACCGTCTCCGAAACCATTAATTCTATGGACGGTTACAATCACTTTAAATAGAAAACGCGCGACAACAGCGCAACATGGCGCAAATCAATTCGGCACAAAAATCTAATGTCATTTTGAATGGTATAGCAATTCCAGCGTTCTTGTATAGTTTCATTTCAGTGATGCGACTACAAATCACTATATATTCACAGTACCTACCTACTCTGTGCCCAAACCAAGTGTAGTAAGATTTAGAGGCGCGCGGTTTCTATGCAATCTTAAGGGCACCGCCGATGTTTCTGCTGTGTCGTTAAAATTTTCCTTCAATTTCAATTTTTAAAATAAAAGATTGCAGTGTGTTCCTGCCTAGTGCCTAGTTCGTACGTAATTGATATAGGTATATACCTAAATAACTACCTAAAAACCTTATAATTTCCAATAAAATGTGTGTACCTCCAATGTTCTATGGTAAGTATACGTTTTATGGTAGGTTTAGTTAAAAAACTTAGTTACCTATGAACCTATACTTAACTACCTATTAATGAAGCTTATACTTTCTTAAAAACCTTGTTTTATCATGGACTGGATTTACCGAAATCCTTGTGCTTTCTGAAACTTAAATTAAGGTACCTAAATGTAGGGCTCTTACTCATTTAAAAACCTTGTACTTACTGAAACTTGTACTTAGGTACCTAAATACATGGCTCGTACTTATTTAAAATCCTTGTGCTCTCTGAATCTTGTATTTAGATGCCTGAATGTAGGGCTCGTACTCATTTAAAAACCTTGTACTTACTGGAACTTGTACTTAGGTACCTAAATACATGGCTCGTACTTATTTAAAATCCTTGTGCTCTCTGAATCTTGTATTTAGATGCCTGAATGTAGGGCTCGTACTCATTCAAAAACCTTGTACTTACTGAAACTTGTACTTAAGTACCTAAATACATGGCTCGTACTTATTTAAAATCCTTGTGCTCTCTGAATCTTGTATTTAGATGCCTGAATGTAGGGCTCGTACTCATTTAAAAACCTTGTACTTACTGGAACTTGTACTTAGGTACCTAAATACATGGCTCGTACTTATTTAAAATCCTTGTGCTCTCTGAATCTTGTATTTAGATGCCTGAATGTAGGGCTCGTACTCATTCAAAAACCTTGTACTTACTGAAACTTGTACTTAAGTACCTAAATACATGGCTCGTACTTATTTAAAATCCTTGTGCTCTCTGAATCTTGTATTTAGATGCCTGAATGTAGGGCTCGTACTCATTTAAAAACCTTGTACTTACTGGAACTTGTACTTAGGTACCTAAATACATGGCTCGTACTTATTTAAAATCCTTGTGCTCTCTGAATCTTGTATTTAGATGCCTGAATGTAGGGCTCGTACTCTTTCTCAATCTTGCTGTAAAAATAAAATCTTAATCCGAATAATACCGATATTAGGGTAGAAAACTAAATTTTCATAATTCTATTTTGATATTATGTTTGTATGGAAATGGTAACAGTACCCACCCTCTTAAGTACCTTAATATATGGCTCGTACTTATTTAAAATTCTTCTGCTTACTGAAGCTTGTATTTAGATGCCTGCCTAAAAGAAATACAGAAACGTTACTCAAAATTTATTTAAGTTGTACTTAAACAGCTAACCAGCTCTTAAATTCAAAAAATCTCATACTTACTAATTTTAAATTTCGAAGCTGATCAGTTATTTGAGTAGCCCTCAAATTTTAAGTGGCGTTTCTGTATTCGGCTGTGAATGTAGGGCTCGTACTTATAATTATTGTTACCTACAATAAACATTGTATCTACCTGCTTTGTAACTGTTTGAATAAATCAATCAATCAAACTGAACATATTTAACGTAAAACGTAAGACTAAGTAAGGTACTTTTTAAGGTTGAGGTGGTAAGTCCCCTCGCGACCAAGACCATTGAAACATGGTTGAAATGTAAAAAAATAAATATATACGACCCGGAAAAATGCCTTCCTGATCATGTTACCTAAAAATCAAATTAACTACGAAGCAAAAGTGACTAATTTGTAATTCGTCTATAAAGCAAAACGTCTAAATTGTTAAATAACTTATTTTCAGAATGCCGTCAGAGTAAATAGACTAATCTGTTGAAAGACTAAAACTTGAAATGACTTTTGTAATAAAATGACTTAAATGTATAATGAATGCCTTTTAGACATTTTGCTTCATAGACAAATTACAAATTAGTTTTGTAAAAATATGAATTACCCGCTTGTCATCAGAAACGCAAGTGGCCAGATACGCATTTCGTCAGAAAACGCATTGTGACAGATAGGTACGCATCTTTTCATACGCAACTTGACAGATTCACTCTTGTCAATCGAAAATAAAACAAAAGACGATCGAAATAGAAACAAAAGATGATCGATATGAAAACAAATGAAGAATATAATTTTTTTTCGATTTAGATCGTCTTTTGTTTTAGTTTCGATCGTTTTTTGTTTCCATTTTGATCGTCTTTTGTTTTAGTTTCGATCGACATATTTTCATGGGCTTTTGTTTTGGTTTTGATCGTCTTTTGTTCTATTTCGATCATCTTTTGTTTTATTTTCGATCGAAAAGAAGTGGATCTGTCAAGTTGCGCATGAAAAGATGCGTTTCTGATGAAATGCGTATGATAAGATGCGTTTCTGAAGAAATGCGTATCTGACTACTTGCGTTTCTGATGACATGCTGGTAATCCAAATGTATTTTATAGAGTTAAAGTAGTTTATATTTGACATTTTAGGCATTTTGCTTGGTAGGCTTCTTATTTCTTGGGCATCTTTAGGTATAATTATTTTAGGCAATTTTCTTTGTATGCTTTTTGCTTCATGGGCTTTTCAATCCTAAGGCAAATGACTATTTAGGCATATTGAATTTTAGGTAATTTGCTTAATAGGGATTTCGTTTTTTAGACATGACCTTTAGGCATTTTGCTTCTTAGTCAATTTGATTTTTAGGTAACTTGATCAGGAAGGGAATAATGTAACTATGTTAACAAATCGTGTGAATTTAAAAATTAAATAGATAGGTACCTATACCATAGAGTGCGTTTCATCTTTAAATTCCTATGCCGTCATGTTGGTAGCAAAACAAAAAAGTGCAAAATACAATAAAAATAATGTGCTACCTTGAATTAAGGGAGATTTTTATACAGGAATTTCGACCAAAGAATTTTTAAATAAAATTTTTGCTATGATCCTCTAATGATAGACCAATAAAAATTATAGGGTAGATAGCTAATGAAATAAGGAAGTTTTTGAAGTTGGTTTGGAAAAAAAATAATAGGCGAGTTTTTCTTTTAATTGCTCTTTAAAGTGTTTATAGCGTTTTGTCTACGCTCACTTTATGAAATACTTTTTTTATTTGTAACAGTTTGGTTGGTGTTACGCGTTTTTGTTGTAACAGGAAACATGACCCAATTATTTAGCTTCACATTTGAAAAGAAATCAGCCAATTATCTCAATTATTGCAGTCAGTATGAGCAAATAGTGGTCGCATTTTAGTAGAAAATGAGAAAAAAGGCCATAACTCCTAAACTACAACAAATCGCTGAACATACATATGGGGGTGTTTTCGGATACCCCCAAGTGTGAGGAATCTAAAAAAAGTTTATTGACGTCACTAGTTGGACCACCCTGTATAAAGAATGAATGAGCGAATCTTCCTGTATTAAAGGTTTAGGGTATAGCACATTCAAGATATTTTAAGGCAAGACTTTTTTGTTTTGCTACCAACATGACGGCATAGGTAATTAAAGATGAAACGCACTATATTAGGTCGTATTCACGAAGAAAGCTGGCAGACCGTGCACTTCCACGGCGGCACTACGTCTCTGCGCTTTATTTATTCTTTGAATAAAAGTTTTCCAAGTTTGATAGAATCCGCCTTTAGGCGAGCCCCGACACAGAATAAGGGTACCCTACTTCTACCCATGTTGTAAAAGGCGACTAAAGGATCTAGGGGAGACTGGCAAACCTGAGTTCTCTCCGCGCGGTGGCGGGTAAACTGCTTGGTTCCGAAGAGGGCTGTAAAAATATTTCACAATCTATTTGCAGTTTTATAATGGTCTATGATGAATAATTGATGACTTACCCACTGTGCCGATCTCAAAATTATTTAGGAATTTAGCGGACTCCGGGCTCCCGACAGAGATGCGACCGGGGACATCGCATAGATGAGAGAGTTATTCCGTGCAGGTGCGCTGGTTGTCAGCTTAAAGGTAAATACACCTTTACAAACGAATTACCATAGGTGGGCATGAACTCGTTAATCCGTTAATAGTTAATTAACGAAGTTAACATTTTGATTAACGGATTAACTTTTAATTTAACTTTTGTAAATGTTAACGGGCACGTTAACTTCCGTTAATATGCAGAAGTCTGTTAATCTTTAATCCAATACCTACTATTTACCGCGCGTCACTTCGGCGCGAAAAGCAGGTTCAGATAATAGTCCATTGAAATCTTACATTTTTTTGGGCTCAGCGTGCATTTGTCAGAGGACGCAATTTTATTTTTTGGTTATCAAGGGGTGGTTAGTTTAAAGTTAAATAATAGTTTGTGGGGTTGTGGCTCTTGTCCCACGGTCGCCATCTTGGAAAAAGGGGTTCAAATGGTTTTTATGGCTAATTTGACAAAAAAAAAATAACATGTTGTATTGCAAATAAGATTATCTACAACTTTGGTTAAGTAACTTTTAGTCATAGAACTAAAAATAAAAAGTTATAAGCGAAAATCCACAAACTATTATTTAACTTTAAACTAACCCCCCCTTGATATCTAAAAAATAAAATTGCGTCCTCTGACAAATGCACACTCAAATGTAATTTTTCAATGTACTATAAGTATGAAACGACAAGTGCCGGGCGGCGCGTGGCAGCGAGTGAAATAAAAACTAAACTAGGTAGATATATTTTGCCGGCGCGTGCGAGTGAGAAAACTGCGAAGAGATTTGTTTCGTTTGATCATTTCATTACTTTTTCCACATATAACAAATTAACGATTAACGTTAACTTGCGTTAATTCTTCCGAAATGTAACGCTTCAACGTTTAACGAAGCTATTTTTTTGTGGCTGATTAACGATTAACGAAGTTATTTGATTAACGGTGCCCAGCTATGCGAATTACTAATATTTGAAGAGAAATAGACAAGACAATAAAACAGATCTTGGTATCTGCGACTTTGACAAAGTATTTAACAAGCGCCCGAGGCGTACAACTACTAGAAGTTAGGTAGTTAATACTAGTAGTTAATAGCACAGTTTACCTAGGTAAACTGTGGTATTACAGAGTCGCTCGACCTTGTGTGGTCACACCTTCGCATTGACTAGAAAATCACTTTTTATAAATAAATAAATTATGTCAATAACACACAGCGCCATCTAGCCCCGTGGTAAGCGACTAGGCTTGTGTTACGGTGACTAGACAACATAATACATTTATTTATTTTTCTTTTGTAAATACATACATATTACTTATAAGAGGGACACCCAGGCCAGACACAAATATTTATTTTTAAGCATAAAACTTGCACCCGGCGGGAATTGAACCCGCAACCTCTGCATTGCAGTCGTGCTTTCTCACGACGCGGCACGAGGAAATGTTTAAAACATTTTATGGAAATGTTCTGTCTGTCCTCTCGATGCGAGGAGAGGACATAGAGAGCATTTACTCAGTACTGACCGTGCAAGGCGCTATTGTGATTTTTAGGGTTCCGTACCTCAAACTGTAAAAAAGGAACCCATATAAGATCACTCGCTTGTTTGTCTGTTTCTGTTGTTAGATATAGTATATTAAACATATGGCAATTTTATTTTGTCATCAACTCAATTAGGTATACCAAAATTATTTACTTAGGTTTTTTATTTTTATTTTATTAATGTAGATGATATATTTTAGTATTTATATACTCGACATCAAAAAATGAGATGGTTTTTAATTATTGATATCTTTTTACAAGGAGAAATGCCATGCCATGCCATGCCTTGAGCAATAAAAACATAAGAAATATTATTGATATCTTACTAATATTATACATGCGAAAGTAACTCTGTCTGTCTGTTACGCTTTCACGCCTAAACCGCTGAACCGATATTGATGAATTTTGGTATAGAGATAAATAGGACCTTGGAGAAGAACATAGTCTACTTTTGATCCCGTAAATCCCGCAGGATCGGGACTTACGCGGGTGAAACCGCAAGCGCAGCTAGTATGATATAATCCCTACTAATGATTATAATTTATTAGATCATTTAAAAATCAGTAGGTACTGTTACTACAAGAACATCCTTAAACAAATCCGATATCAATTTCACTTAGTATCGAATGGTTGCGCAAAAATATCATCAAACATTTTCGTAACAAAAAATTATTCAAAAAAATAACAATCTTGTTTGGGTAAGTACATTTTTTCGCGTGAAAAAATCGACTATCGTCGCGTCGCGTCGAAAGATTCGTGAAAAAAAAATATCGTAGCGTAGTTGGTAGCAGGCGGGGGCGGGGTCTGGGCGGTGGGTGGCGCCTTGAGCTTCCGGCGGGTGAGACTTCAGTAGCCCGCCAGCCGCGGCCTCGGTCACACGTTTGGCATGTTCCGTACCCGTGCAGTGTAGTGGGGCACAGGCCCATACATTCGAAAATAGAAAACGAAAAAATTAACCCCCCAATGGGTGTATACGAAGAGAGGGGAGCGATGCACTGGGTAAGCTTTTTTTTAATTCTTTTTTTTGTTTACAATTTTTTTATGAAATTGCTGACTGTACTTAGTTACCTACTAAAATACCTATATTTAATGGTACTATAAATTAAAAGCTTTTAGTAGTTACATAAAAGTTTGAGTTATTTTTTCGTAGGCTATTGCTCAACCCAGTTACAGTTTATAAGTAGTAAATAGTAGGTATAATATTTACAAAAAATATATATATGTAGTATATCCGTTGTCTAGTACCCATAGTACGCAGCGCCTAGTTAGGGGCTAGATTGCGCTGTGTGTAACGTCGTGCAATATTTATTTATATTTATTTATTTATACTTAATTAAGTACATAGGTATGTTCTAACTACAAGTTATTTTTTATTTTATCTGTTAAACAAGAATGGCTTTTCGGATTAATCCATTTGATTAAGCGATGAGTTGTGGTAATCCAGGTTTAACTTAAATATCAATTTGATTGCAATCGGTTTAGTAGTTGTAAACATTTAATACTTAAAGGTTCCTACTAAGACAAGCTCTTGCATTTATATTTTAGTGACTAGAATAATAGGTACCTAGGTCATTTTTAACTAAACTTTATGTATAAAGTTTATTCAACAATAATAAATAAATACACAATATCCAGTAAACTTAGGTGTTTTATGTGCACCTGTGTGTTTTTATCGAAACTGCATTCATTATAAAATTACATCTTATAATCATCTAATCAAGGACAGTCAGCTACAAGACTAGCTTTTCTTGAAAAATAGTTGTTTTCTATTTGGAATTTAAATATGAAGTAGGTACAATATTTGCAAATCAATTTATCCAATCATAGAAGACAAGGTATACTAATAGGATTAGGATAACGCATCCAAAAAGCGGCAATAAAAATAAATAATATAAAAATAAACGGATACCCTACATATTAAACTTTTTTTTGTAAATACATACATACACCTACATAGAAAACACCCAGACCGGAGACAAATATTTATTTTTGAGCATAAATACTGGCACCCGGCGGGAATCGAACCCGCAACCTTCTGCATTGCAGTCGAGTCAATAGAAATCATCTGTGGAAATTTCAGCTGTCTAGCTAGCTATCATGGTTCATGACACACGGCCTGGTGTCAGACAGACAGAAATTCTTAATAAATAGTCCTATTTACTGAGAATTTCTGTCTGTCTCCCAAAGGGGTCCCCTTTTGGGAACGGAACGTTATAAACGACTTAACTAGGTAAAATACCTACTTCCTTTGTCATAAAAAATCGCAATTTCATAAATAAACTCTTTAAATAAATATTTTTTAGTAGATATTATTTGCTTAACGCATCTAAAGTAGGTATAACGTCACTTGTCTTCTCTATATTTATTAAGCAAAGTAATTTTATAACTTATTATCTTAATTATAGTCTGTAATTTCAGATAATAACAAATAATAGGTTATTCTATTAACTCACGGAGTTTTATTAATTATATATAATAATGTGGATATGGATTTTAAGAATTTAAAACTGAGTTTTTTATAAATATACCTACACTGCGAACAAACTGGGTATTATTATAAAATTATGTAAACCTATACATTACTATGAAAATTTATAAATATATATTTTTTTTACTCGGGTCTTTTTAGTAGGTACCTACCTATGCTTCGTTTTTTAATTTCAGTCTACGATGTGTCGTTTTCGCTTTTTTTATTTTTTATTCTCCAGGATGATGTGTTTAATTATAGACTACAATTAAAGAATGTAGTATAGTACCTATTATATATACTATATACTAATATACCCTATATTTATAAAACACTTATAATTTATTTATTTATATTTATAAAAATAATTTTCTCGAGTTCCTCCGTGCTTCGGAAGGCACTTTAAGCAGTTGGTCCCGGTTGTTATCTCGGATAGCATTCGTTGGTCAAGTAAGAGGCCTTAGGGCGATCTGAAAACTCTAACACTATTTGAGCCATACCACTATACGAAAAGAAAAAGAAGGGTATATGTTCATAGGCGCCTTCACAAACGACCCTATGCGCGGACTCAGCTTTTTCTCAAATTTTCGCTCACGATTGTCACTCACAAGACGTTGATTGTCACTCACAAGAGCAAGACAAAGCATTAAGCTATGAACAGGGTCGTTTGTGAATACGGCTGTTAAACACGGATTTAAAACGCTACTGAAATTTACTACAATTTCTTATTGAAATACATATAACTTGTAAACATTATTTCTTAGTGTTTAGTACACTTAGGAAATAAGTAGGTCTTTTGAAAAAATACTTTTAAATTTTTAGTAGGTACCCGTCGGGATTCGGACTTCGCGCAGGAACGAAATACCAGTAGTCGCGGGTTCGAGTCCCGCCGGGTACTAAGAATTTTATAGGATTTTTTCAAAAGTAAAAATCATACGGTTACATAGAATAGAATTATATAATTAATAATATATAATTTATCGAAACTGATCCAAAATAATCTTAGTGTCACTGCCGATATGAATGGTTCTGCGGGGTAGGCAACGTTTGGCGCGGCCATTATTTGGATGGGTGACTGATAAAGTTTGTGGCAAAACATTATTTTCTCGAGCTCCTTTTTGCTTAGGAAGGCATGTTAAGCAGTTGGTTCTGTTGTTATCTCTGATAGCAGCCGTTAGGTCAAGTTAGAGGCCTTAGGGTGACCTTAACACTAACCCCCTTACTTGTAAACGATGATTAAGTTTATGTAACTTTAGTCACTGTCTGTTAACTTTGAAACTTTATGTCACAGTGAAAGACAGACAAACCTTACATAAACTTAGTCATCGTTTATAAGTAAGGGGGTAAGTGAGTAACACCACTTTACGAAAAGAAGAGGATCAAAACTGATGAATATGGAAGTTTTAGTATTTATTTAATAGAGAGGCCTAGTTTTACTCTATAGCGGTTTATTTCACGCGGCGGGAATTAACATCATAACGACATAAATGGTTTACTAATTATTATTGACTCCGATGAAATTGATATTTAAAGTTAAATGTTAAAAGAAATCAAAAGTAGGTTGTTAAGTTAAGATAAAGTTTCAATGGAAATTAGCGGCGGAACTAATATTTGAGATAACGCAGGCCTTAAGCCCATCTTTAAAGTTCATTTGGAATTTATGTTAGAGTTTAATGTGTAAATATAGGCTAATAGGTATTAATAAAATTATTTTGTACTTATTTACCTCTTTCTTCTAAGAAGCCTGCTTGATATCTAACACCCTTACTTATAAACGATGACTAAACTTATGTAATGTTTGCCTTTTACTGTGACATGAAGTTTCAAAGTTGACAGACAGAGGCAAACGTTACATAAAATTAGTCATCGTTTATAAGTAAGGGGATAAACGAATAGTAGACACATAGTAATTAAACATTTATACTCAATTTGTTCTATACATTTAGCTCAATCATTTTTTTTTATATAGCGATGACAGTTTTTTTTTAAATCTACGTCTTTATTTATAGGCGTATAGGTACATAATTTATACTAATCCCTACACATATTGCAAAAGTTAATTTGTCTGTCTGTTACTTTTCACGCCTAAACCGCTAGACCGATTTTTATTAATTTTGGTTTAGAGATAAATAAATGGGTTTGAATTGCCCTCCTAGAAAGTTAAGCCTTTTTATTCAATCGTTTGTTTTGAATTTATTTTTACACAAGTAACTACTTACTTTAAAATGTTCAAAGTCATACCGCGATCATTTCTCTCGAATCTTATCTAAAATTAACTTCTAAATGTACCATATTGACTATTTTTATACGTTACCCATTCGTTATTTAGGACGGAAGTTGATAAAATAATGAATTTTATTAATTTATGAATACTTAAAATAAATTTAACCTAGGTGCTTTAAAATAACTGGTTATCAAATTCGATTCTTCTGAATTCTGATAAAATATCTATATATAGGCGTGAAAACGTAACAGACAGAGTTACTTTCCCATTTATAATATTAGTAGGGATAATAACAACTGGTGTGTGTTTACATTACACATCCATTAGGTACCTAGTTACCTACAAACGTTGTAACACTTAATAAATAAAGTAAATATTGCACGACAGCGCAATCTAGCCCCAAACTAAGCACTACGCTTGTACTATGGGTACTATAGACCATGAAAATGCTACATATTATCCTTTTTTTTGTATAATAGACACGTAGACCAGAAACAATATTTATTTTTAAGCATGAATACTTGCACCCGGCGGTAATCGAATCCGCAACCTTCTGGATTACAGTCGCGCATTTGCACGACACGCCAAAGAGGTCGTCGGCTGACATTGTACCTATAGACTTATACTAAACAGCCGTATTCACAACGACCCTGTGCGTAGCTTACCTAATGCTTTGTCTTGCTCTTGTGAATGATAAATTGATAATCAACGTCAGCGTAGGTAAATGTGACAAAAGTTGAGTCTACGAATAGGGTCGTTTGTGAATATGGCCGTTGATAGATTCTCATCTAAGTAATACTGAATCTATTTCTAGAGATAGGGTTAGAGATCATTTGATTTTAGGTTGAGGACAACTTTATCTTGGCTAGGATGTCTACATTTTGTAGCTACTAACGTTCATAGGCAAGACTAGCAGGTCAAATATCTGACTGTTTTTGATTAGACTAGGTGTTACATATGTATAATCGTTATAAAATGTCAAACAGATAAATGTGGAAACCAACTTTGTTTTATAAACAAAGTTGCTTTCCACGTCTGTCTGTTTTAACAGTAAACTCCTCTTTAAGGAGACAGTCTTCCTCTTTTGTCCATACAAACTTTACAAACATAGTCGACTGTTTCCTTCCTGGATAAAGATATTAGAAAAAATATGATTATGCCATAAGTCCTATATCAGCCATGACGATGAGGTTTGAATATTTTTATTTTCTGAATTTTATTTCTATTCTTATTAGAAAATGAAAAAATAAACAAAACTTAGTGGCATGGTCATGGTTGATATAGGTTTTATGGCATTAACATATTTGCTCTATGTCTTTATCCAGGGAGGAAACAGTCGGACTACGTTTGTATTGAGAAAGGTAGGTAGACTGTCATCTTAACCGTGCATGCAAAGGAATTGGTACGGTTTTCACAATCATTTAGAGTAATTCTTACGAAGGGTTCAAATGTCTCAGCCGCGTGAAGCCGGGGCGGATTGCTAGTATAAAATAAAAAAAAACAATTACAGAAAGCTCATTGTAATAAAATATAACCTACTAGCAGATTCCCGCGGTTTCACCCGCGTAAGTCCCGATCCCGTGGGAATATCGGGATCAAAAGTAGCCTATGTTACTCAGGGTGAATGTAGCTTTCTAATGGAGAATTTTTGAAATCGGTCCAGTAGTTTCGGAGATTACCCCAAATATACATACATACATGTTACCAACGTTACCTCTTTATAATATTAAGTATAGATAGATAGATATATAATATACTAGCAGATTCCCGCGGTTTCACCCGCGTAAGTCCCGATTCCGTAGGAATTATGGGATCAAAAGTAACATATGTTACTCAGGGTGAATGTAGCTTTCTAATAGTGAAAGAATTTTTGAAATCGGTCCAGTAGTTTCGGAGATTACCCCCAATATACATACATACATACATGTTACCAACGTTACCTCTTTATAATATTAGTATAGATATATAACATATTATAGATTAGTATATTAGTATTAGTATAGATAATAGTACTATCATCTTTCTCGACAACACTGTAACCTGTAATTTTGTTCCAGCAACATAACGAGCGGTATATATCGTCAGCATACGAAGGAGGGGGCGATCTGTCCCCGGTAGCCCCAGCACCGTCGCCCGGTTCCCCACGTGATTGCACTTCCTGCCGTAAACGGGAGCCCCCAGACGAGCCACCGCAACCACCCGCCGACGACGGCTGCGCTGGCTGCGGCGCCCGCATCACCGATAGATACTACCTGCTGGCTCTCGAAAGACGCTGGCACACCCCTTGTCTCCGCTGCTGCGAGTGCAAGATGCCGCTCGATTCAGAACAGCGGTGCTACGCCAGAGACAGCAATATATTTTGCAAGAATGATTATTTAAGGTAAGTGTTTCTAATAGATGCTGACATTCTTTAATATTAAATAGTATAAGGTGTACATTTTTCTTCTGTATTTGAGACGTTGGATTGAAATAAGTAATCTTTCTATTGTACTATTATCAAGCTGAAGAGTTTGTTTGTTTTAACGCGCTAATCTCAGACACCGCTGGTCCGATTTGCAAATTCTTTCAGTGTTGGATAGTCCATTTATTGAGAAAAGCTATATAGGCTATACTATTGATATACCTAAGCGATCATAGTATAAGTATGAATGCCGCGAGGCGCACCAAGTATGGGATAAACTGTGGTATAAGGTAGTGAAAATACAGAACACGTAAAGGTAAATAGAAAGAAATAGTTAGGCTTCCTACCATGAGTACCTACGATATTCTTGTAAAACTACATAGTTCATTTGTAAAAAAAAAACTGAAATTAGAACATAGGCCATAGTCAATACTATTTCTGGATCTGTGACGCATAAGGCACGATCTAGTTTAAGTTGAATTCGGTATCTCGCGATCTTTCTTATAACAAACATTATTCCGTCTATTTTCGGTTACATATGCATTAGGTCGGATACGTTAAGTTTTTTACTTGATAACAATCAAGTTCAATCAACCGGGTTTATGCTACTCTACTAATATTACATGCAATGCACTGACCTGAATTATATGGACAGGAGGTCTCTCACTGAATTTTTTGCCTATTTGATCTGCGCCATGTTGCGCTGTTGTCGCGCGTTTTCTATTAAAAGTGATGGCGTGACCGTCTCCGGAACTATTAGTTCCATGGTTAATAGAAAACGCGCGACAACAGCGCCACATGGCGGAAATTAAATCGGCACAAATATCTAATGTCATTTTGTATGGTATAGCAATTCCAGCGTAATTGTATAGTTTCATTTCAGTGATGCAATGTATATAGTTTCACAGTGATTCTTCTAAATATACTAATAAAAAAATTTACTTGTGCTCCTCATTAGTAGCTCATGATTTATATATGATTCATATTAAATAAAATGATCTTTATCTGTCTATTTACAGCCTGTTTCTAAGACGATAATTTGAACCAAAGAGGGTTGGTCTAGACGTTTAGGGGACCAATTTTAGATCCATTGGAAATTTGAGATAGTTTTCAGAAGATTTTGATTTTAAAGATTACTTGAAAATCAGCTGATTCTTAGAGTTAGAGGTCATTAACCTTAGGTTGCCATCTCAATTTCTTAATAGGCATCTCAAAATAAAGTACCTATTAGGCGCTGCGTGTAATCAAGTTCTAACATTAACCTAACTTGGAGTTGGGAATTAGGGATGATCGTTATATTATTTTTATTCAAAGATTTGATGTAGGTACTTAAGGTATAAAGCATTTACATTATATAAGTCCATTTCCAGTACCTATCATTGTAATTAGAACTGTTTTCGTTTGAACTATATTCCGGTATATAATCATATCCTTAGAAGGATATAATTAATTTCGTAGGAAACTACTTTGGGACGTTGGGGTACATAACCAAAGACGCAGTGAGTGAAATGTTCTTGAAAGCGTTTTTTTCTTGAAAACGAAATCCATATCCTAAACCTTCACTTATTCTATATAGGTACCTAAATTATTTATTCCACCTTAAATGGTAATAATATACCATATACTTTTGCTTTAAATAGATATTTCTATTAAAACATTAATTGCTTTCATTTTTTAGAAATAAATTATATACAAATGTATAATAATTTCAACCTTTAAGACGTCAAGAAACAGATCTGTTCAAAATTTTATAGGTCTAACACAATTTAATATTTTCCGCGATACAGTCTTTCTTTAGGCCTAAACAGCCCACGTCGGGCATCCAACAGTTTCTATTATATGCAATAGGAAATTGCAAGTAATTTCTTACAATAATAATATGTTATAGCTTTTCTTCATTCATGATCGACGATTATTTATGAGGGGTGTAAAAGAAATAATAGGAATTTCAACTGAGCTATGTAACGGATTGCATAAATTATTTGACTGAATAATCGCAATAAAATACTCATCTGTATTTCAATAACTTGATATTAGACGTGGTTTACGATAACGTAGATTTGTATATGGAATATTATGAAGATATTGGATCGTTCTATTGTTGCTATTCTAAGTTTAATAACATAATAACTCAAAGAAATGGGTGGGCTTGAATATTGCTCTGCACATTTAAGGTACGGTATTTCTTACTTAGGTACCTATATATTCTAGGAAATCTACATCTACACTAATGTTATAAGGAGGAAATGTGTTTGTATGTTTGTAATGAATAAACCCAAAAACTACTGTGCCGATTTCAAATTCATGTAGCTTTCTATTGATGAAGTTCTTTCACCAATGGAAAGCTACATTATCGAGGGACTTACGCGGGTGAAGCCGCGGGACGCGGCTTGTATAATATATACTAGAAGCGCTCCGCGGTTTCACCCGCCTTAAGTCTTGATCCGGCGAGAATATCGGGATAAAAAGCCTATGTGTTATTATGACAGGTCTCCGGCCATCTATATTCCAATTTTTATAGCAAACTGTTCAGTAGTTTTTGCATGAAGGAGTAAGACAGTCACATACATACAGACATACATACTTACAAACTTTCACGTTTATAATATTTGAAGGATATAATATATTTCTACGTACATATTATGTATGTTCCTATCATAAATAGATACCTTTTGGTTAAAAAAAGTACTACTCTACCTAAATATGTATTTATATTTTCTGGTAAATTCAGTGAATTGTAATACCTAGGTACCTTTTGTAACATAGAAGTAAATACCTATCCTACTGGTAATAATTATAACATAATTTTCTGTAGGTAAACTAATTTATATTAAAATGTTGAGCCGATTTATTCAACAAACAATAATTTTATTAATTTGTCTAGTATAGCTAGTGGATTTTTCAATTATTTCACGAAATATCTAACATATAATAAAATCGTAACTCAGCGGTGTCTGTTTTTGGAATTTATAAAAAATATATTTTTTTTGGTTAGGTATCTATTAACGCAGTAGAACCTATTTTTCTGGTTGTCTGTTTGTCTCAGAAACGGGTTATCCGTTTTCAACCAAATTTGTTATGCAGTGCAGGCAGCTTTAGACCTTGCGTATATGTTACTTTTTATTCGGATATCAAGTCCGGTTATCCGGAAATAGTGCTTTTTCTGCTTTTACTAAATAAGTTTCAATGTTGTATTGAAGAAGTATATTATGTGGGATCAACACATGATTTCCGGTCCGACAGGCGCGGTAGCGCACGGCAGCATTTGTAATTCCGTGGTTGTTCATTTATGTGTGGATTTTTGCACAGCGATAGGTAGGTGTTCGAACAACGCTGACGAAGTCGCGAGCACAGCTACTAACCTAATAAAAGAAATAACAATTGAATTAGAGATATATTGTATATTTTTGTTTTGTATTTTATTGGCTCGATATAGTTGATAAAATAACCCTCCTTCCGCAGTCGGGGAACAATACTCCTACTTAGTTATTAAAAAAGCAGTTTTTTTTCTAGAAATAGATGCTGGTTGAACGGCTTCTTATGATGAAAACGAAGAGAATTGTATTTTTCTAATTAAAAATCGAATGGTTTACGGAGGCAATAATTAAAGATATCACAAATAAGCAAGGTCTATGGTAAAAGTGGTTAGGTTGTCAAGTATCGAAATAAAATATTGTAAAATATTAGAGAATATTATTTTTTGTTTTAATTGCATTACTTGAGAGGTTTTATTAAGTTTCGTACTTATCTATCTATTTTATTTTCGCATAATGGTTTCGATGATGGTATTTAAGTATTTCAATTTTATTTTACGAATTCCATTTAAATGATATGTTTTAAATATAATTTCATGTTATAGCTTGTCTAAGAGGTGTGTTGAATCGTTAATGATCTTTTAGTAGTGGGTACCTAGTATTTTTTTATATTATAATTATTATCAGGTACAATAATGAGTTATGAATGTAATAAATTGCTCATGAATGGGTGTATGGGTATGTGTGTATATTGTATGTAGTGGATACTTAATAATTTATATAATATTTTTTGTATGTATGTAGGTAGGTACCTACTATGTTTGTTCCTTCTCATCTACAGGTCGCATTGCTTAACCGATCTTCACGAAACGTGGTATACTATAGGTAGATAAAGGTTATAGTTTTACATAACATAGTTATTATGTTTTTCTTAGATTCAATGTTTCCTATTTTACTTATATTCAAGCATGAGATACAGCCTGGTGACAGACGGACGGACAGAAAGACAGACAGACAGCGAAGTCTCAGTAATAGGGTCCCGTTTTTACCTTTAGGTACGGAACCCTAAAAATGGAATTAACTTGAGTGGTATTTTTGAACCGTCAGAAAACAAGCTCGTTAGCTGACATAGCTTGCGATGGACGCACTTTTATGAAAAACTAACTCGACTACATGGAGCTAAGAAGCCAACTTTGTTTAGTCTGCGGCGGACGCCCGGACGTTCGGCTGATAAATCATAAAGTGACAAATTAAGGTGCGTCCACACATATTACAACTAAAGTGCCAGCGTTTAAGAAAAAAAACCCATCGCATGCCAATTCACACCAGTTCGTGAGGAATGCTAAAGGTTTATGAGCTTAGACAGGGTTATGAGTTGAAATATTGGCTGGCAATTTTAACATATTTCACATCAGATAAATCAAAAACAAACGTTGTTTTACAAAGTAATTATACTAATTTTTTATCAGTTGCTTTTCGAAACTTTTTATGTTTAAGGTCAGATTTTGTTACGATTCCAGTAAACACCGGTTGCTTATATTTTATTAGCTTGTACTAAGATAAGTGCGTGTTTCGATAACCCTTTATCACTAGTTCATAGTTATCCTAAGTAAGTGCAATGATCATATAATTCATAATACCGTTAATATATTTACAAGAACTCCTCAAATTTAAGTCGAGTTGCATCGCGTTATGTAGGTCTACGTTGGACAAGTCTGCGATATTATAACTTACTGTATATTCGCCCCATTTAATCTCAGATAACCAAAATTAAACTTGGTACGGTCAGAAGCAAAAGTTGTTCATAATTAGGCCTTTACACACTGCATCTGCTTTTTACCCAACTGCTGTAGGAGAGTTATGTTTTAATCTGATCCGTCTCACATGTTAAGGGACATTGCGCTAACGGATAAAATAGCAAGACAATGGGTGTAAGACGAATTCAGGCATTAGGATCGAGCGCAGTATGTAAAATCTACCTACGTCAGCCGTGGATTCAAAGCCGAGATAAGAAATATTGGGAATCATTTTAAGGGTCTCGTAGACAACAAGAAACCCTTATTTTAAATATTCCTAAATGTGAGTTTCCGTAAAAAACTACTACAGCTATTCTTAAACTCAATAAAAAAACCCGGCAAGTGCGAAACTCGCGCACGAAGGGTTCCGTACCACTATCACAATTGGGTACCGAACCCTAAAATTGTTTACCAATTTTAAAATTTGATAGCAAAATGTGACATATTTAGCTTCGATTCTTACTTCCATCATACGACCACACCACTAAAAAAAAAAGAAAAAAAAAACTTTGGCACAAAGACAATCTGAAACTTATAATTAAGAAACTCTTTGGTAAGTGAAGGCAGACTGGTATATTTGACAGATAGGGTAGCCATTTTGAATTTCATGACCTACTCGATTCGATGTTTTTGAAACACGTTTGTTGTATGGGAGCCTCTCTTAAATATTTGTTTTATTTTGTTTTTAGACAGACGGACAGACGGACAGACGGACAGACGGACAGACGGACAGACGGACAGACGGACAGACGGACAGACGGACAGACGGACAGACGGACAGACGGACAGACGGACAGACGGACAGACGGACAGACGGACAGACGGACAGACGGACAGACGGACAGACGGACAGACGGACAGACGGACAGACGGACAGACGGACAGACGGACAGACGGACAGACGGACAGACGGACAGACGGACAGACGGACAGACGGACAGACGGACAGACGGACAGACGGACAGACGGACAGACGGACAGACGGACAGACGGACAGACGGACAGACGGACAGACGGACAGACGGACAGACGGACAGACGGACAGACGGACAGACGGACAGACGGACAGACGGACAGACAGCGAAGTCTCAGTAATAGGGTCCCGTTTTTACCCTTTGGGTACGGAACCCTAAAAATTGTTAAGCTGGTAGCGTAGGACGACGTCACCCAGGACCGTAGGTCTAGTGATGTGCCAGGTTTATCCGATGGACGTCTGGGTCATAGTGTCAGATGGCACCACTCTACGTTATCTTCCTCCGTCAAACACACGTTCGTGTATGTCCCAATTTCTACGACACAGCGGAGAAAGTTCAACTCAATATTATGTAAAAATGGAATTACATCTTCATCTTAGAATTGAATGAAACTGCGGAACACAGCTATTATTAGCTGTGTTCTGCAGTTTCATCAGCGAAGATCGGGTTGGGATAGGATAAAAATGTGTTATGTGTGTGTCGAGCTATCGACATACTTATCAAGTTTCATTGCAACGATAGATGCAGTTTTTTTACGTAGGTAAACTAAAAACATATACTTAAAACAGAACTCCATGTCATTTGTGTTAATTGATAGGTATTGAATTAACTAAAATTGAGAACCTCTTTAATAAGTGGATTATTTCAAAAAATATAAAATCTATATAAGAAACAGAATGTTAGTACCTATAACCCATTAACACAAAAGACAGCGAGGTCTGTTAAGGAGTTGGCATCATTCCAATAATAGCATTTTATTACTCTACCGTGTTTTTGCAATTTTGCTGCTGGCTGTAGAAAATTAATTATTTTGGGTAAGGAAGGCAACTCCAACGGCAACTCTTCTTAATTCTTTTACTGGGTAACAACCTTAAGGTAAAGTTACTAATGATTGCTTTTCATTTAAAAAAAATAACGTTTTATAAAATGTATTTTGATTACCAATCTCGTCTCATCTCCTCAACGTCTCATCTCGAAAATGAGACTCCGTTATCGGTCTCAACTAACGCACGTCCCGTTGACGACGACGCGACATCGCTACGGGGTGTCGTTGTGGTACAAGGGTTGAAATATAGCGAATGATTGCGCTTATTCGCCACGTGACTAACTTGCGCAAGCGACTTCCGTCGTGTGATCGCTCGCACTAGTCGATTTTTGCAAGTTTAAGTGACATGTCGAATTTGCTGCAAGTCCCACGTGTATAAAATTGTAGTCAGTCAATTGACTTCTGCCCACAAGAATTTGCTAAACTTATTTACTAGTGAAACTTTTAAAATAAAATTAAAAAAAATGATTTTAAGGATTTAAATGAGAAAGTGCCGCTGGAGAGTTTATTACTTTGACGTGAATGCTGTCATTGGGTGGATTTGCATCCTAAATCTAAGAAACTATTTTATTTTTTACTTAAAATAAAGAATCCTAGTCTGGTTCACGCAATACCCATTTTTACTGCTTATTCTACTTTACATTTATTTCATGCGAATGATGTAGTAAACAATTTGTTCTGCAGCGCTGGTACATAATAACACTAACAACGTTATCAAATAGAGCATAGCGTAGCGAAATGTTTCACCTATGAAAATTGTACAAATCTGTTTAGTTTTCTTTTATAACAATATTATTTAATTTTTGAAATCAGTAGCAGTGATTAATCACAAAAGTTTATTCTGGTGATTTTGATGATGTTATAGTTAATTAGGAAAATAATTAGTATCTGTCTCTCTGTTACGTTTTCATGCCTAATCGCAGCATGAATGTTAGTGTTTTTTTACTAACATAATTCGAGGTAACGGACGACTACGTTGGGTTTATCCTTTTTATTTTCAAACACTATGCATAAAACAGCTAGGAGAAGTAGATTCGTAAAATTTTCTCCACATTCCAATCTCTCGGTGATTTTTGAAATACAAATAATATGTTAAATAGGTAGGAATGTATTTCTTTAATTAGGTAGATATTTGAAAACATTCATTGTAATGCAACTCGTTTTAAAGATTGATTACATTATTTTTAATGTCAATTTGTGTTTCGGAATTTCTAGCTTCCGTCTCTGTCTATCAATTAATTACCATTTCCGCTTCTACTCCTAACATGCGCCATACAAAAGTGTTGTGAAATAAGTTATTTTTATTTCCGTCATACCTACATTCAAAGAAACGTTTGCATTGCCGATGGTATTGATAGTGAACGAGTATAGTTTACTTACCATTGGAATATTTTATTATGTTCCTAGAAGGGAGGGTGAGAGTTAATGCTACAAATTTAGCGTCGTACAAATGGCAAAGTATTGGTATTGACATGTGTAGGTTAACCTACGTTACCTAGCATGCCTATCCAGTCCAGTTCTGTGCCTGTGGCATTAAGAGGAGTATCAACGCCAACGACCTTGAAACTGAAAATCCCTGTCGGGCTCATCGAAAATTGTTGATTATTTCATGACGGAATGTCGTAGAACTTTTTTTTGTGCACAGATTGTAGGTGACATTGTTTCCTACATTTTGGTGTAGTTTTAAGACAAGAACCTCCTATTGGTGCAAAGCCTATCCAAATTTTAGACAAAAAATGTCTGATTTGGCTAAAATGTCGATAGACTTCAATACGTTTCGACATATTTGTATGAAAACTGCACTAAAATATCGGAAACAATGTCGCCTACAATCTGTACACAAAAAAAAGTTCTACGACATTCCATCATGAAATAATCAACAATTTTCGATGCGCCCGACATGGATTTTCAGTTTTTCAGTATAGGGCCCTTAACTGCATGCTCGGTACTGCTCTGTTTTACAGGCATGGGAATTTTCACTTTTATTTAATTCTATTCTTTAATATCGACTTGTTGCTGTCAGTTACTATGAGTGGCTCATTTTTGGTGAACATTTACTAATAGCAACATGAGGACCTAAATGTAGGTACAACAAATATCTTTGTAAGTTACCTACATCATGTTGGCCAACAAAAAGTAACTGTATTAATATTGTACCTACAACAAAAAGTAACACACGTGTGTTACAGTATACACCATTGGCGTTTTAGCACCGCAATAAAAGGACAAAACAACAAAGTTTTTTCATAAGTCAATCATCGAATCAAAATAAAAATTATTTCGTCAACTCCATCACGAAGCTGACCGCAACTGACCAGAATCGACATCTCATCTATTCACTGACCATAAAATATTCAAATTAATTTACCCATGTGTGATGAAAAAAAAAATAGCGTTGATCATCGATGCGTTTATGGCACGCTTACAAACAAGTATCGAATTGTATCGAATTAATCGAGAGATGTGTGCATCGTGTCGGTACCGATTATCGATTACATCGCTCTATGTTTACTTAAATCATATTAGACGTTGTGCCATCGATATGTTTTCATTTCTCGATTGTGACGAGATGGCCGCGGGCCGGACTGCGCCGCGGGCGATTTGTTATTTTTTTGTTGTTTAACTAAATGTGCAATATTTTTTTAACAGCCGAGACGGAGTTACAGTCGATTATTTGAATGAATAAATTCGGATTGACCATCGTTTTTGGGACAGAGCGCAGCAGTTAATTGTTTGTCCAAGCACATTTGTAGCGGTCAATATTAATAATCAGAGATCAAATAATTTGTCATAATAAAATCAATGCATAAATTTTATGAGATTATTATTTTATTATATGGCACAAATTGTTTTAAATATTATGTTAATTGGACAGCCGCTGCAGAAGTTATTTGATATTTGATACAACAAACGGTTTCCGACATCTCGTCAAGTTTGTAGGTATTATTTACATTGATAATCGGATATTTGCATTTTAACTTCCGATGGTATCGCCTTACCCACAGTCTGACGAACTAATCGATTGATGCTGATGATATTACGACTCTTTCACTATAAAACGTAACTTTAAACTTTAAGCAGATTCTTGAAAACACATTTTTTTTTAAGTTCGGTAGGTACCTACTATGCATATTTTTAACACCGATCACACTGAAATTAGTATGCCATTTGCCTTTTCTCATCGGTTGATTAGTAAAACTGTATCAGATAGATACGAACGAATCATTTGGCTCGATATTAAGATCTTAATAATTAGTTAAGTAATAAACACATCCCAAAAACAGAAGAAAAATCTTACTTAGGGCGCGTACACATATAACGTCCGTTTTACAGGTCCGCTTAAACGTTTAATGTTATTAGCATAATTATGTAGTTGTATGAGCGAGTTCACACAGAATTACAGTATTCTAGATTACGAATCCGACAAAATAAGCAGCAATCATTTTTACAAAACGGATCCTGTAATATCGGACGTTACATGTGAACGCGCCCTTAGTTATTAAAAAAAACCGGCCAAGTGCGAGTGGGACTCGCGCACGAAGGGTTCCGTACATTTTTGAATTGAATGAAAGGAAAATTGCGATTTACGGTTTATGACGTATTAAAAAAAACTACTAGCTACATCTCGTTCAAACCAATTTTCGTTGGAAGTTTGTATGGTAATGTACATCATATATTTTTTTTAGTTTTATCATTTTCTTATTTTAAAAGTTACCGGACACAAATTTTACAACTTTGGAAGTGTCTCTCGGGCAAATTATTCAGATTAGAAAAAAATACTATATTAGGAACCTCAACATCATTTTTAAAGACCTATCCATTGAATATCATACCTCTGATATTCAAGCAAGAAATCTTAAAAACAGTTTTTCCTAAATAAAAGTCTGCGAGGCAGTGGTGAACGAACATGCATAAATAAATAATACGGATTTATTGATTGGTCTAAATCATGTAGACAGATCGAAAAACGAAAATAAAAAGAAATAATATTTGCAGTTGAAATTTAAAAAAAGAACTGGCCAAGTGCGAGTCAATTTCACGCACGAGGGCTCCGTCCCGTACACATTTATTTGTCGAAAAAAATACATTAATTAATATTTAATAAGTTAAAGAAGAAAACGAGCCAGCCTAACATAGAATTGATCATCTAGCGTGTCAGCATTTATTGAACCCGTTTATTTTTTTTGATGGGTAGTGGCTTGCTACTGCAATTAGGTGGATCACGCAAAGCTGTGAGCAGATGGCGCTCTAGTCGAATGAGCTTTTTTTTTAAATTATGTGGTCTCGCCTGATCGCCTGTACTGTGAAGTCAAGTTGGAGTCTTTGTGTTTTAGTGTTAAAATAATTCATTTTATGTCGGTGTCTTGTTTAGTCTCAAAGAAAAACATCGTAGGAAAAATGCTTCTACTACATTGAGGCATTTTATTTAAATATAAACGTAAACATAAATGAAACCGCCGAGAGTTGTGAAAATACCTATTATTTGAAAGTTCTTATTTCAAAATTAGATTAGTCGACTCGCGCCCTCTGCCGGGATAAAAAGTTAGTGCTCCTCCCCATTGCATCAGGATTGGCATCAATCAAGTCTCAGGTAATTTGATAGTGTTGGAATCGCACAGTCGTACTACTCTAAGCTTCCTTTTTAGGGTTCCGTAGCCAAATGGCAAAAAAACGGAACCCTTATAGATTCGTCATGTCTGTCTGTCCGTCTGTCCGTTCGTTCGTTCGTATGTCACAGCCACTTTTTTTTCCGAAACTATAAAAGCTATACTGTTGAAACTTGGTAAGTAGATGTATGTATTTGGTGAACCGCATTAAGATTTTCACACAAAAATAAAAAAAAAAAACAATACATTTTTGGGGTTCCCCATACTTACAACCGAAACGCATAAAATTTTTTTCATCAAACCTATACGTGTGGGGTATATAGTTTGTTTATATATGTTTGATAGGTCTTCAAAAATGACATTGAGGATTCTCAGATCATTTTTTTTCTAAACCAAATAGTTTGCGCGAGAGACACTTCCAAAGTGGTAAAATGTGTGTCCCCCCCTGTAACTTCTAAAATAATGGAATGATAAAACTAAAAAAGGTATATGATGTACATTACTATGCAAACTTCCAACGAAAATTGTTTTTTTTAAACGTCATAAATCGTAAACCGCAATTTACCTTTCAAAACAAAATCTGGTGTATAGATAATGGTACGGAACCCTTCGTGCGCGAGTCCGACTCGCACTTGGCCGATTTTGTCCACAAATGACGCCAGAGCGCCGCGAGGTGACAACCACCGAGGCAAACTGGCACACCCCTACTTGAGTCTGGATAGTTTAAAAATGTTTGTTTTTCTTATTCGTGACAACGCAAACATAACGCCAAGTTTAGACTAGGTACGAGTCGAGTCGAGTACGAGGTAGGTACGCTTCTAGTTAAAATAGTAAGAATAAAATTTATATGTTATACATCGTATAAGCTAAAAAATCGCGTAAGCTTACGCAAAAAATGGTTCTAAGTAAATGCGCTTTCGACATTCCAGAAACAATATTTGGTTACTTTCACTTACTTTACCAACTTTTTGTTTCTGGCAAAGCTTGTGAGAATGCTAACGACAGATTAGTACAATAGTTTCTACGCCTACTACATAACCGTAGTTTGGTTACCGTAATCCAAACTGGATCCAATGGTACGGTTTCATAATAATATGTATAAACAGTATGTATAATGGTAAAATTTAATATAACTTGTATTATGTGTGAACAGTTTGCTGTTTGCTATTGTTTCAATTTGAGTGTTACTTTGTTAGTACAAAGTGTTTTCATAGTTTATAAATTACTAGTGGCGTCCCGCGGTTTTAGCCGTGTAAGTTCCGATCTCTTGGAACCAAAAACCTTATCTTAGTGGATACCTAAACTAGACCAAGAACATACATTATTGTCCCTAGAACCAACGTTTTACGCAGTACGTTAGTGCGATACTTATTTAGGTCACAATAAATATGTAGATACCTACTTGCATATAACTAGCACAAACAAACAGAGTAGAATTTTCAATTTTTCCCTAACATTAAATCAATTTTCCAAAACTGAAAAGTCAACTAGAAATTTTCCGTGTCAGTAAATTCTATTATAGAAAATGTGACTTTGATATCAAGATTTGTTTTAGATTCAATTGTGTTTCAATTATGTTTATGGAAGACTGTTTTAAGTTGGGCATTAAATTTAATAATGTTTTATTAGTATTCTTTGTTACTAAATTTAGTGTTACAAGCCTAAACATTTTTTGTTGTAATATTACAAAAAAAATGTAATTATGTTATTGTTGCTAAAAATTCTCACGTGCTCAAAATGCTAATAAACTTCAATAAAAATATTGTACGTACGTCAAAGACAAAAAGGTAAATTTTAAATCATGTTTAAATAATTACTCACTATCTAAGAGATACTTTACATCGGCAGATAGTTTGTCGCTGTCTAGCTCTTTCAAGTGTGATAGTCTTGATAGTCAATAACTTGATAGTCAATAACATCACGGTATTTTTTTACAAATGAATAAGTTTGAAGCTTTTAATTTCAAAAATTAACATAGATACCGAATATGATGTGCGTATTGTAAATTGGAAGAATTGCGAATGGGACGAACTACGATAGAACTTCTTTGAGTCCTCCAACTATACATAGTATAATTAGCGAATGGGACGAACTGCGTCAGACGACTTATTTGAATCCTCCAACTATATAATTATCTGATACCTACCTATTAATAGCAAAGGGCGGAATGCTTTAAAAAAAAAGAAAATGACGAATACCTAACTTGGAAAATAAGATTTTTTTATAAAATATCTACAACAAATGTACCTATATGACTCTTATCTACCGCTCGGTTGGTAGCGTTTTGATCATTTATTACGCCACACCCTGTAGACAGCCAATGCGATAGAATATCTTGTAACAGTACCGATGATAGAGCTTTAATAATCTTTCTATAGGACACAGCTCCCAGCTCTATATCACGACATCTTGAAATCTTTATGTAACAGGTATAAAATTTATTATTTTAATTCAATATAATTATAAAAGTCTTCCTACTTGTTATGTTAGCATTCGTGCAGAGTAAGATGGCACACGGAATGTGTGTGTATAGTGGCTATATCAGACGGAATCTACTGAATTTGTTACTAAATATGTACAGCGAATAAAAGTTATATTAAGTAAAAGTACATTGGGCATTAAATAAATTAAAAACGACCCCTGTAGACTCGTCTTTAAACATGTTTTATTATGAGCGACAGATAGGTAGATTAATTAGTTATCAATTCTTGTTTATTTTCTATTTGTGTAATAAAACAATGGATGAATAGATCCATTTTGCATCCATTGTTTAAACCTGATGGACGTATTTTCCCCCCGTTTTAATGTACAAACTGATTAGACTAGACATATTACAAAATCATCCAAACAGAATTAACCCTGCAAACCATACTAATGTTACATGAAGGAAATCGATCCTCTACCTTCATTATTTTAATTATAAGCAGGTATTCATTTATCGGGACAAGTTTATTAGTTTCATACTAGTACCATCAGTATGCGATCAGTTCTCGTACACGAGAAGTTGTACCTTCAGTTCCGCCCGATCGGATAAAAATACGTCGTGTGCCGTCACGGCATGTATTTTGCATGTTTTTCCATTACTGCACTGAGGTGTGATTTGAGTGTGTGGATAAAACGACTTCCAGGACATTGGCCTTTGTTCGGGATTGAACGAAATCCATTTGTTCTTAAATGGAAATGTAACGTTCAAACTGACGTAAGTTTTCTGTTCAGTTTAATCGGCGGGTTAAACTGAACAGGAAAAGCTATTTTTTTACTTCCTTATTTTCATTATCCATAACATTGCTTTTACTTAGTTCAAACAATTAAAAAGGCAAGCACAAAAATTAGGGAATATTTTTCAAATACCACACTGCAAATAGAATTTTATTAAATACTACTATAGTACTATCTGTTGCCCGAAACCCGTCGGGTTACGGCTAGTTCCGATTCCATCCGGTTCCGTGGTTTACAAAATACAATTATTTTAAATAGTAAAATGTAAAGCCGGTAGATTTTGAATCAAGCGATTGAGTCGGTGCGTTGACTATCAAGTCGAAATCAAAATCGAAACTGTTAACATCCCCATTCTAATGTCTATATTCATCCCCACATTTAATCTAAGAAAACGAAGTCACATAATAAAAAATAGTCATTTAAGGGCGGAAGTGGGCAGACTACACGAAGGATCCTTATTGAAAAAGGATAGAGAAACTTATGTCAGTCAAATCTTCCAACATCCTAAAACCTCAGTCGGCTTAATTCAGTTTATCAGTCAAAGTTTGAAAGAAAAATAAAATATTGCAAAAGCCATGGTCTGTGAAATCTAGTATTTTAGAATAACCAACAGGAGGGTGTCACATTAAAAAAAAATGACGAAACTATAAGGGTTTCTCGTTGACTACGAAACCCTAAAAACACGTCATTAGAAGAAACAAAGGCCGACGCGTTTCCAGAACCGACTCTGGCGTTCGAGTCTGACATACACACGTTTCTTGGGATACATTTATTACAATATAAGAAGCAGTTCATAGGTTTATATCCAACTGATAATTTTCATCTCGATATTCCCACAGGATCAGGCCTTACGCGGGTAAAGCCACGAGGCGTAGCTGGTAACAAATATGTTTAATGTCACAATAGTTAGATAATTTTTGATGTATTGTTACGTAGGGTGTTAATATTATTATAAATTATTCTATGAGAAACAAACGCATGCACTCAGCCGTAAAGGCTCAGACAGCATTAAGCCATTCTCGAAGTGGTTTTAATGCAAACTAATTTACTAGCTATGACTCGTGGTTTTGATTGCATAAAGCTTTATCGAAATCTATATCAACGCACAACCAAACAAATTGTCCTAGAGTCATAAAAATGGAGGGTGTTTCTTAAGCATAGGTATCGACTAAGCAAACGTTAATGGTTATACCCCCGGGATCAGAACTTAGGTATTCAAAGTCCTCTCGATTATACTGACCATTAAAAAAATATGAAAAGGTTTTTGGAAATCGCCAACGGAATCGAGACTTACGCGGATAAATCCTTTCGACTCAGCTAGTCGTATATCCTAAGTCAAGTCATATCTCCTCCTATTGGGCGGCAAAATCGTGATAAAACTATAAAACAAAAAAGTGGTGTTTACATTACAAATTTGATAAAAAAGTCTCGCTTATTTAATCTCTATTCATCATCAAATGTTAACAACTGCCTCGAGACACAAGTTTTGAGACTATTTCTTTAGTAGACCGTGTATTAATATTGAAAGTTCTACTTTTATATTTTTGCGGATTTACCGCCCGTAATATAAACGATTAAGGTCGATAATTGTGTGTTGAGTGCAGTTTCTAGTTGTGACGTTGTGAGTTAAGGGGTGTACTTGTATAAAAATGATTTTCCCGGCGGAAGCTTGCGTGAGGTCACGGGCGCTGCGCGCGCGCCGCTCGCTGCCGGATTAACCCGCGACTAAACTCCTACCGATCACGCGAACGTAATTGTTATTTTTTCAATTTCGAGGGTCATATATGAGGCGGTATGTTAGTAATGCCACTTGCTCAAATACCTCGTAAATATCTGGTAATAAAAAGTGGGGTGGTTGACTGATGGTTCGTTCCGCTGTCTACGTCCGAATGTCTTTCGACTAGGTCTACAGGCAAAATGATTAAATGGTTAACTCTACAGAGACGACAACACGATTTCCTCTCTATTTTTTTGCCTGCGCTGTTAGAGTAGGTACCTGACACAAGTTTCGGCTATGGCTCACCGAACGCTCGTCTGGACAGTATTACCTGTGCATTCTGATCGATCGATCGTATTTATTGATTTTTAGTTCTACTTCTGGCGCCTGCGCATATAAAAAACTGAGCACGTCAATGTGCAGGAAAAACTTCACTGTGTATTTCCTCCTCATGGTGTAATGTAAATGTAAAGTACAAACTGAGCGAGTCTGTTTTAGCTATAGTAATTTTTTTAACTTATGGTTTGTTTTATTTTTCTTTAAATGAGTCTAGGTAACATCTTCAAAATATGTATAAAGTTATGTATATATCCCGGTCGACCAATGGCTTTTCCTTCAAGGAAATCACCAATATTTTTATAGTGGTTATTTATTACTTACCAAGAGTTAGGTAGATTTTACTTACAATTAAGTAGGTAAGTAAAGAACAACATTTTCCCCGCAGGTTCCTCAATTGCGCGACAATCATAACTCATTGTTAGTTTATCGTTGCAATAAATAATTAAAAGAAGTACCTACAACGTTTCGATTGCATTATAACTATACAACTACATACAATGCCGCTGCGAAATACTTAACTTTAATTAACTAACAACGACTAACGGTTTCAATCGTATACGATCTGTTTAAAAATATAGATAACAGACAGACAGGCAAACAGACGGACAGTGGAGTCATTGTAAAAGGGTCCTATTTTAACCCTTTGGGTACAGAAACCCTAAAAGTAGGCTGTTTAAGGTGATTTCTACCTTGAGGTAGACTAAACTGAAGTTATGTATTTTTTTTAAAGTACTCACTTGTAATCAATTCTATATTCTATCCGTTTGTTAACAGCTATAGTTTGTTGGTAAATAGAGCTGTTTTAATTAATATGTCTTTTAAATATTATTAAATAATTTTGAGTTATTTATATTACCTACTACTTCTGTTTACCTGCACAGCCATACGCATAAAATAAACATTTTATAATATATTCTTTAACATCAAAGGTACCGTTTTGTTAGCGCGAACAATGGCGAGGAAACATCAAAGTTTTTCAGCGAAGCAAGAAGTTGCACGAGTTATTCATGGTATTCTCAATTACATATCGAATTCCAATAATGCCCATTGCTCAGTTATTTAAAGCTCTAGTTGTAAATAAATAAATATTGCGGGACGTTGCATTATGTTATTAAAAATAGTACGTTTTATTAAGTTTAGTAGCTGCTTAATTGTTAAAGTAGCCATTGAAAAGCCCTGTCCTATGTAGGAGGGTCACGACATATTGAATCCAGAGCGTAACAAATGACTCTAGAGTTAACACCCGAGCGTAGCGAGGTTGCTATAAATTTAACTCCTGAGCAAAGCGGGGGAGTTTTTCTTAGCGTCACACAAAGAACACATTCTCCAAATTTCATGTCTGTATAGGACCAGGGAGCGGTTCGCGTTCTGCATTGATATAATGTAAGCAGTTCATTGTCATTTAGTCAATCGTTTGGATTTGGAATTTCATATGTAGTTATAAATAATCAGCTAATTATTGGATGTTAAAATGCCTATATTGTTTATTGGTCACCCATCCAAGTAATGACCGCACCCGGCGTTGTTTAACACGCACGACTATTCAAGATCGTCGGGCGCGGCTATAGGCCCATGAGCTCCCACATAATGTTTACTACAATACTATTTTATTCGTATCACCATTATTGCTTTGGTCAAAATACCTACCTCCGGAGTTTCGTTTTATAAATTAGGCTCTGAAACTACTGCACTGAGCATCAGCTAGCTTTTGAGAGCATTTTGATGAAAACCGTTATGAGTTACTTATTATAAACCCGGAAAATGTACCTATTAGCATAGCTCATAAGAGTATAATAACAGTGTACTGGGAATCGGGGAAGTAATAAGGAGGTTGCATTTACAATGTTCAACAACAGCTAAGGTGGGATTTAACTTCCAGTTTGCTTGTTAGTTGCATATTACATTTTTGTAGCTATTGTGTCAAAATTACTCTAAATCTGGCTGCCGCAAGTTGGGCTTAGTTGAACTTTTAATCAAATTCGATTAAGGGCCCTATTCTGAAAAACTGAAAATCCATGTCGGGCGCATCGAAAATTGTTGATTATTTCATGACGGAATGTCGTAGAACTTTTTTTTGTGTACAGATTGTAGGCGACATTGTTTCCAATATTTTAGTGCAGTTTCCATACAAATATGTCGAAACGTATTGAAGCCTATCGACATTTTAGCCAAATCAGATATTTTTTGTCTAAAATTTGGATAGGCTTTGCACCAATAGGAGGTTCTTGTCTTAAAACTACACCAAAATGTAGGAAACAATGTCACCTACAATCTGTGCACAAAAAAAAGTTCTACGACATTCCGTCATGAAATAATCAACAATTTTCGATGAGCCCGACAGGGATTTTCAGTTTCAAGGTCGTTGGCGTATATACTCCTCTTAATCAAAGCATGATGGTGACTCAAATGCCTACTCTATATGTAGTCACTTTGTTGTTATAGACGACGACGCGTCGTTATCTTTAAACAAACATTGTCTTGTGTATGGATAGTCATTCGGTATCTTCGTGTCATTGATTAAATTTGTCGTTCCAATAAAATTTCAATATGGCGTCTCATGTATTAAATTAGCGTAGATTTAGTTTTGCACCTAGGTTTCAATTGTCGAGGGCTTATGGAATCCGGTGGTTAAATTATTTAAACCCACGAAAAGCTCTATAAGAAATTTGCGAACCGATAGTACCGATGCCGTGAGTGTCGTCTGTCGAGTGTAGAGTCGAGAAAATAGTGAGCGTAGTGACAATAGTAAGGGATTAATTACGAAACGGAGTCAATTAATTAGAAAGGAGGTGTTCGATACGGACGCCCCTAACTGTCATCACCTAACCGCAATCTGTCTGTCTGGTGAATTGGAGAAGCTTGTTGCAATTACTGGCGAATTATCGAGCTCCGTGAAATCAAATTGAAACATGGTAACTAGGTATTCTGTTATTATATAATATATGTAGAATGCTTATAGGCTTGAGGCTTATAGTCACAAAGGAATTTCGCGACGCTACGGTGACGCGCCTCCGCAGCGACTTATCAATGCATATACCTAAAGTTTAAGTCACAATACCGACACAAAGTTAGCCTAGCCATGTTATCTACCTGCGTATGTTTATAACCTTTTAAACTTTAGAATCTCGTACCTACTTTATTGGTTTCCATAAACGATTTTACCAGAAAAGGTTTATTGTCTATTCAAAGTCCGAACCCGTATGGATGGATGTAGCGACAGCGACTAGCGACCATGAAAGCGGCTCAATGGGAACGTCTGATATAGCAACAGAATAAATAATACTACAGATATAGCAGCAATAAATGTTTTCACACAGTCGAATTTATAAAAAGACTAGCGGCCCGCCCCGGCTTTGCACGGGTGTGTATTATACATATAAGTGTATGTAACCTTTCTCTTGAATCACTCAATTTTTTACACAATGTATAAAAAATGCGTTGCTTAGTTTTAAAAGTTCTAAGCATAGGTAGAGACAGACAGACAGACAGCGGGAAGCGACTTTGTTTCATAATTTAGTGATTACACTCAGTATTATAGTTTAATTTTTTGCCCATGCACCTCAAATGCCCCTTTCAAAATTAAATGATTATTAGCTTTATGATTCGGTAATAAATAAATAAAAATGATTTGACTTTGATTATATATTATAGAAATTATGTGTGTGTAATAGGTTTTGCAATAAGATAATAATTGACTACTTAAATGGTCCTATAAAATAACCAATCATAATTTTATAGTAGAAGGTATAAAATTATAATTCGGTAAAGGAAAACATCATGAGGAGACTCTAACAGTAGGCCCTTGGCCGACAGTGGGACGAATTAACAGGCTAACAAAAAATACCGGGAAGTCGCCACGTCTTGGAAACTTCACAACTGCTTAGTTAAAATAATCGTATTCTATGTAAAGTAGGTTTTCGCGTATCATAACACTGTCGTAATGCATCTTGCTATCTGCGATCGGTTCTCGTTCATTCAACGATGTGAATCTCAAACAATTGCTGCTCTGAATAAACGTTAGTCAACGTACTAAATATTAGAGTAAACACAACACTAAATATAGGAAACAATGTCATCTACAAACTCTTTAGAACTAAAATATTCAAAAACAATGCGTCAGTAAAAAAATATTATAATTTTCGATAGATCCGACTTTGGAATTTTTAGACCTACCTACTTAGTATTTTCAAGTAAGGTTAATAAGTAAATAGTCTGAGCAAAAAGCAATACCTACACAATAGAAGTAGTGAACTCAAAGTAATTTCTTTTTAGTATTTAATTCACCTATTGTTTATAATTTCACATTAGGGGCGATGACCATGCGTCGAAAATAAAACATAAATATGGTAATATTTAACCGTTAGAAGTAAAATAAATATGTATGCAACATAATATACATAATATAGAGCGGTGTTGGTCTAGTGGTAGATACCCCGGCTTTCATTCCGAGAGTCGTGGGTTCGAATCCAGGCCGACCGCGCACCAATGTCTTTTTCTTTAAGAAAAAGGTATGTGCGCTAATAACATCGCTCTTGCGGTGAAGGAAAAACATCGTAAGGAAACCAACATGTCCTAGGACTCACCACGGTCCGAAGACATGGGATATTCAGTGTTTTCTATGTATCAAATGTATGTATTTACAAAAAAAAAAGTATAATATGTAGTATATCCGTTGTCTAGTACCCATAGTACAAGCCTAGTGCTTAGTTTGGGGCTAGATTGCGCTGTGTGTAACGTCGTGCAATATTTATTTATTTATTTAATATAAATAGGACATAACATAATGTTGTTGTCAACGCGTACGTGTTCCGTATATAAGCTTTGCAGTAACCGTGTTACTCCGATAAATATATAAATAAATAGATTTTGTGAACATCGCACAGAGCCATCTAGCTACATGGTAAATGGCTAAGCTTGTGTTACGGTGACTAGACACCTGCAACCTTCTGCATTGCAGTCGTGCATTCGACCGATGAGCCACATCGGTAGTATTACCTACTAAAAGCTCCAGGGGCCTTCTTCTGCTGATTACGAGCAGTTTAAATTGTCTCAGGCTAGCCTCATAAATGTTCAATTGTATACATAAGCGATAGTACATTTTTTTAGTAATTTGGCAAGAAGTCACTGTCACTTCGAAAGCTTTAGCGTAACTTTTTGAATCTATAAAATTTCACTGTGAATCATCTATTAGAAGGTCCTGAAACTAAAAAAGTATCTAAAGTCGTTAAAAATCTTTGAAAGCTGAGGTTGAGACCGATTGCAAGTTACCAGCAGAAGACCCTGTCTCTACACATGAAGGAATACGTATCAATTTCAGATTTTCATTTCTGTTTTAAGAGGATAGTCTCCATTCTCTTTCTCCATACAAACGTAGTTTAAATTTTCCTCCCTGGATAAAGACATTCGAGCAAATATGTTTATGCCATAAAACTTATATCTGTCATGAGTCATGACTATGCATCTACCTTTTTATTTTTTTCATTTTTTTATTTTTTTTATTTTTTATTATTATTTTAATTAGAAAATAAAAAAAAAAGGTAGATGCATTGTCATGAGAGATATAAGTTTTATGGCATAAACATATTTGCTCAAATGTCTTTATCCAGGGTGGAAAATTTAAACTGCGTTTGTATGGAGAAAGAGAATGGAGACTATCCTCTTAATAAACGTAATATTATGAAAACGCCTATTAAGGTGGACCCTTAATAGGCGCGATAATTGTACCGTTTTCTGGAAGTCTCCTGCAAGGCGATTTAATTCAATCACAACATAATACGTTAGATAATCATAATAATTACGGTTATTTAGTGTAATTAATTTTAAAGAACACGGACACGGCCTTTGGTTTGGGCTGTAATGGTGCAGATTTGGGTCTTCGATCAATGCTCATCGATTTGCTTTAAAAAGTGGTTTTATGTGGAATTTTAATATAATGTACATCATTATCGATTTATCCATGAAAAAGATTTTTTTAATGTAGGTAATTATTTTTCTCACGATCAGATTGGTTGGAAGGTATTAAAGAATACTTTGTCTATTGTAATGAGATAATACAGGCTAGCAAAAAGCATGGAAGTACAATGTGTTTCGAACATTCGTCGAACAAAACGTCTAGTGTCAAACTGAATAATTTTGAAAATTAGAACTTTTCCGAAAAGTTGGTCTCGAAAATAAACTGTTTTAAACATCCAGCAAGACCACGGACGGTGTAACTTGTGCCGAAACGTCGAGGGTATTTAAATCTTTAATTATCTACAACGGGATCCTAGACTGTAGTTTTAATACCTAATAGTAAAGAATACATCCACAATTTTCAAAAATACCTATGTTTCAAAAGTCTAGTGATGCCAAACTTTAGAATTGAATGGTAGCAATAATTATGTACAGGTGCTTGCATGCTTCACATTCAGGACACACGAACGGTAGCGTAGATATATATGGACTAGCTGCGTCCCGCGGTTTCTACCGCGTAAGTCCCGAACCCGTGGGAATATCGAGATCAAAAGTAGCCTATAGTAATCCTCAATAAATGGACTATCCAACACTGAAATAATTTTTCAAATCGAATCAGCGGTTCCTGAGATTATCGCGTTCAAACAAACAAACAAACTTTTTTGATCGATCATTGATCATTGACCTATTTTCAGTTTGATCATTGACAAATTTAGAGTCAGAACTGTCAGATCGATATACCTATTAAGTACAATGGAATGTAATTGATTTCAAAATAATTTTCAAATGCTTACTCACCACTTGAATTTTCGATAAATCATATAACTCTTCTTGAATAATAAACCGGTGGACATAAAACTAAGTGTCGAACGAGATGCATTAAGTTACTGAGGTCACCCGTTTTATGGGACCACCTTAAGTCATAATAAATTCCGCTGCGCATGCGATTCCGTCGCCATTTGCATAAGTGTACGGAATTTTAAATCTTAGGGATACGTAAGGTGAGGTTAACGGACCATTTACACTAGTGTATTCATGCCGTTTTATTTGCAACGTTATTCTTTTCAAATTGATCTATTTTGCCTAATTTGTGCTTATATTATACATAGCTGCGTCCCGCGGTTTCACCCGCGTAAGTCCCGATCCCGTGGGAATATCGGGATCAAAAGTAGCCCATGTTACTCAGGGTGAATGTAGCTTTCTAGTGGTGAAATCGGTCCAGTAGTTTTTGAGTTTACTGATAACAAACATGCAGACGCACACATACACACACACCACACACAAATACAAATCATTCCTCTTTATAATAACGACGTGCGACGTAACGACGATAAAACAATTAATTGAAACAATCAAACTTATCATAACTAAAGAAACTAAACAAAAACAAAAACTTAACCTAAAATAAACCATCCCCAAGCGTTCCCGATGCAAAACTGCCCAAAATGCTAGCAGCGTTCCCGCGTTGAACCGCAATGGACAACCTTTGCAGCAGGAACGCTCTGGAACGGACATCATGCCATCACATCATCATCATGCATCTTTATAATATAAGTATACATATAAGCCTTCTTCTTGAATCACCCTATCTATTAAAAAACTGCATCCAAATCCGTTGAGTAGTTTAAAAGATCTAAGCAAACGTTAGGGACAGATAGCGGGAAGCGACTTTGTTTTATACCATGTAGTGATATTGCTAAAAACTTAAACCAAAAGTCGTATAACAAAAGTTGTCCGTCAAAAGTTATACGTCCAAAACAATTCCCTTCCGGATCACAGTCATTACCTCACTTCTCCGAAATCCTTACCTTTTTAAATAGTAAGGTATAAGCAAATACGTATGAGTAAGTACACAAGTGTCCAATAGGGTCACCAGGCGGCCTCATCATCAGACAATGAGAGTGTTATCACTGGAAACTGATAACGAATGCACCTTGTACCCGTGCAATATTGTCATTCAGATATCTTAAGGTCGTTCCTATACGTGCTAATATTAAGATTTACGGTCAAGATTTATAAGGTCAGTATTCTAAACTTTCGGAACAACGATGGGATCAATTATGATCCATGGCGAAAAAATCGTTACCCTCCTTTTGCTGTAGTCAGATACTCGTAATTTAAAATTTGCATTTTTAAACTACCATGCCGTACTAGAATCGTAGGCATCCACCGTGCCGTTTCGCGCCGTAAATGTTGTTCTTTTTTCCATTTAATCTGTGACGTTTTCATACAAAGTGCTATGTCTGATGTCATGTCATGTTACAGACGTGATGGGCAGGTGCGATTTTATCGGCGAATACTATGGACTTAGACCCTTAACTACTATGATACTAATTCATTAAAGTAGTATGGAAAAAGTGTGAGGGTAAATAAACAGTTTCACGCGTCGTCCAGGCAGACCGCGTTATCTGCAATAGTATACATATTACGTCCGGGTCAATCAGTCAGAGGTGGTACTCCTTTTCTCGCTACGTTTGCGATCTTATTTTAGTAGTAGTGCCCCGTAGTTTCACTCGTGTAAGTCGGGATAAGAAGTAGATTAAGATCAACTATTTCGGGGCTCCGCGCCTTCAGCTAGGTAGATTCAAGTTCACTTAACGTTACAAAAATATTATAGTTATACTCTTATCTAGTACCTACTTAAATAAATTACTAATAAACACATGAACTTTCTGGTACCTACACCTATAATATTTGAACGTTACCTTTTCTACTTTAGTCTATAATTACGGGTCAATACATCATCATCATTGCAATCAATGTACCTAGCCGTTTTTGATATTGCACGGAGGATACTAGAAGCTATACTTTAAAAAAAAATACACCTGGAACGGCTGGGATATCCGGTGTACCTAATCATTAAAAAAACGGGGCAAGTGCGACACTCGCGCATAAAGGGTTCCGTACCACTATCACAATTGGATACGGAACCCTAAAATGGTTTACAACAACCAATTTTTAAATTTTATAGGAAAATATGAAATATTTATCTTCGATTCTTACTCCCATCAAACGACCGAATCACTCAAAAAAAAAAAAAACCTTGGCACAAAGAAAATCTGAAACATAAAAGAAACTCTTTGGTAAGTAAGGCAGACTGGTATATTTGACAGATAGGGCAGCCATTTTGAATTCCATGACCAACTCGATTTGTCCTCCTGTCCCTCTTCCTGTCCTGACTCCTTGTTATGTTTGAAACACGTTTGTTGTATGGGAGCCCCTTTTAAATAATTGTTTTATTTTGTTTTTAGTATTTGTTGTTGTAGCGGCAACCGAAATACATCTTCTGTGAAAATTTCAACCTTCTAGCTATTACGGTTCATGAGATACAGCCTGGTGACAGACGGACAGACGGACAGACGGACGGACGGACGGACGGACGGACGGACGGACGGACGGACGGACGGACGGACGGACGGACGGACGGACGGACGGACGGACGGACAGACGGACAGACAGACAGACAGACAGACAGACAGCGAAGTCTCAGTAATAGGGTCCCGTTTTTACCTTTAGGTACGGAACCCTAAAAAAACGGGGCAAGTGCGACACTCGCGCATAAAGGGTTCCGTACCACTATCACAATTGGATACGGAACCCTAAAATGGTTTACAAGAACCAATTTTTAAATTTTATAGGAAAATATGAAATATTTATCTTCGATTCTTATTCTTACTTTAAAAAAAAAAGAAAAAAAAAACTTTGGCACAAAGAAAATCTGAAACATAAGAGAAACTCTTTGGTAAGTAAGGCAGACTAGTATATTTGACAGATAGGGCAGCCATTTTGAATTCCATGACCAACTCGATTTGTCCTCCTGTCCCTGTTCCTGTCCTGACTCCTTGTTATTTTTGAAACACGTTTGTTGTATGGGAGCCCCTTTTATATAATTGTTTTATTTTGTTTTTAGTATTTGTTGTTGTAGCGGCAACCGAAATACATCTTCTGTGAAAATTTCAACCTTCTAGCTATTACGGTTCATGAGATACAGCCTGGTGACAGACGGACAGACGTACAGACGGACGGACGGATGGACGGACGGACGGACGGACGGACACACGGACAGACAGCGAAGTCTCAGTAATAGGGTCCCGTTTTTACCTTTAGGTACGGAACCCTAAAACCATAATCCCGAATTGTAAATCTCCTCTTTCTTGGAAGTCTGTTAAAAATCGTTCTCATTTATTTATATTTAGTCGGATAGGTCAATGAGTACTTATCCTTATAAATCGTAAATATCTTTACTCTATTTCAGAAACTTTGATAAAAAAATGTAAACATAGAACTGTCAATTTAAAAGGAAAAAGTAAATAAAGATCCGTCACTCTCAAATAAATCTATAGGATTTTTGTTTACATTTTTCATCTAAGTTTCTAAAATTGGGAATAATTCTCTTTTTCTTTTTCCTTCGCTCTTCATGAAGCTGTCACTTAACAATTGTACTGCTTAACATATTCCAGTATACTTTTATTTGAAACTGTTAAAACTAAAGAAATAAGTAATAAAAGGCAGTATTTTGATCGTAGTCGTTTCTGCCCTCGATACAGATCAACGGAATATATCAACTTGAGACTTGTTTACTCACTGGAGTCCCTTGATTTATTTATGATTCACTTGTCTGGGTACTAAGCCTACGAGGCTTTATGGGCTGTGTTTTTCTTCTAATAGTAACCCTGCACGACTGGTTGATATTCATACCTACAACCACTGTGTCTGTTGCAGCTTAACCCAAATCAGTTTAAACGCAAAGAAAAACAATCTTTGTAAATTACAAGCATTTGAAGAATATTATTTGTATTTAGGTGTTGTCGGATCATTTATCTGAACTAATCAATCATTATCATTAAGTTAGTCTGTTAATATTCACAATTAAATAAATAAATACTAACCTTCTTCTGATTAATGAAATAAACCTTTGTTGGCCTTCCCATTAACATAATTCCTAATTTAAGCGAACAGGCGAACGTCTCCTTTAATAGATATCACAAATGTCTCATCGCTTTGAGAGAAGAAGCAGCCAGCCCTAAGTGCTAGGACCCTTCATCTTCTTTTGCTTGTATCGTCCCAACCCCTAGGTAAATGAACTAGACCCGCAAGATCGTCAAAATATTACTCGAAGTACCTTTTGTACGTTTTTTAAATTCTCGACTATAATTTGACGTTTTAGATCCTTGTATTTGTAATTTTTTCTTTAGAAAGATGTGTCAAATCGTAGTCTATAATTAAAAAACAAAGTATACCAACCGACTTTGTATCGTACGCACAGATAGTACATCTGTTGAGACATTATTGATAAACTTTGAACTTATTGATTAGATTTATCTGGATCATCTATTCGGACACTAGACTGCGTATGGACGCACGTGATCAATGAATGTCCAAATGTACAGTGATAGATTTATTAACTACCTACGATGTCCGGTTTCACTCGCTTTGATTTCGAATTTTTAACACTGTCATTGCTTGGTGGTTTTAGTTGTCATTTCTTCTTTTCTGTTTAATCTGTTTTTAAATATTTAAACAACTTGTTCTACTACATTTGATAATAATAAAAATCAGCTAATAGTTCTAAAAGATGGTCATGCATTGACCTTTAGATATCATTTATCTTAAATAACATTTGAGAAAAGTTATATTGATCATTGTCACTCATTCATAACTTAAGAAATATTTATTTCCAAATGTTTCTAATTCTGCAGTTTTTTTTTACTATTTAGCTAATTGGTAGTTAGTTTTCAATATAGGTAAATTCAAAATATAACTTAAGAAGAAACATAGAAAGACTTCATTTCAGTTTCCAAAAGAGACATCACGTGTACAACATTGTTAAAATAAACTATACGTCCAAAAATTGCCCCTTGCACTAAATCACAACAATATAAAGTTCATGTTCATACGAAACCAAAACTGTTATTATTTAAAAAAAAAATATGTAAAAAAATAACCGCAGTTCACACAATGGCCTGTTTACAAAACATTTGACCTATAAACGTAGAATAAATAATAGTAAGCAGATGCTATAGCGGAAGCTTAATTTTTATAAAGCAAAAGGAACCCTGGTCCTCGACGATAAGGTCTATTAATTGAAAAATTGTCGTATTGTTGTATTGACAAATGAATGTTGACAATATTATTGTGCTTCATAGTCCTTTTGTGTTTGAGGTCTTTATTCATAGTGTAGATAGGTACAGGATGATGCCATTTAAACAAGTAGTTTTTTTTATTCAACAACATTGCACTAGCCACTTAAAACACTGCTATTTAGCCCCATTGGTGGTTTAAAATGGAGCTCAGAACGACTTCTGTGATAGTGTTACTAGAATTACTTAGTTTTAGTAAGTACTAATTCTAGTAACCCTTCTTGTACCTTATGATGTTTTCGGTTTTTTGCTCATAAAACTATGAAAAAGATGTTGTCAAATCGTAATTAAATAAAGCTCGACACGACACATTTCGTTTTGTAAATTGGGTCACTAAATCAAGAAATCGAAAATGGAATTGAAAATGGAATATGTTGCCAGTTATGCGGTACAGCGTATCATGCTTCGTTTAGCGTACGAATACTGTAATTTGTACACCCTGTATAGTTGGCGAGAATTGTTTGGAATTTGTACTAACATACCTATACTTTGAACTATGATAACTTCCGATAATAATCCGGTGTTTCTAAAAGAAGCCAAGAAATGGATATAGTATAAAATTCAAAGCAATTTTTATAAAATATTTGATTCATCATCATCTGAGCGATGTTACCGATTGCATCTCTCTCGGGAGCCCGGGGTCCGCTTTCTTACTTTTACTTCACAGGATGCTCCTGTGTAGTGAGTTCATTTGCACGCATATCCACTCTAACGACTTCAAGCCAGAGCGTCTTCCGTTTTTCAGCAGGTGCACTAAGCTAGCAGGTGAACGGGTTTCTGTCTGAAATCTGTATATACCTACTTATATCAAGGTGTAAACTTTAGTGCATAGGTACCCAATAATATATTTTATCCCAAAGATTTTCACCGAAAAAAAAAACCTATGCCGTTGAAAATTTAAATTTAGCGGTTGTAATCCACCATTGTCGAGGTTTTAAATTCTAAATTAAAAAACAAACAATACAGACGTCATACTGTTTTAGAAAAAAAAAACAACAAGATAATGCGATTTTTCGCATCAAATAACTTGAATAACATCTAAATCTACCTTTGTAATTGTATAGAGTGGCCGAATTTAGACTTTGTCACATTGTTTTAAAGGTTCAAATTGTGGTTTTATGTCTGACTTTTAGTCACCGGTGTACCTAATGGGTACTTGATTTTTTATAAAAACTACTCTGAAAGGGTAGAAGAGTCTTGACTGTTTGTAAATAAATGATTATTTTGAGCACATTTGTTGTAATATTCAAGTGGTTTGTTAGTTTTTCGTACAATGCCGTGTTGATTGTTGGTTTTAATTCATTTTGACTTTGATCGATTGGGGTGATATTTTAGAAAATGTTGTATTCTAGAGATGCTTTTGGTGCCAAGTGATAAAATGGCATTCGTCCTTGGTTTTAACCTACCTACACCCCTCCAAAGATTTATCTTTAATCAGTCCAGTATAGTTATGAACTCTCGACCTTTATAAATATTGGTTTAGTAGAGTACCTATACTATATATCTATCTATACTAATATTATAAAGAGGAAATATTATCTTGTAACTAATAGGATCCGAAACTATTGGACCGCTTGAAGATTCACCATAGGAAAGCTACATTGTTGAGGAGTAACATGGGCTACTTTTTATCTAGATATTCCCACGGGATCGGGACTTACGCGGGTGAAACCGCGCGACGCAGCTAGTAGATGATTATTTTTGTATCCAATAATTATATAGGTGAACTGTGTTATATTTTGTAATACTCGAACTAATAATTATAAATTTATACATATCTAGAACCATATTTTATTTAACCCAACGCTAAATTCAAACCTAAAACTGTTGTAACGATCACAAAGTTTCAATAAACGTGAAATGTAAATGAAAGAGTCGTCATCGCCCGCAGCGTTCGTCTCTCCCATTTCCTCGCGTTTCGCGTGAGAAACGCTCACCGCCATACGACTATACGACATGCTGGCAACCATTGTGCAGCTTCTAGCTATTGTAAAATATCTTCTATAACTGCGCAAGTTCTGGTACGGCGCCCCGGCGCGCTTTGCCACCCCCTGACGCAGATTAATAACGAGTTACCACGGCTACCTCGCCGGGTGTTTATTTGCAAACAGAGCTCGCGCCCGCCCGCTGAGACCCCGCCGACCAGATATCGCAATTTGTTACAAATTTTGGTAACACGATAGCAGGGTTTATTGAGTTTGCTAAATACGTTGGTATGTTTCTAGTTTTTACGCACTGTGTGTAATAGAGATTTATATCGCGGTTGTTTTGGAAAAAATACGGTGGTGTCGATTGCAGATTCGTTTCTGATAAATGGTATCTACCTAAAGCTAGTCTAAAAACTATGTTTCTTAATAAACGCCGTTTAAATAGTCATTTTTGCTTAAAATATTGAGAAAAACGAAGATATCAGACTAAAAGACTATTATACAACTATAGTATCAATAATAAGCATCCAATAAATCCACAAGCTGCATACATTATTTTGATTTACAAGTGTAATATATCTTTGTTTGTGAACTTATAAATACAACCCGGTCCCATTAGTCTCTTCAATAATATTCTAATCGAGTTTCATCGATATTTTAGTGTGACAAAAAGAAGATTCTCACGGAATACGAAAAGCCTTTTCAATATAAGTTTATTATTGACTAGTGTGCCACTGTATTTGGCTTTAGGCCGAAACCGAATCACCTCCTTCGGGTCATTCTAAACTGTTTAAGTTTTTATGACGATACTGCCTTGTCTGTATGTTAGTCTATAAGGGATTATTTACACGGACTATTATTTTGGACGTTTATTTATATTGCATTATATAGGTCCCGCGGTTACTGCAACACAAGCTTTTGTGTAGAACCGATGTCTGACATGTGTAATTTGAGTAATGTCTAAGTATTTCATAGTAATAAACGCAATTTTGTTATGAATTTTGATTTATCAATCTCTCGTTTCATAGCGTAGGGATATCCTTAATCAATGGTATCACACTAATAATAGATTGTTTTTCGGCTTCGAAAAAGCTAAAACCTGAATGTAGACTTACTTTTTAGAGAAAATCCTGTATTATACACTAGTATCTTTGATTTACTTCAAGATTTATTCCCACGAGATCAGGACTGGCGTAAATAGTATCGCGAAGACCATCTAGTATTGAGTTGTGTATGTTTGTCTGTGTAGCTTATGTGTAATCTTTGAAAATAGCGGGAAATTTAAATAGAAACGTACTACGTAGATACTTTCTAGTTTATGTCCAGATTTCCTGATACATTGCTATTCGTTCAGTAACAGTAGTTTTGTGTATAAATATAACAAATATACATTTTCGAGTTTAAATAAATAAAGTAGGTGGGTATAGGTACGTTAATGTAAAAGACGTAATAGTTTTTTTGAAAAAATGATTTCATTCCTATTTTTTATGCAATAAGAAACCATTTTTCAAATACTAGTTATCCAAGTAAATAAAAATCAAGACGTTAATAATGTCATAATTTGTAGAACAAACAAAACACAAGGTTTCGGCCGAAATTATGACAGAGGCTGCCCGAAACCGATGCCGAATCTTCGATTGGTTCCTCACTATCATTAACAATGTAATAAAACAAAACAGTAGGCAAATGGAAACAAATAAAATATACATTAACGATAATAGATATTGTAAAACTAAATGACATATCAAAACTTTAATGTGACGACGGCGACGATTCTATGTTTTATTTAAGTTAAGTTTATTTTGTTTTTTTTTGGTGAATGTTCTTAGGAAAAATAAGATGAAACCTTAAAATGGTCATACAACAAAGGTTCAGTAGTATACCTACAAATCTCCTTGAATGAGGGAGAAACATATAACTTAAGGACATACTAACACCCAAAATACATAAATAGCACACAAACTCCGTGCTGGAAGGCACTCTAAGCAGTTGGTCCCGGTTGTTTGATAACAGTGCAATGGTTAGATCAAGTTAGAGACCTTTGGGCTAAGGGCGATCTAAAAACTTAAATACTAGATGAGCTTCACCACTATACGCAAAGAACAAACTTTCACATTAAGGTATAACAGTAGTAAGATTTAAACGTGGACAGGTGCGGTCCTTTTGCCGGTGTATTTTATCGTCGAAATACACTGCATGCCAAAATATTCGTAACCTATAAAAGTGGTTCAGTTTGACCATCACGATTGCGGGTCAAACGCTTAAATTGCCCAATCGAGAAACAGAAACTGTTAAAAAAAAAGGTTTCTTGTAAAATACATGTCGATATGCATACAAATTGTACCTAATAACTTAGCAACTCATACACTAAAGATATAAAATCGGTCGATGTTTATGGTAGGACTTCTCTGGTGAATACGGTTGAGAAGGAGTTTTTTAATAACGGTTTCTATTCATGCTATGGAAAAATATTTGCCGCTTCATATGTTTTCATATCTGGATAATTCAGTAATAGTAAGAGTTGATAAAATGTACATTATAATGTATTTGCAAAAGAAAAGTATAATTAAGTAATATACCATTGCGTGGCAAATATTATAAGTTGTTTAGCTTTGTTATAGTGTACGAGTTAAAATTATGTGTCGCAAATAGTCGCAATTGTGGGTTTAAATTTCGGCCAACGAACGGTCGGTCGGCTGATAAAAAATCTGTAGTTCAAGTGAACCTTCAAATAACGCAAATTCGCTGTTTGTTATGCAAAAACTTCAAATTTTATCTCACACGTATGATTTTGAGATTATGATCTGTCACCCATTTTACATGTTAAAGGACATTAAACGTGGGTACACTTGAGGACAATTTGTTGTTATCTTTTAATGTTTGTTTGTTTGTTTTAATGTGTGTACGTATAGGGTACGCTAGTGTTATTTTTGTCCAGAGAACTTACTAGATACCGGTTCTTAAAATTTCGGTTAAATTAGATTTCACACTAATGATTCTATCGAAATATGAATGATATACCGTTCAGACCAATAACTGAATATACAATTTAATTAAGTTGTATCTACATTAACAGTTAATTCAATATTATACTATGTTAAATATCCAAGTTAGTTACAATGTCCGTTCGTCATCCGAGACGGTTTAATTATTATCATCCGTGTAACTATTTGTAGTATTAACATTATTGTTGCGATGTAAACTACGCACTGAGTCTACAATTATTGTATCACCACCTACTATAATATAAACTGTGTAACATCGCAGTGTAACTGCACCGTTTATAGTTTTTGCGTCACAACAACAGTCGACGTAGGTATATGAAACCATGTCTATTCTCGTAGGTAGGTACCGTAATTACATAACAGTTACATAACATTATCATTTCGATGACTAAAATAAAATTTAAAAAAAAAATTGTTTTAATAAATAGTCGAACAAATACAAACTAAGAGATATATAAACTAATGGAAATAGTTCCTGATTTTATTATCAACGTTTGTACTCACAGATCGTTATCACAGGTGAATTCAGTGACGCATCTTGAGATGCATGAACAATATCGTACAAACAAATCGTCATTACAATTAAAGCAATTGCGAGCATGGTTTTTTTGCAAGTGCGTGTATGTTTCTCTGATTTCATATGCTGGCCAATTGTTCGGAAAATGTGTTCGAGTCATATCGTAGATGGTTTTTTACTCTTATATCCAATTTATAACATTTGAACTAGTAATTTTACACAAAATCAAATGAAAGATAACTGCCATTATAATATTTTAACCAGCCGAATGACACAACAAAAGTTAATCGGCTAGGATTAACTTTTGTCGTTGAGACGTTTGATCATGTAGATTTCTTCACGAAATCAATTTTCCCAAAATATTAAATTGTATTGCAATCGCGGTCCATAGTTTACACAAGAACAGTTACAAAACTGTAAATACATCTAAGGTAATTAATATACCCGTTTTACCTTAATTTGCAGATTTGTCATTGTAGTACCAAACTTCAATTATTTTTGGCTCCACATTTTTCACCGTTGTAACTATTCTGTTTTTTCAGATTAATTTATTCGGTACAATGTCTGGAAGTGTGTTTCAAAGTTCAAATGCTTTAGGTGAAAGTGACATCATCAATCCATTCTGATTTAGCTATGCCATGTCTAAAATTATGATCCTAAGAATAAATCAGTGACTTTGTCCCCTACTAAGCATTTATGTCACATTTAACTTAAATTGAAGTCGAATGTGACTTACCAGTTATCTATCACATAAACAATACAATCAGACACCTCACTTATCGTTTTTTGCATGTTTTGATTTATTAATGTTACTTGTTCGTCTTATTAAATAATTCTGTCACAGGTAACTGGTTTAATCAGTCAATTAACTAACAGGCTAAGCTGTATAAGCCTGTTAGTTAAACGGCCCCGTTTAATAAGCTTTTTGTTTGATATTTAGCTCTGTAGTCGAAAATAACAATTAAGGATTTGATTGATTGTATTAGGCGTTACTTTTCGGAACTCCATAACTACTCTGTAAAGGAATAAGGAAAGGAATAAGGAAAGGAATAAGGAATTAAGGATTTGACTGACTAGATTATAATAAGGCGCTACTATGAAATAAAATACATAGGGTAGTTAAATATCGTTATAAAACTAAAATAAAATACATAGGGTAGTTAAATATCGTTATAAAACTAAAATAAAATACATAGAGTAGTTAAATATCGTTATAAAACTAAAATAATTTAAGTTTTTCCCAATATAATAGATAAATGGGTTTTTTATAATAGATTTTTTTGTTTGGGGCGAGGTGAAACATTATTTGTTTATGGAACTTACTAAAGGGTCGGTTCGCTGTGTTACTGAGACTCCGCTGTTTTCTGTTAAATCAAATCGAATCAAATCAAAATATGTTTAATCATTTGGAAATTCACAGAATACTTTGAATCGTCAGTAATCTAATATGTCTTCGGAAAGCGACCTCCAATGCGTAGAAGACAAGAAACTTACGGGTTTTTTTGCAGTGATCATGTGATTGACATTATCGCATATTTAGTATTGAACAATAGTGGAACTGGAGCAATAATCCATGCTTCCTATTTATTCATTTACTGAGCTCGAAAACAGTTAGCAGTGAAAATAGCTTTGTTTGTTTACCAATCCTGTTTTCCGTGTTTTGCCTACTATCGAGTACTTAGAGTAGTGGTGTGGCAGTATCCGGACCATTGACAGTCGGCACCGTGACGCAGCTCCGCGCCGAACCTCAAACGGCGGTGATAATTAATGGTAACACCGCGATCTTAAGGCGACGCTCTATCAATCACGCGCAGACAGTTTTGTCGCCCATTTGTCGTCTTTATTATAAAACGTAGAGTTTTAGGGATGAAATTTTTCACTTGAAACTTTTTCTTTTTGTGATTTGAATTTTTTTTTTTTTTCATTAAAGATGATTTAGGTATTTAGCTGGATCATTGAAGCATTAGAAAATCTTGCTAATTTCAAACTCATTAAGACAAAAGTTAAAAACTTTTATAAATTCAAATATATAAATAACTGTCTCCAATTAGACAATAAGTATATAGGTATATTCATATGGTTTGAAATTGTGTTTTTAAATCTTTTGAAAACTATTTAGTATTATAAATATGTTTCGCGAAAACCTACTGACCCGATTGCGATGTAACTTGATTACGTCTACGGCTGGAATAACACACAGACTGCTTTTTATTCCGATCTAGATCTTGACGCTGACAAAACCGCGAAGCACAGCTAAAACACAATAAAACTTGGAGAACTTTCACGTATATACAAATGTGTATAAAGATTAACGCGGTTGAATTGGCGTGCAGTATTCGTTTGGCGTAACATAATTATTAACAAATAAAGCTTGCCGCGCACTATTGTTGTTGTCACCGTGACGAATTGGGGCGTAGCGCGAAACGTGCACCGTACGCGGTGTACGACACCGACACGGAACGACCAAACGATTCGGTATCGGATACCGAATTTTAATACCGAATACCGAATATTTAATTTTCGACGCTCGTTAGGCTAACGCGTCGCGCGGATCGGTTCCGCTCAGAAATATTAAACTTCTTACTCTTTATTTTTTAAGAACTTGGAATTAAAATACTTTTCCGAAATAAGTATAGGGGCCTCACTTGTAATTTATTTCAAGCTTTACTTAGTTTCTAACGGCCTCTTAGTCTTTCGTAGCTCAGTTGGGAAAACGGGGGGCGGTATCTTATCCTAAAAGCTATTTTATCCTAAAAGCTATTTTATTTCGTTTAGACGTCTCAAACAATCGCCATTGGATTACCATCATACCGCCAAAATCATAGTGTTTTAAATAGGTTTATTATTTATTCACGCAAATCTTTTTAGTGTTATTCGTATATTCTAATTATTCCGATCTCTAGACAAAAATATCTGTCAAATAATGTAACAACACCACCTAATAAAAACTTCACAATCTTTCATAAAGAAATCAAATTTTAGAAGGCACTTAAATATTGGTTGGGTTCGATTTTATTCGACAGATAGATAGGTAGACTTTAATTTGTAGAATAAAATAATCAACCCTAAACTGATTAATTGCGATGCAGTTTACATAACTATAAAACAAACGTTACGCCTATATCACATGCAAAACATGTGGAGTGTGGAGCCTCGCATTGCGAGAATTACCTGTCTTTACCAGATTTCAAGATAGCACACTGTTTTGACCTCAATATATCGCAGTCTTTAAAGACCCATCAAGTCCTCTAACTTAGAGCTTTCTTTATGCAAACAAAACGTTTAAAATGAAGTTTTGTTCGCGGTTTGAACACATTTGTTTTACGACAAAACTCGACTGTAAAGGCGATTGCACACTTCACGGTAAGAAACCGATGGGACCGATAACCGTTCCGGTGTGCGAGGTACTCGAACGCTAGTTCACTTACAAACAAACACCACAATTAGCATTCATTCATTAATTCATCAAATTATTTTAACATTATTTTCTTAAGATATCAGCGCGAGGAATTAGTACCCTTCATGCGATGTGCGCGCTTTCGTGTAATTTGGTCTGTCAGATTCATATATAATTTTCATTGTTAACTGATAACGATGACGTGGAAATAAGCGCAGAATATTTTGTACTTGTTTATAATTAAGCTTCAATTTTATACTCGTGATGATACGATTCTATATACATACCTGCATACAGTAGTTTAGTTACAGTTTAGTTCGGGTAGCTTGCTACAGTAACATCCAGTTGATAAAAATATAAATGCTTTCGATCTCATGTAATCTACATTATGATAATATTGATCATCATCAAAGTTGAGCTGTGTTGCCATCGTCAAAGTGAAATGACTCTTTCGACTCTTTCAAACTTAAATCGATTTGATTTGATTTAATTCGATTTTAATAGCCATACTACTCTTTCACGTGTCTGATAAAATATTAAATTTCAATAAAAAAAATCATACACGAAACGATTCACGCGATTCTTGTAAATAGTTATTTGATGCATAAGTACTATTAAGTACACAACGTATTTATATAAAAATACATCGCGGTATCGTTGCGTTTTTAGGTCAAATAAAAATCAACTGTCTAGATATCACGGTTTATGAGATTCAACCTGGTGACAGACGGAGAGACGGCCAGACAGACAGCGAAGTCTCAGCAATAGGGTCCCGTTTTTACTCTTTGGATACGGAACCCTAAAAATAGTGTAAGTACCTATAGGATTACATTTTTCGGTCGCGCAGTACAGTAATATTGTTGAAGGAAACTGTGTGGTCAGCCGATAGCATCGTTCGTGACCGGCGCCCACGAACCAGCTCGATAGCTTCATTTGAACCTGCGCCTGCGCCTTCTCAGCCACTAGCGCTGACCGTATGCAAACTGATGAATAAATTCTCGCACTGTTTATTATATGAAGATAGACTGTAGAATGCGGGAATTCCAGGCGCAATTAATGTAGGTATCATACACTATAGAGGTTTAGAATATTGCATGTCTGTCTATAAAGGTTACTCTAGGATCCTATTATGTGAAATACCGCAATTCAAGGCAAAACTTTTTATGTGAAACAGCTATAGGCAAGGATAAACCTAAAAGTTGGCGTGGCGATACATGCCGCGACGACGCCTCGCCACGTTATAGGTAGGTATATATGTTGGAATTTACATGTACTATAAGTAGCGAGTCGATGTAACACATCTACCAGGCGTCCCGTGACGGCTTATAATTTGTTTTTGTTTTGCTTATAATATTAATACCTACAGAAATAAGAAAATAAAATTACCTATTTGTTCAAAATACGTAGGTAGGTAGGTACTAACAAATTGTATTTCAAGTAAAATTTATCCGCGGAATCACACCACTTGTAAATTCAGAGCCGATTTTCGCTGTAACAGTGTTTAGTGGAGCTTGAATTTAACGTTAAAATTGTGTAGGTACATACGAAAATACCCCACTTTAAGAAGATTTATATATTAGATACCGTTACAAATTAAACGTTAAGTACTTCTTGTTTGATTCGCAAATGAACTTTATACTTTCTACGCAATTTTTAAGGTTCCGTACCCAAAAAGTAACAACTAACTAGTGAGAGTTTCACGCACGAAGGGTTTATTCTGTTTTTGTTTGTTATTTCATAAGTATTTGTTGTAAATTTTAGTAAAAGTATTTTTTTTATTTCTGTTGGCGCTATAACCAACAAAAATACATCGTCTGTGAAAATTTCAATTGTCTAGCTATCACGGTTCATGAGACGATGTATTTCTATAACAACAACTACTGAGAACAGAAAATTTAAATGGGGCTCCCATGCAACAAACGTCATTACTATTTTATTATGGCGCATGGCGGCATAATAGACGGAACCCCTGGCGCGCGACTTCGACTCGCACTTGACCGGTTTAAATTAGTCTTATAGTCAGTCTAGCTTTCGGTAATTGAAGTCCGAAAATTTTAGAATTGATATTACGTAAAGTTATTCAGAGATTCTTAAATATAATCCAGAATAGCAGAAACTTTAAAAATACTGTACGAATATAAAAATATTAACCAAATACATACCTCCACCGTCACTATTTCTACTAAATATTAATATTTGAACATTCCTGCTACCGTTCTGCATAGCTTAGAGCTCCGGTTGGTAAGAATTTTTAATATTTAACAATAAATTTTAATTGTTAAAGAAACATGTTTTTTGGATCGGAGAATAATTTTAATGAGAATTTAAAGAAATAGTTTAAGTAGATACTCGTAAATATATTAAAAATAATATGATTAGGTATATATTTTAAATTTCACCATCTTGAAATCTTCGAATTTTAACACTCTGAAACTATATTTGTTGGTAAAAGTAATATACAGCGTAATAGGTGCACGGTAGTATAATCCGAAAGCGGTTTGTACTGGACGCTTAGGAGTTTTAGTTTAGTTAGTTCGCAACCTTAGTTTTAAATGAAATTCGTACTTATTTATACTTCTTAAAGTTAATGAGCTATCACTCCAAAAAGCAGCTCATTTTTGAGTAAACATAACCGAAAAAGTAATGGCAAATTTTGTAGAGCAAAAGCTATTAGCCTAGACGTCTAGAACAAACCCTTTTCGTATACCATTTTGGTATTACCATCTCTGAAACAAACTGTAATTTAATTATTTATTCATTTTCAGAAATGTAGGTACATTTTTAAGTCAAATGTATTTTAACGAGTAGGATAGGGTTACAGCTGCAATATCACAATACACGAGTCAATTGTTTGTTTATTAAAATAATTTGCGTATAAAATGCTGATCAAATGGTCGAATAACAAAAATCAAACGGTATTCTACGTACGTAATTGTTATTTAACGTACGATGAATTTGAATGATAGTTTCGACTTACGCAAGTGGAGTCACGGGGCGCAGCTCGTCATAACTTAACAATAATCAATTTCTTGTCTTTTGAAGTTTTCATATAGTAGTAAACTAAAAAAACGTACTGTGCTCTGGGTTAGGATCCCAGAGATCTTGATTCAGAAAGAGACCACCACTGGCAACGCATCTATCGTATCTCTGATCTCTGGATTCCCGTCTCTCGGTTTAATTACCACAGTAAAATGTTTAAAAGTTGAACAAACGACATTTATTTTAGGTATCTACCGAAAGCGGGCTTTTTATTTTGTTGATATTCGGTTTATTGGCGGTGTGATTCGATTGATAAAGTGTGGGATCTGGTTCTTGATCGATGGCTTTATTTTGTGTCTTCGGAATTCGATTTTGTGTTGATTCATGGTATAGTCTTTAGTACATAGAAAATTTATTATTGATACAAAACTAAAAAGATTTTTTCGGTTTTAACGGCGTGCGTGTTTATTACTTTTAGCATCACGCGATTAAAACCGAAAAAATAGTTTGATTTCTATCTAACATCGCGAAAACAGTAGGAAAACCTAAATGTTTCTCTGTTTCTCATTGACGAAAGGATTGCAATAAATCTTTTTATAGATTTGGCTGGAGCTCTGAACTAATCACAGCTACTTTAATTTTGATATCTCTTGCAAATAGGATGAGATTTATAAGGTAAAAAGGCTATTAGGACCTATAGGTACAAAGAAACCGCGGGACAGAGCAGTTCGTGCGAACTTTTAAATGGCGAAAAAACAGCCTTTAAATGTAATTTTTTATTTACAAAAGTTGCTAACTTTTTTGTACCTACTGTGAATTCAATTTTCTTATTAATTCTACATAATATTTAATGCCACAGCAGTTACGCTTGTTAGGCTAATTATTTTTAAGTTACAACCAATTATATCAAGATTTACATCCCTTTTACAACAGACAATATTCCTTGCAGTGTATAATAGGTACCTATGTATTATTAAACTCATTGGTGTTCGCTTTAACACGAATTGTCATGGTGTAAAACTATAAACTTTCTAACTTAATTATTCAATTACTTACCAACATTACGTATTTTACTTTTAATAATTTAATTACCAATTACTGTGAAATAACTAGTGTTTTCCATTTTTATTGTTTTACGTGTTTTACACGAACCTTTGAATACCTAAGGTATTTGTTTTAATGAATTTTAATTTTAAAATGGTGGTTATTAATTAGTTTGTTGAAATGGCGCACGTACCTACTTCTTAGTAGATAATCTTAACTTATTTATCGAAAAAAAAACTCCCTTTGGATAGGCAAGGCAACAATAAATATAGTTTTTTTAAATTCATGTCTCCCTTTATCGTTGTTTCTGTGTTACTGAATGCATTTAAAAACTACTAAACTGTTTTTTTTAATTATTTGGTTGGATTGTTCCGTTTTTAAGTAAGATTGCGGTATTCCTACTTTATATCGAAATGTAACAAGTAGAACCTGAGTAATCCACAAAAGACTGAGCCAGCCGCCCACCCGTGAAAACCAAGGAGATTTCCACTGGATTGAGACTAACGCGAATGAAACCGCTAGGCGTAGCTAGTTTTACAATATGTTAAACAAGAAATAGGTACTTACCTATAACTAGCCAAAATACTTTATCTTTTTGAACTCATTTAAGAAGCAATTTGTACTTAACATTACCTTAAACCAGACTCCCAAAGGCTTTGTTAGGTATTGACTAGTTTATATACCTTACTTATTTCGTTTTTAGGGTTCCATACCCAAAGTGTAAAAACGGGACCCTATTACTAAGACTTCGCTGTATGTCCGTCACCATTTTTATACACCTAAATTAAACTCTAATCCATAATCCATTTAAACAAATCCAAAATTAGCATAAGTAACTACGAATTCTATACATAAAAATCATTTTTTTGCCCTCAGGTTGTACGGTTCCAAACGCTGTGCACGGTGTAATACACCGATATCCGCTTCTGAGCTGGTTATGAGAGCGCGGGACCTGGTTTTCCACGTGCATTGCTTCTCCTGTGCCCTGTGCAATACACCCCTAAATAAGGGGGATACATTTGGCATCAGGGATTCGGCTGTTTATTGTAGGTGAGGATGTGAAAAACATTTTCTTAGAATCTCATATATTATAAGTTATTATTCTTTTACAGAGTATTGACCTCCGGTCATTTCTTTTATTTTCTGTTTAAGGATAATTGGATGCGATAAGTTTGACTTCTATATTTGTCTGTCTGGTATACGCAAGCATCGTCATCGTTTTGAAATAAGCCGATTAAAGCATGATTTTGTCCGTGATAGTCCTTATTTCCCTACATAGCTTAAAAGAGAAAAAGTTACCTACTCGTTCTCCATACAAACGTAGTCGACTGTTTCCTCCCTGGATATACCATCAAACCTATATCTGCCATGACCTTGCACCTCTCTTTTTTTTAAAGAAAAGATTAGCTTCCATTTTAAAAGTTACGATTTGTTTTCACCAAAGCCTTACAAATTACTAGTGTAGGTATATGTTTACTCAAGGCGTTATATTTTGTTTTTATCTTTCCAGGCTGCATTATGAGACGATGCCAGAGTACGGTCCTCACATGCCGTTACCAGGACCCCAACAAATGTGCCCAGGGCCCTACCCAGGTCCCCCGCCTGGTCCACATTACTCCCCATACCCCTCCCCTGAGTTCGCTCGAGTCGACGCTGAAATTCCTAAAGGCCCGTATTTTAACGGCGCCGTTGCCCCTCCGCCTCGACAGAAAGGACGCCCCAGGAAAAAGAAGCCCAAAGACCAGGACCTCATGACTGCAAATCTTGGTAAGTGGTAGAAGTAACCGCTGCTGCAGCGAAGGTTCACATCTATAACAGTTCTGTATTGTAAAACTTTGTTTTTATATCGATAATATCGTGAGTAACTGTTCCGAACGCAAGTTACAATTCCGCCGTTTCGTCGACAAAACGCTTACATTTTTATTAACACATTAAAGACAAAACTGCACTTACCATCGCCAGATTATCGGCGGCGACTTCCCGTGTACGTTTTTTAAAAAGTTTTTCGAGATACCGAAACCAGTCTTTTTATCTGAGACCGTCGTCGTCGACCGAGAGCCCGCGAGAATTCCTTCTTAATTTTGAAATTAGAGCGTTGCGTGTAGCTCGAATGACGGCGTACAACGCGAAACGGAATCGTATTTGAAACCAAAGAGAATTACAATCATTTATGTATGTATTTCAAAAGATACATTTTACGACTCAGTTGACGTGCTATGTATCATTGTAAAAAATCGGCTGGTATAAAGTATAAATCGCTGTCTCTTTTTGCACTCATTACGTACTCAGTGAAGCAGATGCATGATGCTCGTAAGTATAATATTGTTTACGGTTGATCGCATGACGACGACTTCATTAGATCGTGCCACCGGCAGTATCGGCACCTTGCATTGGTACCGCGGCCGCGCGCGGGCGCGGTGTGGTAAACCTGAGACCTGCTAATTTTCTATTTCAGTACCCGCAGTAGGTACCTATTTCTACAAGTAGTTCGAAATTTCAGTATTTGAATGTAGGTACAAGTACGTAATTAAAAAAAAAAACCATCAGATAAGCCTACAGGTCTCACCTAGATAAATGTAGGTAATAGAGTACCTATGTAAAAAATTAAGACATAGATATACTTAGATTCTTCTTCTGTTTTCGCGATGTTGTATTGAAATTAAAGACATTTTTCGGTTTGAATCGCGTGGTTTTTATTACTTTTAGCATTGTTACAACGCTCCGAGTCCGCACGAGACCTTTCCAGGTCTCTTCTTCAGGATAGAAGAATCCAGGATAGAGGATTCTTCTATCCTGAAGAAGAGACCTGGAAAGGTCTCGAAACGTTGAGCGTTGTAACAATGCTAAAAGTAATCAAAACCACGCGATTCAAACCGAAAAATGTCTTTAATTTCAATAGATATACTTTTTAAATTCACATGATTTGTTAACACAGTTACATTTTCCCGTGTCATATTACGCGATTAATTAAGGAAAATGTAACTAAGGCGAGATGCCTGAATAATCGTTTATTAGTCTAACCACATGATAAACATATTTAGCCTTATGAATTAGAAGGACACATCAAAAAAAAACAATTGTAAAATCGAAGTAGATTCCTACTTAATTCATCCACTATTCATATTGAACAAATGAAACTTATAATATTACTAGCTGACCCGGCAAACGTTGTTTTGTCTTATAAATTATAATAGTAGCCGATTCTCATACCTACTGAATACGCATATAACATTTTCAGTTTCGGAGGAGTACGGTAACTAACATTGTGACATGGAAATTTTATATATTAGAAGAAGAAGAAGATTGTCATGTTACTAAATGAAGATAATAAAGGTATACGAGTACGTGATGTCTACACAACAAGAATAAACAAGAGTGCTCGCTTTTGAAACTTTATTAATGTGTCAGAGGTCGCGGTGGCGTGTCTACTTATTGTGAACAGTTCGAGACTTCGAGAGCCCTTAGAAGCGTCCGGTCCATTGAAATGTGTCGAGCATGACGAACTGGTAGTGATGATATGCGAACCCGAACGCGGTCGACCCGCTTTTAAGAGGACAGTCTCCATTCTCTTTCTCCATACAAACGTAGTTTACATTTTCCTCCCTGGATAAAGAAAAGAAAGAAAGAAGAAAGAAAGAAAGAAGAAAGAAAGAAAATTGATTTATTCAGACAAGCACACAACTACATAACAGGAAAAAAAATAATAATATAAAAGTAATTTACAAAATGGACACAATATAAAGATAAAAACAAAATATACGTAGAGAGTAGTGCGCTACCCGAATAGGCGCAGCCTCAGCATTATGCTGCTGCTAGAGAAAAAAGAACATAGCAGCAGCGCTGGTCAAGACATTAGAGCAAATATGTTTATGCCATAAAACCTATATCTGTCATGACTATGCATCTACCTTTTTAATTTTATTCATTTTCTAATTAGAATAATATAAAAAAAATAATAAAATAAAATAAAAACAAAAGGAGGTTGCATAGTCATGACAGATATAGGTTTTATGGCATAAACATATTTGCTCTAATGTCTTTATCCAGGGAGGAAAATGTAAACTACGTTTGTATGGAGAATGAGAATGGAGACTGTCCTCTTAAAAAGGCAGACGTATTAGCTAGTCATTCTGCTTACCTTGAAACGACTGTTTTTGCCTGAAGCCTGTTCCCTGAGACGCAGAAAGTCCGTAACAATTTGATTGGCTGGTATCACCAATGCCAATTAGTAATCTGTTCCCAATCTAACCCTTCGTAAGAAACATTTTATTGTTAGTATATTTGTATAACCTAGTTAAATGTCATTGTGTCTATGAGATTATTTGAGTCTTGAGTATTATATTCGCTGTCCATTTCATATCTATTGTCTTTTGTAAACATTACATAAACTCGAGAGAAATTGTATAGTTACATTTCAACGTTACGAAACAAGGTGTAACTAGCTGTGGCGTGCAGTTTTACCCGCGTAGTTTGCGAATATAAGAAGTTTCTTCCTATAAAATGATCATTGCAGTTTAGTAGAGTTATTACTACACATATCAAAACAATTATTATTTTAACAATCTAAACTACTACACAAAATTCGTCAGAATTATTTCCTTCAAAACTATAGCTATAGTTATATAAAGAACGGTTCTCGTATATTTTATTTGTAAGGGGTTGTCACCCCACGCAACATGAACCAGAAAATGGAGACGCGGTCGTATCCACCCGTAAATCAAAGACAGGAAGGGGCGGAACTGGATTTTTCTTTATGAATTTAACATTATATGGGTACATGTCTGCTAATATAGAGGGTTTCAGCGCCGGTTCACATTACTATAAATTGTAATTATTAGAAGTTTTTAAACTCGCTCTTTATATTAAGATAAGTACTTATAGCCAATGAGGTTCGCGAAATAAGGCTTTTAGGTAAACTAGTCTCCTTAAAAGTCGATAACAAAAAAGTACAAGAATTTAATGCAAAAGTTCAAGAATGTTGAACCGCGGAGATCTCTCCATCTTGAGTCGAGGGTATTGCCAGAACAAGCGATGAAACAAAAAATAGTTTTATCTATAAGGCACCAAAGCCAATGAGAAATAATTACGCCTGTCCGTACTGTTGTCATATAATTCATTGTATTGTATTTATAAATATATGAACATGTGCAAAATACCAATCGCCCAATCGATCTCTCGGAAAATACGACAAAAACATTCGCGCTGCCCCGAATCGACGGACGGTTTTCGAAGAATAAAATTGTATTCGTAAAAAGTGAGCGAGAATATGGTAGACAATTTGCCTAATAAGCTAGAGGCACCTGCCTCAGAACGAGATTAAGCGATTAGTGTATCGACAATGGCCGAGTACAGACCAATAAATTATACGACACTATGTCGGATAGCCGGCATTGCTAGCCGTTGCTGCCGCCGCGCCGCCGCTCCCGGTTTTGGCCGCACCGCTTTTTGTCCTCCCGGCCATTTTTGCGAGCCGCTTTTTATCAGCCGGCCGAGTCCGAGTTCGGTACCAGTTATACGAGTGTATCAATTAAAAGGGAACGCAGTTGCGTAATGCAGTGAAAGGCGTTTATAGGCGAGGCCCGAGTCCCACGCCTCTACGTGAGACCGCAGACCCTACCTAACCTAACCTACCTACTGTGGGCCCACATGTCTTGCTCAAAGAAACGTACAAAGAATGTCGTCGTGGGTCGTAACTCATTTACAAAAACTTTTCATTGAACTCCCTTTAGGATACTACGGTTGCTACGTGATTTCCCAAGGCGTCCAAACTAATCGGATAAAAGTTTTATTTCAAAGCAAAACCTACCTACTCAAAACCACTATATAGAAACATGTTGGCGCAATTAATTAGTGTAAGCGTGTTATTAATGAAGTGTCTTGTTTGTTTTTAAGATCACACGTCTTCCACGCCGACTTCGTGGGCTTATAAAAAACGAATAGAAATAACATTTTCCCAGACAGAGGTGCATGCGCTGTGCCTATCACTTTGCGCGGAAGAATTGGTTTCGTATATTTACAATGCTCTAACTAGCCATGCGTATCGTATGAAGCATACCGCCATCGGATGATGAATACTGGACAATACTAACCGGACTGTCAAACTAGAAATCGTTACTAGTTATAGTAATCAAGTGGCTTAGCCAATACAACCTTGGGTTTATGTTGTGACATTTCAACACAGCCATAGCCCGATAGCCTTTCTTCCCCATCAAAGTTTCATACTTACTTCTATCCCCATTGTACCCTATTGATTTTTAATAATCCTTATTAGTGCTCTTTACGACCCCACAGAAAATTTTAAGTTCGTATGCCCATTGATTTGGGCTGTATTTTCGTTGGCAGCAAGCATTTTCCTTCATGTCCAAAAGGTGCGCTGATGACGTGTCTAGTAGCGGGCGGCAGTTAGTTGACACTCCGCCAAGCAGAAGCAGATGTTCTCGATATTATTGCACCCACTTAGATTAGGGACAACCAAAATGTCCCTGGTATTTTTAATTAATTAGGGCCTAGTTGAAATATAGGGTTATAATTTTGATTATCATTCGAAATAAAGGTGTTTACGGACATTCTTGACAGACTGTCGCTTCAGTGTCTATCAGTATCATTAACCATCTGGAAAAAAGGTGGATGTTCTCAATTGGGTGCGTTTGTATAGGTAGCTAATACATACTTTACTTCGTATGTTCAGTAGTAATAACTGCTAAGGTTCTTTGGATGTTATATATGAGTGTATTTATAAGCATTTGAAATATGTATCTTACACCTAATAACACCTAATAACTCAATTCTTGTAATGGTCCAAAATTAACGATATATCAAAATTAAAAATTGAAAGTTAATATTTTATTGAATAAAATAAATAAAGTTTACAATATTAAAATAGTAAATTATTAATAGGAACCTAATTTTCCTCTGTTTGTCCTCTGGAGTTAGGTAAAAATAAAAAAGTTTTGTTTAAATACCTACCACAAAGTTGTGAAAGTATTAAAAAATAATTAAAATGAGCAGTAACCAATAAAAATGAAGATTTTACAATGTAATAAGTAGTTGTTCTGCTATCTCCTCTTCACTGATTGTTATTGCTATAATAGCAGTAATTGTATGTTTATAGATGGTTCCAAAAAGGAATTTACTAGGTACGTTTTATTACAAACTTGCAATTGCGAACTCTGCGATTTTAATCGGGATATTCTTGCTCCCTTGGGAATATTTGGATAAAAATATGGCTTAAATGATAATGTTAATTCAGTAGAAATTCCTCATCTCACTTGTCACCCACTTGCAACGATAATGGTCTATTCCACGACAACACCGAATATAAAAAAAAAGAAATTAAACTAAAATTTTCATTTTAAAAACATCGCGTCGAAGCGTCGACGTTACCCGAAATTCCGTGACAGTGTTACCATAAATAACGCACTAACAAGTAACAGAAGAAAAAAATACCATTTCCTACTTCAATAACGGGAGCGAAGGTAAATTATGCTATCGTAATGAAGTTGTAACATAGTTGCATCTGCCCCGAACGTCACGTGGTCACATTTTTTTTAGTTTTATTGGCGTTTACTAGACTACAGACTTTAAATCGACCGATCACGATCATGCTATTCTTATCCTAGTTAAACTTGAAGATTTTTTAAAAATAAAATGTAAGATCAGATCATTTGTCCACTGTCTTACCAGATGTGTTACTTCAATTAAAGATGAATCAATTTATTAAATTTCAAAGAAAGTTATGTTCATCACAGAGACAGAATACACAAAAGTAGGTACAAGTCTACATAATTGGTAACCTGGATAGAGCACCCTTAGGCGATAAAGCTGCCCTTTATTATTTTAAGATATACTTTTTTGTGTTTGGTACTTTAAAGCGTTAATCTATTAATGAAACAAGTCGAAAGTAGACTTTGAAACCTACAGTGTCACAAAATTTGTCTATGGTCCGCTTATTAAATAAAAAATTGTCAGCCTTTGTAACGCTTACAAACACAACGGACTTGGTTGTAGGATCGATTCTCTTCGTGAAGTAAATGTTTGTTTCCAGTTTTTGATGTCCCTACAAAATAAATGTCTAAAACTATTCTCTGTCTGGCATCTATATTTAAAGACTAGATTTATTAAGTTTATTATTATAACTTAAGTTATCCTAAAACTCAGTTATTGGTCTGAGTCGGCCCTAAGTGTATCTTCGCCTTCGGTTTCATTACTCTACCTCCATAAATTTTGTATGGCCACATCTACACTGATTTATGCCCTGCCAAAATATGTGCCCGGATTTTTTAAAACTTTTTAATATTGAACATTACGGGTAGCGTCCGACGATTTCACTGATAGGACTCCGCCGCGTTCCGTTCACCGGTAGTTCTTTCGAAAAAAAGTAACACTTTTTATTGTTTTCGAATCGAAGTCGAGTTTTTAGTTTTACTTTTTGGTATTTCCGATAAAAGATAGGCACGAACGTTGTGTGAATGGAGGTTTGGGGCTCATTCTTTTTAAATGGTAAATTATTTTTTTAGCTTTTGTTATGGGGAGGCTTATATTTATTTGACTCGTAGGTATGTGATGCCTTTTTACCATGTACATAAGGAATCTTTTGAGCATAAAACGTTGAAAGAAATCTGTACTAATTTAGTGAAGTATGTAGTTAGGAAAACGTCGGCGTCGTGAGGAAACTGACATGTCCTAGGAGTCCCCACGGTCCGATGGCCTGGGAATATTCGCCAATTCGGAGTAGGCTCCCGTGGCGTCTTACTGCTTAACACCTCTAAGAAATCACGTACAATGGCCCAATTGTGAGGTTAAGTACGAAAAAAGGCACAGCGAGACTAAAACTAAACTAAACTATTGAGACTTCTAAAGGACGAAAAATATCAGTCTTTAAACACTGTTATCAAGGATTAAATATTATTCAAAGCCTGTAAATAAAAAAAACATCCCTTCAGGAACCTTATCTACTTATATGAAACTTAAAATAATTAACACCTACATAATAAGCCCCGACAACGCAAACTTATTGACAAACCGCCTAACGCCTATCGAAAGTTACGCCTACATTTTAGTATAATGTAAGGCTAGGCAAACTATATAGGTAGGTATCGCAATTGTGTCTCCGTGAATCTTTCAAAGTGTATCTAAAGCAATAAATACGAACTTTTAGTTATTGAATTAAATTACAAATAAATAAATTAGAACAGAAAATAAATTAATATTCCATAGAAATGGATCTAGCCGTGTTTTATCTTTGAAAACCGGTTAGTTATTAAGTGTCATCGATAAAATACAAATTGTTATAGTGTTATTAACAGGAATGGAGGTGGATGTGGTCGTGGACAGAATTTATAAATAGATAATGTATATTCCTTTTAGATTATTATTTTTTCAATTAGTGTAAATGTAATTTTATGATCCATTGTATTGGTTTTTGTTAGAATTTTTAAGTAGGTGGGGATAAGGAGGATTAAACATTTTTGTTCATACAGTATATCCTATCCTATTAGTATTATAGACGCGAATGTTTGCAATTATGTATGAAGGTATGTGACTTTGTTACTCCTTCACGCAAAAACTACTGAAGTGATTGCGATGCAACTTGCTGAATAAATAGCTGGAGACCTATAACTCATATGCTACTTTGTATCCAGTTATTCTTGAAGGATCGGAACTTATGCGGGTAAAACCGCGGTTTAATATAATGCAAACAAGCCGAAGAGAGTTGCTCTAGACGTCTAGGCGAGTACCTTTTGTTCTACGACTTTCGGTAAAGGCGTAACTATTCATTTGTCTAGAAATATTAATTTTATCTTATAGTCTCGTATAGGAAATTGTTGGGCGTCTCATCAAAATGAAGCTACTCACGGAAAACTAGTTTGATAGTAATCAATTTTCAAAAATGTACTAGGGATCGTGGACTATTAACCACGTTTACTAAACAATCTTTTAACTTCAAATATAACTCGAAAGAATTAGGGTTTGAGTCGTCAGGTATAAAATAATCGACAGATATTTTTCAACAGTAGGTATGTACCTAACAGGAAATTAGATTATATGGCTTCTGTAGAATTTTATAATAAAATTTTGATAAGAGGCTAAAAATGTTATCAATATTTTTTTTACATTCACATGTTAATTAATTATTTTATTTATAGTGAAATGATATTTTACATTGATATTATACAAATATTGGCTAAACAAATTAATTAGTAAAATAAAATAAAAATGTAAATTGTGTTTATTACTCACAGCTGAATATAGTGCATAGTCGTATCATAATGAATAAATAACCATTTTATATTGAATTTTTAAGTGATGATTATGATTTTAACCCATTCTGACCACATCGTAATATTACACGTTATTTTTATTATTTAAGTTTTATTAAGATTCATCATCATAATAATGAAATGAATATTCATATTCATATGTCTGGTTCGTAAATAAAATTGGATTACAACGCTTTTTGTATTTACCGTTGATTTTCGTACCTATTTAAGGATTTGAACATGATTTTGTGGCTGTGTATTCTATATAATGTGATTGGTTGGATAAGCAGGGCTTCATCTTCGGTTTGTCAAAGGACAAATCTACCAATGTAGAGTAAACGGTGCACCGTGTCAGTCCCTATCGATAAAATCGGCAAACTACATTGGTTTACAAATTTGAAGCACTTTCTCTGAACTATTCTATAAAGCAGTGTTTTAATTGCGAAGAAACAAAAACACTAACACGCAAATAGGTACCTTGGATTCTTAGTCTGAATTCTTGTTCCACTTCTTTTTCTAAAGTCCGTTTCAGAATTTGTCCTGTAAAAGTGGTTAGTCTCATTTACACCACAGTTTACCTCTCGGCGCTCTTTTTCACTGACATTCAACTCACAAGAATAGTTCAAAGCATTTCTCCCTTGAATTTCCTTCAAAAACATTTCTTGTAGGACCGTAAATTAGGTATTTTGCTTCTTACTCATAAATTTTTTGTTGTTTTTCTTTTATTATTTGAAAATAAAGACTGTTTCACTCAAAGCAGTCGCTAGTCGTATGCCCAGTAACATTATTCCATAAACAAACATATTTGTTAATTGTCCAACGCACACTTAAAACAAACAGTTTATTATGTATGTAAATGTTCTTAGAACCATGACCCATGGGTCCACAATCTACATAGTAAGTAGTAGTAAGTTCTTGACTATCTAATGGAGAATGTAGATTAAAAACTTTTTTCTAGATAAACTTAGTAGCCACTTAGTTTTTCCTTAGTGTCTACGCTGATGAATTTTAATTCAAAATATTGATATGTGAAGAAATATTCAATCAAAACATGTGCTATTTAGCTGCATCTCGTGGTTTTACATATTGAAGATTAGTAGGTTTTATCTGACACATACCATGGTTTGGAATTTAATATTTAGTCACTTCAACCTGTACGTACCTAGAGCCAATTCTTTCAATTTCATACAAAGAAAGTTACGAAAAGTTCCTAAAAAGACATTTTGAATTCCTAAATTTTGGCGTTTACACAAACTTCATAACATAAAAAACGTATAAACGGGTAGGCACAAAGTGTTGAAATCTTAGTTTTGTGACCTTTACAAGTTAAAAAATCCTATTAGGTACTGTTTCGTTGGAAAGGTTCGTGCAGGGTGAGACTATCTATACTAATCTGTTTATTAGTAGTCGGTTGATCTAAAATCTGTAGTCTGTATATTCCCTAAGTTAATGTGATACCCATGTTATTTCGTCTCGTTTGCCGCTGCTATCACTTACCGGACATCTGTATCGGTGGCAAAGCCCTATGCCTCTATATCGCTGGCTTATTTATTACATTTCGATTTAAGAACGCTATTCGAAATCTGAATAAGGACGTTTTTTAGACTTGATTGATTTAGAAGTTTTTAATTATTTTAACGGAGTTAATAATTATGTTATAAATTTAATTCATTTCACAGTTTTCCTTAAAGCGTTTCTAAATAAAATTGTAAAAGGTTGGGATTTATTTTGTGCGATGTATACCTGGTACTTGTGCAGAAACTTAGGTTCGAAATAATGTAAATAAACAAAACGTATAGTTCCTATGTGTAAACCTAGGTGCCAGATAATGTGTAGAATACTTAACCCAGAACCAAAAACACATTTTTTTTATCAAGCATTGATTTTCAAACATATAAAAATAAATAAATAATATATTTTTTATACATATAAAAACTATTTTAATGTTCCTTCAGAATTTCATTTGAAGTCTATCTTTTAGTACAAAAAAAACAAAAAAGATTATCTCTTAGTAAGAAAACTAAAAACATAGAGATTTACCTATTTTCTTAACGAATATTGTCATAACCGCTTAATTGAAAAAAATGGTCAAGAGCTAATGTTAGTAGCTAATCGGGGGTTCCGTAGCTTTAAAAAATATGATTGTTTTACAATGGTACCTTCGGTAGTCAAGTCTTTGGTCTTGATTTTTGCCGAATTGTTCCTTTTTTAGTTCAAGGCAACGGAAACTACCTTGTAGGTGTTCGACCATAAGTCGGTTGAAATTATAGATTATATGGCTTTGTCACGGCATTTTATTTAAAAACTCAGCGATTGAAATAAGGCTGTCTTTAAAACGTGTTGATTTAGAGTATCTCTTTCAGTTCTTGAGAAAAGGTTCTTGGCAGTCAGACAGATGCACAGTCGAATAATTCTATAGGTAGGTAACATTTTATATTATGGGTTCGTCCTGAGATGTGGTACTCTAAAAAGTAATATAGGTACTTAATAAAAATATATCACATTTTTATGTTAACATTTATATTTACATGATTTTTTTTTATCGTTAAAAGTCGGTAGGTATGGATTTTAGATGTCATAAAAACATAAAATTTTGTCTAACAGTAGGACGTCGAATAGTGATGTTTTATTTTATCGATATTTTAATGGTATAATAAAACGTTTAAAAAAATGAGTGAATTTGACTGATATGAGATGATAGGAACTAATTAAGATTTTCTTTATCACTTTTGTTTGTGAATGATTTGTAAAATGAAAGGTTTTTGTGGTAAAAAATACTATTTTACAGTTATTATTACATACATACTCTTGAATATTACTTATTAGATGTAAAAATACGCATTCAATATGAAACAAAACAATGTATCTTTACGCCATTAATTATTTAAATGTAAATTGCCGAAAATTACCCATGTTAACAACGTAACATACCAACCTAATATAATTTACTTTGGATGTCAAAACGAAATTCATAATAAAAATAGTCAAAACAAACTAAAATACATCTATTACGACATTTCATAAACACAAACTCATCACTAAATTATAAACATTTAATATTGTCGCCGTCTCAGTGTCTTTGATATCTATCGACGCCATATAACTTTACCTTTTTAGTAGTAATAACATTTAAAATATGACCGTTGTCCGAAGACGCCGACGATGGAGCTAGTAGTTCGCGCCGGTATACGACGGCACAGAGTCGGTCGGTAGCACCACCTCCCGCTGGCATGTTATGCGATACAACACTAGTGCCGACAGCATTAATAATTTTCCCTTTTTAAACTCTTCTGGCGCGATTACAATTCGAAAAATCTTCTTTATTATTTAACTATTCAAATCGAATGATTCGTTCAATCGTTCCTGGACCTTTCATCGGTGATCTAGGTTTCTGCACCGTCATTCGGACAGTAATACCGCAAAAAATACCGGACGGACTCTATATCGTGTAGGAAATCTTGATTTTTTGCCGACGACTTTAAACATGAATAGTGTGTACAATTTATGAGATCACAATGATCTTTTTATAGCCCACCCGGGTTTTTTATGCATTTTTTTTCGGGCAGCGAGCGTTATCTCCGTACATTTTGTGTCTCAATCTATTAATAATGTCTTCTTTTAGCGGACGCGACGTTTTGTGGCGCGATGTTATTTATCGATAACGAATGACGTGATCGGAACATCACTAGATGGCTTTAGTTATTTTTTTCTAAATTAAATTAATATATAGAAATATATTTTTTAGAAGAATACGATTTATACTTCCGGATTTAGTAGTTAATTATCTTGTATTTTTAAAGCTGACCATCGCAGCTCTTTGAAATTACTTGGACAAATTATTCAAAAAACAAAGCGGGGTACTGAACTGGGTATCCATTGTTTGTTAGAGACGGTATCTTCTAGGCACGACTGCCTGGAGCGTAGTTCTCGGGCTAGAACTGGGTAAACTTCCCATCAGTGCAATGGCCTAGCTAGCCGAGGTCACAGTAAACTGGACTGTGTGTACTCGTATAGTAAGTCACGTCAAAGACGATCCGTCAACATAAGGGTCTTGGATCGGCGGTGTTCTTTCCTCGTTAAAATGTTTGGACGGGAAAATAATTGTGTCAATATTTTGTTCAGTCAATTAACCTTTGATTCTTGTAAGTTGTTTTTTACAGAAACTAATTAAGTTTGTGGAAAGAAAAGTAAATTTAGATATGCGTTATTTTTACTTTCTTTTTCCATTACTTTCTTATAAAATTTCGTTAAGTCACATGCCAATTTTATCCACTATCTAGAAAATCAGTTTTCGTCGAAACTCGCTTATCTTGCTAAAAATACGAGTACTTAGTACATTATATTAGTACATAATTAACATTTTGAGACTTTGATTGCCATCAACACGAGAAAGACAAATCATTTATTAAATAAATGTAGTTTTAATTTTGAGACGTTAGTCATAGGTAGTAATTTTATGTACTTACTAGCTGACCCGGCAAACGTTGTTTTGCCTTATAAATTATTATAGATAGTAGCCGATTCTCAGACCTACTGAATACGCATATAAAATTTGGTAAAAATCGGTAAAGCCGTTTCGGAGGAGTACGGTAACTAACATTGTGGCATGGAAATTTTGTATTTTAGATATCAATTTTTTTAATGTTCCTCAACTCTTGTAGTTTGTTTTTCAATTTCAGACATTTTTGTTTATTATATTTGTCATTTTTTCTTCAGGAAGATGTGTCAAATCATAAATAAATAAATAAATAAATAAATAAATTCTGCGAACAACACACAGCGCCATCTAGCCCCGTGGTAAGCGACTAAGCTTGTGTTACGGTGACTAGACAACGGATATAATACTTATATTTATTTTTCTTTTGTAAATACATACATATTATACATAGAATCATAGTCTACAATAAAAAAAAAACAAGTTAGTTTAAGATTTTTCTATTAGATTAGTGACCTATTTACGTTCTTAAAAAACCGTAACACCATCGCAAAACCGGCCAAGTGCGGACTCGCGCACGAAGGGTTCCGTACCATTATCACAATTGGGTACGGAACCCTAAAATGAACACTAGACCGCAACGCGAACGACTATCGCTCCATCACTAGATGACTCCAGTGTTAAGGATACATAGCGGTATCGTTGCGTTTTTACGTCAAAAATCACGTTTGAGAGCCCCCCTTAAATATTTGTTTTATTTTGTTTTTGCGGCAATGGAAATATATCATCTGTGAAAAATTCGACTGTCTTTGCTTTCACTGTTTATGAGATACAACCTGGCGACAGACGGACAAACAGCGAAGTCTACTGGTACTTCGTTCTCTGCCCGTCTGTCACTGACAGTGTGTATTACTGAATAGGGTCCCGTTTTTACCCTTTGGGTACGGAACCCTACAAAGCAAACAATGTTTATGGTGCAGTGAATACAAAGCCCGACGCGGGCTCTCGGCTCGCGGCGTTTACGCGAATCGAGTGCAGTCATTACGAACATTAACTTTCGAATGAAATGCACCAGCTGATCCTGCATAATTACTTTAGTACTAATTGTTCGCGGGCAAGCAATGGAACGAAGTTGTCGCATAAACATTGCACCAAACACGTGAAAAATTGCTGAGATACGGTGGGGGTGAACTTTGTGCAGTGCAGTGCAGGCGCACGTCCTTTGATGCAATTTGCTAACGTCATTAGTAGTGGTTTTAGAAAGCATTTACCCCCTTACTTATAAACGGTGATTAGCAGAGGCATACGCTATGTATTGTTTGTCTTTCACTGTGACATGAAGTTTAAAAGTTGAAAGACAGACAAAAGTTACTTAACTTAGTTATTTGTTAATCATCGTTTGTAAGTAAGAGGGTTAAAATTTAGATTCTTTAGATTACTTTTAATTTTTTTAGATTTGTCCATATTAATTTTAGACCTTCGGGTCTAGATCGCGTTATAGACAACTATGTTTTAATTACCTCGACGTTTCGGCAAACGGGTTACACTAGCCGTGATCCCGAGAAGACTGGAGCGGTAAGCTTCGTTTTCTTTCGTGTAAGTAGGTAATTTCACAACTACCCTCAATTTCGCAAAAAGTTATTAGCGTGTGTCACGTGTGTGTGTCTTAAAAATATAGTTGTCTATAAGGCGATCTAGACAGAAGTTCGAAAATTAATATAGACTCTTAATATTAGGTTACTGTCATAAGTATTTACTAAGACATACCAAATCAATTTATTATCAAATCTATGCCTAAAACTGAGTCAATATTTTGAATACCAATTATGTTACCAAGTTCTATTAAATTATCTAAATCACAAAATACAAATAATTTATTAAAATAGATACCTTCACATGAGAGCGAGACAGGGCATTAGTTAGCCAAAGTAATCACTCAGTCTATAAATACGGGGGTTAGTCATGCTTAGGTATATAAACGAAGTCACAGTAATAGGGTCCCGTTCTTACCCTTTAGGTACAAAACCCTAAAAAGTTCTTAGTTCTCACGGATAGTGTGACGATCAATTAGTTTAAAAGGTTTATCTACTATCTAAAATTTAAACGGCAAACTAACGCGAGTACCAAATCACATAAATAAAAGAAAATATTAAAGTGTAGATATGTAGGTACTACCTACATACATTTCCTATACTAAAATAAATTAAATACAATAAAATATTAATAAAAAGGGCAAAAAGAAACAAACAAAATCACATTTCCTATACTTTTTACACTTTCATATTGAACTGCAAGCTATATTTAATTTACGAGCATTACGTGCGTTGGAAAGCAAATTCCGAGTTATTTCCGTTGTTTCAGGAGCGTTTTAGTCACAAAATTTTGCATATTTGTACTAGTATTGCTCGATTCGATTTTAATGATCCAAGTGTGTGTGTGTATTGACTTTATGGTCCACGATGGGGATATGATTGTAGATAATATTGGATGGTGGTCCAATAGCAGAAAATTAGAGCGTTGCGTATTGTTTGAACTCACATTGGCGCGTGATTAAATGACATAATAAATGAAAACTCCAAAGTTTTCTCTCAACATATCTTTAAGTTAGTTATTTTTATCTTCATTTTGATATCGAAATTCTACAGCGACGGTAAATCTAACTCGATTTTTCAATTTTATTTATGTTCGACATGGCTCTGATTCCAATTAGATGACACCATTATTAGAATTCACTTCGATCCAATAAAAGTAAATATTAGTTAGAAAATCTTAACACTATGAGATGTGAGTGGTGAAAAACTTTATTCAAACTAGTAGAGCACTTGTCGATATACCGGCCAGACGCGATCGGAATAATATAGCCACTTGGTGTAAAATGCCGAACCGCACCTGACACAGGGGTTTTCTATATAATTTACTCTATCTATAGCACTAGCTGCGTCACGCGGTTTTATCCGCGTAAGTCCCGATGCCTGGACCGGTGCAGCCACTATGGAAGATGAGTGTATTCCAATGATGTCTTCCTATGTTCTATATGAGCGTGCTTAATCGAAGACTTTAATATCATTACTTACTATAAGGTAAAACAGTGGTCAAACGCCCATTTATCATAATTATGTTAAAAGGTATAAATAAAACTTCGGTTCGATAAAGAATCATGTGGTTTCAATTTAAATCAATAAAATATATCTAAAAGACGCCGATCGGAATAGTCATAGCTTCTTAAAAAAATAAACTTATATCGTGTCTTACGGTAAATTAATTAAATACATTGACAAAAGTAAACGAATTATCTTTATTACGAAAGAACTCGTAAAATGCGAATAACAATCAACATAATTGGATTAACATATTACTTTTTTTAATTATCAAACGTCGACGATATGGCGTAAATTTAATTTATAACGAAACGGTAAATTGTTCGGAAACTAAATGGAAACATGTAAAAGCCCAAAGCACGGTCAAGCTTAACCTGCACGGAAGCATGAAAAAACTAGACCTCATGCTAAGCTATTTTTTTTGTTAGTTGAGGTGAGATTCTTCTTCTGTTTTCGCGATGTTGTGTATAGAAATTTAAGACATTTTTCGGTTTGAATCGCGTGGTTTTTATTACTTTTAGCATTGTTACAACGCTCAACGTTTCGAGACCTTTCCAGGTCTCTTCTTCAGGATAGACTGACTTAGTTGTGGTTTATTGGTTTAGACCTGTCTGAATAATTGTCTCAATACCTTTAGTAAAATGACACCGTTTTGATCGTGTTTAGAGTAAATACAGGCTACAGACTTTAAAATCGATCGGTGATCTAATCGACCAATCGAAAACTTCACTCTTATCGATATAAAAACATCGTGTAGGTACCTAATTTATAAAAATGTTGTGCGAAAGCAATGCGAATTTGAATGCGAGTTTTTAAATTTTATTTGTATTTTTGGTCTTTTCAGCTTTTCGTATTCTAGGAAAGTTAGACTTGTTTTTTTTTATTCACACATTGCATTTTTGCAATATTAATCCCGACGTATTTCATAGATAAAAAGTAAGGCGCTTAGCAAAGTTTTATACGACTAGTCTCCAATTAGGCCCAAGCGAAGCGACGGCAAATCACTGGCGTACTGTCGCAATATGTGGTATTCGAGAGATTTGGCCGTTTGAAACTTTTTTGTTCGCATTTTGCGCTTTTTATATACGACGTTATATGTTTTGGGGTTGCCTCAAATTGCAGTAATAAATACGGCTTAATAATTTGTTGCTTGAGTTGGACGACTAATTGTATTTCTTTGTACAGGGCCCTAAATAAACTAACCAATATTTTGGTCATGACGAAAATCACGTTGATTCTTCTATTCGTTTTTTTACTCAAATCTCATAGAACGTGGTTTACTAAATCCTCAGAGTCTTGTTTTCTCTAATCAGATCTGAATCCTGACTACCTCGAGATGGGTTTCCGAGGAGGTGGAGGCCTGGGGACTACGTCACGTACCAAGCGCATGAGGACAAGCTTCAAGCATCATCAGCTCAGGACCATGAAGAGTTACTTCGCGATCAATCACAACCCTGACGCTAAAGACTTGAAGCAACTCAGTCAGAAGACGGGGCTGCCTAAAAGAGTGTTACAGGTAATTGAAACCATAAAGTTAAATTCTTATATTATGTAGGGGGAATCCGGAATGAAACGGACGTGTTTTGAAACGGACACTATCGAACATTTTTTATGTTTTTTGGGTGTTGGCACCATTGGTGACCAAAGATCTGTGGGCCTGTGACCATAGACCCTTGTCTATGGTGATCAATGGTGCCAACACTCTAAAAAACCTAAAAGTTTTTTGATCAAAAACTTGAGATATCGTTAGTGTCCGTTTTAAAACACGTGTCCGTTTCATTGCGGAATCCCCCTATACTTTTTTTAATTGTTGAAGTAAATGTGGCCACGGTGTTTGCTTGTATGAATCTGAAACCTAAATGACTTAATTACTGCGCGTGACTACTATATACTTAAGTCCTGGCCACATCTGTTCATACCGCTACGCCTGAGGTACTGAATACCGGACAGCTGTGGCCAGGGCCTAATGTATAATAAAATGTAACCTAGTACCATATTAGATATCTAAATAGGTACCATAAAAATCAGTATGTCTGTCTGCCTGGCTTGGTTATATTATCACGGTTGACTATTAACATCTCAATGTATTTTATGACGTACACTCAAGTAATAAACAATTTTTAAATTCAAATCCAACGTAGATGTGTTCGGTTCTATGGAATTCGATAACAAACAAGTCAAAAAACAAATTTTGTATATGGCTCAATTCAAACAGGTGACTTTCCGATCGGACGATAGCTCGCCAACCGCCAAGTTGTTTCGATGTAGGTATCGATCGATTGAAGTTAAATCTACAAAGCATGTACGATGTTACACACAGCGCCGTCTAGTCCTCAGTTAAGCATAAATATAATATGGGTTAGCCTTTAATAATTTCGTTATTATTTTCTTAGAAAGAGATCCGTACGGGTTTGCGATTCAAATAAAGACGCTAAAAAAGGTTACGTACATAATATACAAAGTTCTATGCGACTGCTAAACACATCGTACCGTCGGGAGCATATAAATACTTGATTCACGCAGGGTTCCAAACCAGTAGCTTTCACGTCGCGCAAGAAACTTTTGAAAAGTGTGATGGATCAAAAAGTCTGTTTATCTGTGTCCGCCTTTAGACGTCGACAACCGCGGCGCGTAGGCAGCCAGTCTAAGTTAATTACCATATCCCTTGATCAAGATGTTTGCATAAATATTACTTAGATTACACATACCGTAAAGGAATATTACATTATCTCGAATCCTGCGATGACATTTATATCACAATCTCACAATGTTATTAACTAGCTGTGCACCGTGGTTTGGCTCGTGTATCTCCCGATCCTGTGGAAATATTGCCACGTAACTAAGCGATAAACTCGTTCCCGTACTGCGCCAGAATATTATGCTACTATCAGAACTTGTATGGCAGCCGTATTACTTAAGGCGACTACTACTTATTAAGTGTTCATGTAATTAATTACACATATTTTGTGAAAAATAAATTTATATGCTAAATTGTAATAGTCAGACATGAATTATACAGGTAATCGAAAATAAGCTGATATCCATTTAAGGAGTTGTTCTAGGCGCCCGCGCCCAGGCGAAAAACTTTCGTCAATTTAAACTGTTTTTTTTTCTAAAATTTTAAGTTATGTTTACTTGAATTACGGTTCTTTTTACATTTTTATTCGCCGAACATTTCTCATTAATTTGTTTGTTCGCGTTACCCAGAAAAATAAAGGTTAAAAGTTCCAAAACTCAAAGTCAAATGTAATAATATAATAATATTAAAAATAACTTTTAATTTTGTAACAAGATACGGCGAATGGACGGTCTCGTATAGAGTTACACCATCGAATTGTTTCAAACAAATTTGAAACTTCATTTGAACTTCAATCGGAAACATTAAGATGGCTGTTTACAAACTCTCATCTTAATAACCTACAAAATATTATATGTGTAAATGTCCATATGTTGGTATGTTTGTAAAGCCTTGAAGCAAAAACAATACCTAGGACCCAGTGTAAAATAGTTGAATAGCACTATACCGTAGTTGTAGACGACGACGGGCGAAACCACGGTGCAGCATTAGTAAAAATACGTGATACGTGGTTAGGTATACTTGCCAATATCAGTACGTAGAACTTACATAAAGTACATGTTTTATTTGCATTTCGTGTCATAATATACATGCTTCACTATTATATTCGGCTGATGCAAATTTGACTAAAGGTTGAGGCTGACATAATCAGACAGTCAAGGTCTAACTAAACTCAATGAATCGGCAGTGCTTGCATGCATACTTAAATTTCAGTGAGTCCAATAAGATACCTTTCGGTCAATTCTATAAATCTCGAACGACACTTCATTCACGGTTCTAACGAATGGGGTTGGCAACTGTCAAAAGACACTGACATAAATGGTCCTATAACATTGTTGTTTTTAATAATAATAATAATAATAAATAAATAAATATTGCACGACGTTACACACAGCGCAATCTAGCCCCAAACTAAGTACTAGGCTTGTACTATGGGTACTAGACAACGGATATACTACATATTATACTTTTTTTTTTTGTAAATACATACATATGATACATAGAAAACACTGAATATCCCATCTCTTCGGACCGTGGTGAGTCCTAGGACATGTTGGTTTCCTCACGATGTGTTTCCTTCACCGTAAGAGCGATGTTATTAGCGCACATACCTTTTTTCTTAAAGAAAAAGACATTGGTGCGCGGTCGGTCTGGATTCGAACCCACGACTCTCAGAATGAAAGCCGGGGTATCTACCACTAGACCAACACCACTTTTGTATGGATATCTTTGATTATTTCTTAATTTCTTGGAAATGGCTCGCTAGGCCGTATTAAAACCCTAAAACTCAAAAACTTTAATTCAAGGCCATTCGTCGCTTAAAATATTCCGGTCCCAATACTCAGAGGTTATGTTGTCAATATTTTAAAGAAACTTGATTATGAAAAAAATCAGTTAATACATAGGTAGACCAAGATATTGTACCGATATTTTAGTATCGAACAACCCTCAACGACTACTCGTTACTAAAAATGCGATTTAGGACTACGACTGAATTTTAAGTCATTTTTCAATTTAGCTATCTTTGGAAAGGCTTTCTGAAGAAAATAGTACAGAAAAATGATACTTTTCAACAAGGTACACTACGTTTTTTAAAGCTCATCTGTGAGCTCTTTAACACGCCTGTTGGTATACATTATATATTCATAGCTCCATCTTCAATATAGGTATAATTATTGTATTTTACCAGGTAGTGATTCTATCATACAGGTAGATTTCGCACGCTTTTAGATTTATATCGATTTAATCGACTGATAATCGATACTTTAAAAGTTCTTCCACTCCCTAGCCTTCCGGGTGTCGCGGCACCAGACCGCCATTATTTTTTCGTGCGAGGTAGAAGACGCACGCGCGCATTCCACAAGTAACTTCATCATGCCTAAATGTCCAAATGATGAGTTGCTGATCTTACGAAAAATCCAGAAGCTAGAAGAAAAGAAAAACAATGCATCTCGACGCCGCCGTCCGTAATTTATAGAATCAGATTCTGACTCAGAATCAGCGGTCGAAAAACAATGAAGGTTAGTTTCTACCTACATTTTTCTTCATTTCGAAAATATCTATTTATCAGCATCTCTAAGTCAGCCGGGTGTGCGTATAACTATGTGTTATACACGAAGGCTAAGACATGATGTTATAAAAACCTGGTCGTCTGACCGTGGGTCTCTCACGAACGTTAAAACAAACATTTATGATATTATACAAATAAATAGATAGCTTTCATGCATTAATTTTCATTATGAGAAGACTAAACGTGTCTTTTACCTAACATCTGCCTGGGGGTCTGACTGCGGGTCTTTCACGAAGGCGAAACAGATGTCATAAAAACCTGGTGGTCTGACTGCGGGTCTTTCACGAAGGTTAAACCAAACACTTATGATATTATACAAAACAAATGTATAGCTTTCATGCATACATTTTCATTATGAAAAGACTAAACGTGTCTTTTACCTAACATCTGCCTGGGGGTCTGACTGCGGGTCTTTCACGAAGGCGAAACAGATGTCATAAAAACCTGGTGGTCTGACTGCGGGTCTTTCACGAAGGTTAAAGCAAACACTTATGATATTATACAAAACAAATGTATAGCTTTCATGCATACATTTTCATTATGAAAAGACTAAACGTGTCTTTTACCTAACATCTGCCTGGGGGTCTGACTGCGGGTCTTTCACGAAGGCGAAAAAGATGTCATAAAAACCTGGTGGTCTGACTGCGGGTCTTTCACGAAGGTTAAAGAAAACACTTATGATATTATACAAAACAAATGGATAGCTTTATTTTCTATACATTTTCATTATGAAAAGACTAAACGTGTCTTTTACCTAACATCTGCCGGGTGGTCTGACTGCGGGTCTTTCACGAAGGCGAAATATGATGTTACAAAAAACGTAGTGGTTTTGACCGCGGCCGCGGGCCATTTATGAATGTCGAAACAAATATTAACGTAATACGATTAAACAGATAACTGTTATCTATAACTTTCCGTTTTAAGAAGTCAAACTGACTCCATCGTTATAAAAATATTTTTTATTCCTACCGTCTTATCTGAAGAAAACATATGTTATTAAAAATCTTATCCCAGATGTCGATGGACACGTGTTTCATAGCTAATAATAACGGCCTACCGACCACTGAATTGGATGACGATGCCATGCCGCCCATACGTTAACTCCTGATGATACGCAAACCAGAGACTCTTCGTTAACTAATCTCATACTACCGAGTGAACCGACGTCTCAAGTATCAAACAAAACAGTCTGAACTTGATGGAGACAAAGTTTGGCGTTCCAGCAGAGGACACGTCCTGTCTTGTCTGTCTTTGGTGAAATAATACCCAAATATATAGCGGAACGGTGGACCCTGATTCTTCGAAAAGGTCGGAGGATCATAATGTTCCCGATAATTTTAACTTGTTGAAGGATCATAATGTTCCCGATAATTGTAGATTATTATAAGCACCTTTCTTAAATCTTTAAAGTAATTGGTTCAACTGTGGCGGATGTAATCCGAGGCAGAGATAATGGACATATATATACAAAACCAACCGCAGTCTCCAATATATGTCGCCGCTTATTAATTATGACAAAACAAACATGAAGTAATTAAGTAACTATCTGAGGGATGCAGAATCTTGTCCGACCTGCATTTCGTAGAAATCCGCGCCTCAACATCAAAATACTTCAAAGTTTCAGCCGTCGAAAAAGGAAATCGCCCTCCTCGGTATCACTCGTCGGCGAGAAGGGGGGGGGGGGGCGAGGACGCAGAACACAAATTACCGATGATTACAAGCGTTGTTGGCGCTAGCGCAACCAAAGACTGCGACACTAGCGCGACCATAGTTATGCGCCGATGCGTCGTCGAATAACAGACAGCGAGCCGATAGAACAGATACCTACATGCCATACCGGCAGGTTACAAACTTCTATAACCGTTGGTGAACACCATTATACAAATAAATTCATCTTAGATTGTATATTAAATAGTTATCGCATCGCTAACGTAACACAGTCTTACATACCCTCTAATCTAACGTTTTCTCAAACAGAATAAAACGAATTTAATCTAACTGTAAATAATCTTTTATATTTAGGAACTATATCAACTTGCAAAAAAGATTCATAACAAATATATTACCTATTATTTGTATTGTTTCAAAACCTCTAACGGAACGTATAGGTTCATCTAAAATAATTTAACAAATATGTACCAACTGATCTTTTGAAACGAAAGATCAGATAATAGTGTGACTTTCTTCCGTCGAATGGTTACATGGCTACTTTAAACCTTAAACGGTCTTATTTAAGAGTATACCTACCTATCCATAAAAAAGGATTTAATTTTATAAATAACACAGTGAATAATATTGTTAATGAATTTAATGCCTTACCTTACGAACTTTCACAGCTCCTAGAGTTTTTACAAAAATCATTGATGAGGTCTTTGGTTACTTAAGAAGTCGTGGATTTAGCTCTGTCTCATATTTAGATGACACAGTATGTATTTTAAATAAATAATTACGTAAAATATTATACTGTTGGAATCTTTAGGATTAGTTATTATTAATTATGATAAAAGTAAAATTAGAAACTTAACAATATTGCAAGTTTTTAGGAGCTTTGATTTGGACACTATTGATATATCAATATGCTTACATTCAAAGAAGCGTAATAATATTACAGTTATGTGACACATATATTTTTTTAAACGGCGTCGGGTACTATTCGCGAACTTTCTCTTTTTATAGGCGTTCTAACAGGAAGCTACCCAGCTATAGGCTACCCACGGTTGGGTTTAACTAACTAGCTTTAGAGATAGATAAATGTCTCGCTCTCCAAAATCTCAATATAACAATTACGACGCAAAAATTAATTTATCAGATAACATATTTCCCGATTTACACTGGTAGTAATCAGATATTTTAAAGACTAAGAATAAAGTAGTCCCTCCAACATATTATGTCTTAGGGGTCTTTACAGATGCATCAAGATACGGTTGGGGTTCCTTTTGTAATAATATTCGTGGACACGGACATTGGATAGAGAGTGAATTACAGAGCTCGTACTTAGTACACAAGCTTTCCAAACTGTTGTTAACAAGCTTGGTAAACCTGACATAGACCTGTTCGCATCTCGCACTAATACCAAGTGCGATACTTACGTTTCATGGACCGACCTGACCCTGAAGTGTTTCTTGTTTCTTATTGATGCGTTTACTTTTTCTTGGCGTCATTACTTCTTTTATTGTTTTCCACCATTAACTTTGATTATTAAATGGTTACAAAAAATTGACAGTGAACAATCTACTGGTATTATAGTCATGCCGAATTAGCCCACGCAGGCATGGTTTCCATTCTTAAATAAGATTGATATCAGATATCGTAATCTTAGCCAATACCTTATGGTCTCGTGACAGGCTATGTCTAGAATCTAGATATCTCAAGATTTCTCAAGTTTACGCAACCAAGAATCCCGGAAGAAGTGTTAGATCTGATGATCTATTATATCGCGCTTGGTATTCTATAGCAGTACAACAGCACATAAAAATTATTTATGTATGTCTTTAATTTAGATGCTCCTGTCACACCAGTAATTTTGTTCTTAACAAAACAATTTGAAATGGGAGCATCATATGGCTTATTAAACAGTCATCGCTCGGCTCTTTAATTACTTTCATGTAACAAAATAGCAATGAAAAAATAACACATTTGTTGAAAGGAGAAATAAACCAAGTGTGCCCAAATACTCATACATACACATGATCAAGATCCACAAATTGTTCTAAACTTTGTTTCGATTGGTACCCAAATAATGAATTGCCACTTGACAGAATTACAAAAAAGCTTGCCGTCTTTATCGCATTATGCGCCGCTCACCACGCTCAAACACTTTAAATCATTAAAATAACGGACATTGCAATTATTGAAATCAAATAATAGTTAAAATGCCTGACTGAATTAAAATATCAGCCCCTGATCGAGAACAACCCACTTTGTTATTACATGTCTATCTTATAGAGACAAGCCGAGTATAATAATTGATGTCGATGTATTCTGAGCTCATAGTACACGGCATTCTGCCATATCACTAGCGCTAACAACCGGAGTCTCCTTAGATTGTATTCGATAAACAGCCGGCTGGACACCGACTTTACAAGCATTTGCAAAGTTCTACAACTAACCGATTACCGTTGACAACTTTGCCTATTCTGTATTAACGTCTTGATTAGACATGGAAAAGTACCAAATTATTAGTTCATTAAAATAATTATTATTTTAAACTAATTTACACTTATGAGCCTAATATAAATGAATAACCTTTAAGAAGTAATATGTTAAGTTTATTTTCTAAAACTGCTTTACAAAATAATATACCTAATTTTATTATAAATTTATATAGTACTATTTGATCAAAAAACCATTGTACAAAAGTGTTCTCTGAACATCTACCTGGTAAAATACAATAATTATACCTATATTGAAGATGGAGCTATGAATATATAATATGTGATCAAACGAGCTTCGCAAGCGAAGTTCGATCAGTATTATATGAATAGCTCCATCTGAAAATATAGGTACCCTCCCGCCACTGCCCTATATATCAATAGTTTTTTGAAAACCTCTAAAATAATGGCGGTCTGGTGCCGCGACACCCGGAAGGCTAGGGAGTGGAAGAACTTTTAAAGTATCGATTATCAGTCGATTAAATCGATATAAATCTAAAAGCGTGCGAAATCTACCTGTATGATAGAATCACTACCTGGTAAAATACAATAATTATACCTATATTTTCAGATGGAGCTATTCATATAATACTGATCGAACTTCGCTTGCGAAGCTCGTTTGATCACATATAATTAATGCTAATTCTAAGAGTAGCAGTCGAAAGGTCTTCTTTAAGTCAGAAACATGTATACCTTAAATAATTCCTAAACAATTCGACACGTGAACCATCTATGCTAACGCCATCTCCAATTAGCTTTGACCAGGCACATTCGATTCATCGAGGTATGGAATCTATAGAATGCCAATTAGAAAATTCACGTCAATTCAGACTCGAATTCTGTAGTAGACTATTGACGTTACAGGTATTACATGTCTGCTGGTGCAGGTACTTGCTGGTAAATAAACTTATCTAGGTATTTATTTAAATATCTAAATAAATAAATGATAAAGAAATTGTTTTGATACGTAAAAATGATGAGATCCTCTAAAGACAAATCCCCAAAACCACCAAAATTATTTGAGGATATTTACCGAAATTACCAAGTTCAATCAAAAATCTATAGGTATTTTTTTGCTTATTTAGGAGCAAGATGGCGCATGTGCGTCCAACATCGTACAATAACGGTAATATATGTATTCTGTTTGAAAATTTCTCGGACCGACTGGTTTCTGTAAGCAAGTCATTTGTTTAGATCGCTTGCCTCAAACACGCTTGACCTCAAGTCATTTGATCGTGCCAGGTGCTGGATTAAGGAGTCATTTATCGATGAGTGTGTCACCGCATAAAATATGTCGAGTATTGTCGGGAACGGTAGTTGGGCCTAATGCGAATTTAATGTTAATCGTATCTCGAACGAGAAGCATCGCGAATTAATTATTACTACTGTGTTTATTTTGTTTGTTTATACAGACTGGGTCGTCGTTGGGCCCTACTTGCACCTATCCATTGCACTCAGAAACGTTACTAAGCAAAGTTCATATTATTCACGGCCAATCAGAAACATTTCTAAGCCTTATTCTAAGATCGTGTCGAGGCAGAAGACTTATAATGATTCGCTGAGTTTGGCCGAGATTTATAACTTTAACTTGACATTTTAGTTACGGCCACTCTTGGAAATTAGTTAAGAAATGCTTTGTTTCGTTCTATTGTGTGACATTCCACATCACCATAAATGTGACAAAGCATTGCTTAGTTAAAGTTTTGATTGTGAACGGTTCTGAGTGCGATGACTACATGTATTTATTTCAGATTTTTATTGTTGTATGATCAAAACAACATTTTTTAGGTGACCAGCTGACGCCTAAATCGTAATTTCTGATACTTTTGACTTAGAAAAGGATGGATTCATTTAGACTATCTTTCTTTTAGGTTAATTTTCAACTGACATAGTTACTGGAGATTATATTATTACTTCTCGATGAATTACAATTTATGGAATCATTTGTAATTGTGCCCATGCAGTAACATTTGATTAGCAGGTACCTGGTCCGGTTTTAATTTCAGTTTTCAGGTAAGTGTCCGCATTTTCAAGGTTCCTACCTCGTTAGGTACTTTATTTGACTTGATATAAGGCTTAATGCTGGGTCGTATCGTACACGCACGTTTTAAAAGTAAGTATTTTCTCTCAAGATGAAATATGAGTAAAAGTGGACAAAATCATTACCGTTATGGCAACAGGAGAGGGTGTAAAAACCTGTACAAAAATAGTTAACAACTGTACCAGCCAACGTTAGAATTTAACCTCAGAATTAGACATAATTTTATCGTGTAAACATCCGTGTATACGCAGCACTACCTACTCCTCAATTATAGTATTCCATGTCCAGCTCAGTTTTAGGTAATTTTCAGGTGAACAACCAGCTTCATAATTAAACTTTACTAGTTAAATGTTTGGATGGAGAACTAGTCGCATTGTTTCAAAGTTTGCTTTTGTCCGTAATGTTGTGAAACTAAACGGTGAACTCACTGCAGTTTATTCGGGGTGAAGTGGCCATTGTTATGTCTAGTACCTACCTACTTTTATCTTTTTTACACTTTGAGTGAATTGATTACAAAGTTAATCCAGATAATAAAATGCAAACGCTACTCTGTCTGTCTATGCGCTTGTGGTTTTGATAAAGATTAAAATAAATTCTAATATTAATAATTGCCCTTTTCATCTATTTTTTTTAGATGATTTATAGGCAAGCAACTTTTATTCCATGCTATTTATGCCGCTGTAGTGCCCGGGACATTGTTAGGTGGAGTAAGCTTGCCCAGCCACCCCAGCCTAGTCAGGCATTAACCAACGTTACAATGAATATGCTTGACCAATCGACACAATTTGTAGACTTCACCAGTTGTCCAATGGGGTGGCACACGCAAAGCTGTGAGCAGATGGCGCTGGCATCGGATGATCTTTTTTTTTTGTTGATGGTCCCTCACGAATGAAAACGCCGAGTGTTTTTTTTTCTTTCGGTCTGAGACTGATATGGCCTATTTGGCGCCGAGAGTTGTAAAAAACCGGGCAAGCGCGACACTCGCGCACGAAGGGTTCCGTACCACTATGACATTTGGGTACTGAACCCTAAAATGATTTACATCCAATTTTTAAATTTGATAGGAAAATGTGAAATATTTAGCTTCGATCCTTACTCCCTTCATACGACCACACCACTCAAAAAAAAGAAAAAAAAACTTTGGCACAAATAAAATCTAAAACTTATAAGGAACGCTTTGGTAAGTGAAGGTAGACTGGTATATTTGACAGACAGGGCGGCCATTTTGAATTCCACGACCTACTCGATTCCCTTGTAGTTTTTGAAACACGTTTGTTGTATGGGAGCCCCTCTTAAATATTTGTTTTATTTTGTTTTTAGTATTTGTTGTTGTAGCGGCAACCGAAATACATCTTCTGTGAAAATTTCAACCGTCTAGCTATTACGGTTCATGAGATACAGCGTGGTGACAGACGGACGGACGGACGGACAGACAGACAGACAGACAGACATACAGCGAAGTCTCAGTAATAGGGTCCCGTTTTTACCCTTTCGGTACGGAACCCTAACCCTAAACCCTCTTTCGCATTTTGTAATATTTATAGTTTATTTCACTTTTGCGAAACGAATATCAAAAAAATGCTCTGTAGGTCGATGTCAACGGTTCCCGGTGAGCGGTTCTCAGAATTTGCGTGTTGCACCAAAATTGCTACTTCTCGGCAATAATAATAATTATACAGACACGAGGTTATTATTGAACGAAAATGGACGCGGGATGTTTACTGACCAGATTAAAAATAAAAAAAACCCGGACAAGTGCGAGTCGGACTTGCGCAAGAAGGGTTCCGACATTTGTTCGGGGCTTACAACAAATGTCTTTTTTATTTTGTGATTTTAATATTTATTGTTTTTTGTTTTGTTCGCATTGTTGTTATAGCGGCTACAAAAATACATCATCACGGTGACTATCACCGTTCATGAGATACAGAATGATATGAAATCTACATGGGGACAGACGGACAGACAGCGGAGTCTCATTAACAGGGTCCCGTTTTTACCCCCTCGTTACGATACCCTAAAAATATCGCGTGATTTTTCGCCTTGTAATCACTGTAAAAACACTTTACGGGTACGAAAATAATGGAATCATAATATAATACAAAAACTATGTTTTGATTTTTCTTCTGTTTTCGCGATTTTGTATTGAAATTAAATACATTTTTCGGTTTGAATCGCGTGGTGTTTATTACTTTTAGCATTGTTACAACGCTCAACGTTTCGAGGCCTTTCTAGGTCTCTTCTTCAGGATTGACCTGGTTTTATTGCATATTTTGTTTGTTGACGCACCTACAGACTAGTCGGTAAAACTTCCGACTAGTCGGCCCATCACTAATCGTAACTATTTTTACGAAAAAAATGTAAGTTGAATTACATAAATATAAAATTGATAAGTAAGGGGACTATGATTAACCGATGCATAAACTATGTATCGTTTGTATTTTCTGACAGACAGGAACAAACGTTACATAAGTTAGTCATCTGTTAATTATCGTTTATAAGTAAGGGGGTAAGTAAGTAGTTTTTCCAAGACCCGAGATTTTTTTAATAAGTATACAAAATATTATATGGACTTTGGGAACTAATGTAGGTTCGGATATTCAATCAGATTAACTTTTTTAATTCACACGATTTGTTAACCTAGTTAGTTAGTTAGACTTACGGCCGAATACAGAAACGATACTCAAAATTTGAGTTCTACTTAAACAAATAAGCACCTCTCAAATTCAAGAGTTGTAGAAGCTGCTCAATTATTTAAGTAGGTACGTCTTAAATTTTAAGTGGCGTTTCTGTATTCTGCTGTTAATCGCGTATTATTTTTTTAATATTCTGACTTCGACGTTTCAACCATGTAACAATGTTCTTGGTCGTCGGGGGCACGTGACCAACACAGAAAATTAATCCGCAATTAAGACCCGGGAAAATGTAACTATATTAAATCCAATTCCCTATGCATTTTTACTTTTTACCCAGACCACACGAGTCAGACTTTTTTTTTAAAAATAAATAATATTTTTTTTTTAATTATGTTTGTGTATACATTGTACAGTTCGAGAGCCTTCATCCATATTCGTAACTACGATCTCGTAACCAGTTACAAGAGAAGATTTTTTTTTCGCTGTTTGGTAACTAGTTGTGCGAGAAGAATTATTTTTCCAAATTCGTAACTAGACTTTTTTTTGCCGGTTACAAGAGGAGAATTATTTTTCGTTGTATGGTAACTCGAGATATCGAATTAACTTCAGTTATTTTAACCTAATTTCAATTGTACTCGGAATCGTTTCCTTTCCGATAACTGTTACTTGAATTTTATCGTCAGTACCTACATTTAATTTCATACGAATTCTACTTACAATGTATTACTATGTGTAGGTAAGGTACTACAAGTTTACTAAAGGTAACACAGTTTGACGACCTCTGTGGCGTAGGGGGAAGGCCCGACTGCAATGCAGAAGGTTGCGGGTTCGATTCCCGCCGGATGCAAGTAATTATGCTTAAAAAATGTTTCTGGCCTGGATGTTTTCTATGTATTAAAAAAATAAGTATAAAAAAGTACCTATTAGGTCTATGTAGTTTATCTATTGTCTAGCACCCATAGTACAAACCTAGTTCTTAGTTTGGGGCTAGATTGTGCAATATTTATTTATTTTTAGTACACTATATAATTTATTTAAAATTAAAGATAAGCTAAAAAGCAAAATGCAGTCCAAAAATCGTAAATTTTTGTCCTGTAGGTATTTAAAACCGCGTAGAATCAGTTTCGAACCCGTACATTGCATCTGTTTAAAACTAAACCTTTTCTTTTTAATTTGATTAGCTCAACTAAGACCTATATACCAACCTATACACGCTTGAAAAGATTACGATTCTCTAAAATAATTTCATGCAAAACAAAAGGGTGACGTATGATTACATTCACATTTTTCTGTGGCAAATCGTCAATGAATGCATTATTAAGTCGAGTTATTGATGTTCGACTTAATAATGCGTAGTACGCATAACCGCGTGTCACACCTAGTCCGAGATAAAACAGAAGCTCTCTTGATTTAGGTATCAGTTCAAAACCCGTGCTTTGTTCTATTTCCAACAATGTACACACGAAACATCTGTATGTCAGTCCATTCACACGTTAAAAATGACGGCATTCTAAGGCTTTTATCGCCGGCCACTAACTGGATGCGCACACTTCGGTCCCTGTGTGCAGTTAGAGGTTCCTATTGCTCCTAATTTGTGCTTTGCGGGCCTTTAATATAGGCCTCCGAGGGACCATTGTTCGGGTAATTGCTCGCTTCTAAGGTTGCACAATGTGAACGTCTTCGCTAATGGTCCGGGGGTCATTATCGATCTGTAATTACAGCGATTTTAATTGAAAAATGTTTAATGTTCATTTTAAAATAATTGTATGTACACAGACGATGTAGTTTACTTATAATTATGGTGATAGTGATGTAGGTATTTTCTATTTGATTTGTTGTTTGAGGTTGGTCGCGGTATTTAGGTATATCAAGAAGTTGTCATTTTATAAACAGCGTATTTCGAGGATTGTAATTTAAGACGGAAGTTGGTTGTTCTGTACGTCTAGGCGAATAAGTTTAGTTTTTACCCCATGAGTTTCTTGTGTCTTCTTTTCATTGGAGGTCGCGTTACGAAGACACTGTAGATTACATTATATAATTGACGATTCAAAGAGATATATTGTAATATCTGAATGAATAAAAGTATTTGAATTATTATGATTTTTTTAAATTTCTACGCCTTTTTGAAATTCGAAAGAAGTTTTCTAAAATTGTTGAGTTTAAAGTTAATTCAAAAAGAAGCGAAAGGCTACCAATTTGGCCGAGTGTCTCCGAATTTGTCCGAAAACACGGTATTCGAGTAACCCCCGACCAATTACAAGAGTCACACGACCCAAGCCCTCCCCTCCGTCGGAAATATTGATCGAATTTAGTCGACATCTACAAAGATAAAAAAACCAGTCAAGTGCAAGTCGGTCGTTCTTCGTTCCGTACCATTTTCACAAAAATAATGTTGGATGAGAGAGTATTTTTTTTATTCGGTTTTAGTATCTACCTACCTATATGTTGCTATATAGCGGCAACAGAAATAATATTATCATTAGTCCAAATTTTAACTGTCTCTAAACAAACCTGGTGACTGACAAACAGACGGTAGAGTCTTAGTAAAAGGTTCTCCTTTTTACCATTTGGGTACGGGGCCCTAAAATCTAAACCACTTGTTAGTAGGTAGTAACAACGAAGTTGGGTAACGTATGTTTTGTGATAGGGTGTACCTACCTACTTTAGCGCGAGAAAAATAGACATCAGTCTTTTGTATGTGAAAGTAATAACCATAATAATATGGTAAAACCATTTCTTTAGCCTGAGTCTTTATTGTGTTTTGCAAAATATTCAAATAATGAATTGCAAAATGAGTTTCTTTTCCTTAAGAATTTAGAATATCTTTTGATATCTGACAGTGTAAGATCATAATAATATCTAATACCTCAATTACGTAGTTACGCTTTTATGTAAGCAAATTAATATCAAAAAAAAAAATACGGAAAAAATGTAAACAGTTTTTCTCTACAACCCGTATATAGCAAAATAAGCTTTCAAACATAATAAAATTGGTACCTATTACGTTTATGTTATTCTATTCTACACGATACAAGATACCTACTTATGCCACTTATATTTTTGACATTTTTTTTAAATTAAATATTAGTAACTGAAACAGGCCTAATTTTTAGACCTAAAACTTTTTTTAAATTACCGTGATATTATTATTAGACAACGGAATATATTGATAATTATCAATAAACCGATCAAGTAAATGATAGTTTATTAACACTACACTATACTGATTCTGTCTAACACAGTCGCTATACCCTAGGCCTCGGCTCGCACTTAAGAGGGTTCATTCCATTCTCTTTCTCCATACAAACGTAGTTTACGTTTTCCTCCCTGGATAAAGACATTAGAGCAAATATGTTTATGCCATAAAACCTATATCTGTCATGTCTTGTCAATGTACGAACCTTTTTTTTTTCTAATTAAAATAATAATAAAAAATAAAAAAATAAAAAAAATCGGAAGATGAATAGTCATGCCAGATATAAGTTTTATGGCATAAACATATTTGCTCTAATGTCTTTATCCAGGGAGGAAAACGTAAACTACGTTTGTATGGAGAAAGAGAATGGAATAAACGCTCTTAAATCTCTAATTCCTTATTAATAAAAGTGGAGCAAAGTCGGAGTAGTGAGAACATGCTTTGTCTTCTTCCGTGACAAGAGCTTTTAAAGTTGAAAGACAGAAACCTAAAGTGGTAAAATTATTCCGACCTTAGGTACTCCACTTTTATTAATATCGCCTTCGATCATATATAAACTATAGATACACGGTCCCATACAAAATACGAAATCAAAAAACGGCACTACTTCAACGCTTACTTATACGGACATAGTACAGTTTAATGTAAACCTTAATCACTGGGCAATAAGGTTGTAAAACACTTATACACGACTGACAGCGATATGCCTTGTTTCGCTGTAACCGGCTGAAATATGCCTTGTTTTGACGGCTCCATTTCTAGAGCGGCGACCGTGCATCTATGTAGGTTATATATGATCGAAGAATATCGCTATTAATGTCCATCTTTGAAAGTCAAATACAAAAACAATCATACAAAATATCAACACACATGCAAGTTCGACAAATATTTAAAATAGTAGAGATACTTCAAAAGGTAAATAAATAATGTTCGGGCTAGGTTCTAATATTCTAGATAAGCCTAGATATTCTGACCGTGTTAAACTAATAAATAGTAAAAATAAACATCAATAGTTTCATATATCAACAGCTGTCACTCAGACAGAATTCTCTTTGCCATAAATATTTCACAAGAACCCGTAGTTTATTAAGTATCACGTTAAAAATCATATTTCTTCCCCGAGAGACGCCTTATTAAAGAGGTTAAAAACAAACCCCTAAAACAGGTGCATGTCTCGCGTCTAATTGCTTCGAGAGAGAGGCGCCCTTTTAATATATAGCTCCCGAACTGTGCGCAGGCGCATTTAGAACAAACCACGCCATATTTCTCTCCTTGCGTCCGCAATTACGTGATTTGTCACTCGATAGTTTTTTTTTCTTCGAAACAGCCATTTTGAAAAACGAACCAGCTTTATGCGGCGACGTAATTAGCCGACTGAAAAAGTGGCTTTCCCTGTTCACTTTTATAGTGCGATCAATCGTACGCTACCGGATTTTTAACCTTTAACGATCTTTTTATTAATCGATCCATTTATTCGATTATTGACGTATTCAATATCGATTTATTTTTAGAGCCGATTTTCTTGTAAGTACTGGAACTAGTATAGTGGTAGGTAATTTATTCTCGCATAATTACTGTCAGAGCGACACCTGTTTAGTGTGGGTAACTGTGATGGTACATAAGGTAAAAAAAGAGGTCGTCAAATTAGGCATCCCAAGTAGGTATATTATTTCTGTAAACGTTTTCACGGCATGATCACGAACGTTGTAAAGATGCCTCTTCATGGCACACAAATAAAACGGAGCGAGATTCCGTCCAACCCCCGCAATTAGTATCGGATGGTCACACCTCGACATTCGGCCAGATATAATTTTATATTCTAAGTACACTTTGTGACAATAATAAACGATTGCGTCCGTCGAAATTCAGTCTTTGTCGAGCCGCTTTCAAGGTTGAGATTGAAACGGTAAAGTCGTGAGATCACAATCAAACAGTCTAGTAATTAGTACAGGCGCATCGTTTTCAGACGCTTGGTTGAGCAGATAATTTCCGCCGTACGTTCAAAAGGCAACCATTTGTCATTCGGTGGCGCGAACTCGAACCAAGCGGACGTACACAGTCACCCTCCTAATTTATTCCTATATTATTTATTTAAGGAATACGGTACTATTAATCACATCTCTACAGTTTTTATTTACACATGCGCGGAATATTTTAGCTTCTTTGATCGCGTACATTTTTAATACATTAGGGTGTCCCCGTAAACTGCTCTTCATGCTTAGTTAACATTTATTTTTTGTATGAAAATTGTTCGTGTAATAATATTTACGCCTCTTACGGCTTCTTATATTTCCTGTAATTAATAAATGGGACATTATCTTTGTGATCTATAATGTGATTTAAGTTTTAATTGAATTTATGATGAAAGTAATGTATGGCAATTAAGTTTAAGTAGTTAGACTTAAATAATTTCTATTCGTTAGGCACATAATATTTTATATTAATCGTTAGTTAAAATACCGAGGTTTTCGACACGTCATTTACAATGAAAATTAGGTCTAGATTGGAATTTAAAATTTATGTCTTGAGTTTTGAGTTAAATTTAAAATATTATAGTAACTTTACTAGCGCGATAGACAAACACCCGGCCTTTATAAGGAGTGTTACGGGTTCTGTTCCAGCTTTGACACAAATAGGTTTTTTTTTGTGATTGACAATACCTAATAACACTACAATACCTACATCCTTTATTTTCGGTGGTTTACTGAATACATAGCTACCATTCACATAAACACTAATTTTATCCGTTGTAACATACCATTATTAGGTACATGCTCATTGCCTATCATAAGCTAGACGAGAGCTATGTTCCATTAATTATACCTTATATCTATATATATTATAAAAGAAAGTCGTGTTAGTTACTCCACTTATAACTCAAGAACGGCTGAACCGATTTAGCTGAAAATTGGCAGGGAGGTAGTTTAGAGCCAGGAGAAGGACATAGGATACTTTTTATCCCGTTCGATTAAAAAAAAATGCTTATTTATTGCCTTTAAGGCGGAACAAAGTTCGCCGGGTCAGCTAGTTTTACATATTTATGATTTATTTTTAAATACAGTTTAATAGTAAAGTCCAATTTAAATGGAACTAGGTATGTTTTGTCTATGGAAATATGTCTGGGCAATATATTCGACCGTATGTCTTTTTTGTTACAAAAGCGCACGTAACGGGGTTTTTAGGCTCAGTTAAAAAATAGTACTTATCTTTTATTAGATACCCTCATAGTGACATTATATATCAACATAATATCATATAATTTAATGGTTAAATTGTCTGTGACTTGCTTCTTCGCGTAGGGTAGAGGGAGCTAGTTAGTTCTACTCTAACGCGCAGTATGGCCAGGTTCTTATCATTTATTTTATTAAAAAACGGGGCAAGTGCGACACTCGCGCATAAAGGGTTCCGTACCACTATCACAATTGGATACGGAACCCTAAAATGGTTTACAACAACCAATTTTTGAATTTTATAGGAAAATATGAAATATTTATCTTCGATTCTTACTCCCATCAAACGACCGAATCACTCAAAAAAAAAAAACCTTGGCACAAAGAAAATCTGAAACATAAGAGAAACTCTTTGGTAAGTAAGGCAGACTAGTATATTTGACAGATAGGGCAGCCATTTTGAATTCCATGACCAACTCGATTTGTCCTCCTGTCCCTGTTCCTGTCCTGACTCCTTGTTATTTTTGAAACACGTTTGTTGTATGGGAGCCCCTTTTAAATAATTGTTTTATTTTGTTTTTAGTATTTGTTGTTGTAGCGGCAACCGAAATACATCTTCTGTGAAAATTTCAACCTTCTAGCTATTACGGTTCATGAGATACAGCCTGGTGACAGACGGACAGACGGACGGACGGACGGACGGACAGACAGACAGACAAACAGACAGACAGCGAAGTCTCAGTAATAGGGTCCCGTTTTTACCTTTAGGTACGGAACCCTAAAAATGGTTGTTTCACCTAATGTCTATATCGGTAAATAAATAAATAAATATTGCACGACGTTACGCACAGCGTAATCTAGCCCCAAACTAAGCACTAGGCTTGTACTATGGGTACTAGACAACGGATATCCTACATATTGTACTTTTTTTTTGTAAATACATACATAATATTATGATACATAGAAAACACTGAATATCCCATGTCTTCGGACCGTGGTGAGTCCTAGGACATGTTGGTTTCCTCACGATGTTTTTCCTTCACCGTAAGAGCGATGTTATTAGCACCATTATTATCGGTATAGTAATATACAACGAACATAAGTTATATTTGTTAGGATCATAACTATAATAATGCTAAGAAGTAAAGAAAGCTTAGGATAGGGGTGTTATTGATCTATAGTTATTTTAAGGTTTTTCTATTGGTTCCCTAATAAAAATTGATAAAATGAAATTCGACTTGAAAAAGGAAACAAAATTAACTTCACCTTCATACAGTGCTACCGACTTATCTGTAATTAATGTAATATGAAGTCGAGCAGTTTTACGGAGGTATAGACCCAGTTTCTAGTTTGGCTGCCCGCAAAAAAAATGTAGATGGTAACATATGTAGATACAAAAAATATAAAGATAATACAGCCGAATATATTACCTGCTCCCTTTTTGAAGTCAGTTAAAATATTTGAAAGAAACATAGCAATTACATTTTAGAATAACTAGGAGACATCTAATTTTCGTGTTAGGTATTTTACCTAATGTAATTACCTACTTATGTGAGGCTATGTACGGAAAACGTCCAGCGAAACCTTTAACAACTTGTTAGGTTATCTTCATATCCCTGTTAGGTGTTTCAAATCGTTGATAATCACGAGTTCGAGATTCATACTATATTGGGGCCACTCAATATTAACAAAAATCATATTATCGTTTGTTAGTTCGCGTTTTTGTAACTGTCGCGTACTGAGGCTATAGAAGACCTATCTTAGGCTACCTACCTAGACGGGTTTAAGATTAAGGACTAAGAGATGTCTAAGTCTAGACCGTTTAGGTAGTAAACACAAACAATAGACATACTTTCTAAAAAATATAGCTATTTTTAGTTCTAGATTAGAATACAAACAAACAAAGCTACTATAGCATACTACTCTTAGGTCTTTGGATTCGAGGTTAGTGATCTGATCTGAAAAAAAAAATAGTTGGGTCACAGATATCGTTCTTCTGAAGTTATTTAAGGATAGATAGTTAGAAAAAAATATTATTCTCCTAATACAATAGAGAAAAAAACAATAAGTACCTAGATACTAGAAGTATTAATCCAGTACATATTTACGATAGCTCAGTACGAGTAGGACAAATAGCGCTTCGGCACATTATTAGAACAATTCAGTAACATCTATATTAAACACACGACACAAATAAACGTCTAAAAACGCTCTGTCAATGTCTGCGTTTAGCTACCGTCTGATACTATCGTTATGAATAATGGACTCGAGACATCTGTTAAAAAATATATACGAATCATTCATTGCTGTGAAATATGTTACCTGTTGTCTGTGTTCCTGAGATGTTGAAATGGTGACAAAAAACATGATACCATTGGATTTAATAATTAAATATAACCCACAGCGCAATCTAGTCTCAAACTAAGCACTAAGCTTGTACTATTGGTACTAGACAACGGATATACTAAGATTTGTATTTGTGTGTGTGTGTGTGTGTGTGTGTGTGTGTTTGAATTGAATGATCATCTTAAAAACGACTGTGCCGATTTCAAAAATTCTTTGACTCGAAAGCTACATTCACCTTAAGTAACATAAGCTACTTTTGATCTCGATATTCCCACGGGAACAATAATTACGCGGGTGAAATCGCGGGACGCAGGTAGTAAATGATATAGGGACTTTTGTGATAGACTTCTGTTCTTTAACTAACCTATAGGTAAGTAGACACATAATCTATGATGTATTTATTAATGTACAAACAATTTTAACATATTCAACTACCACTATTTTAAATTATTAATAGGTACACGAACGGAAACAAAATCCTATTTATTCAGTTACTAAAGTAATAAATTTAATTTCTGCACTCATGTTCTCAACTTTCTGATTTTCACTGAAAAATTAAAAATTTGTATATTTAAAATGTTATTCGTATTTCGTATTTCACTACAGCTCTGAACAAATTGAGATGTAAATTATGAGTGTTGAGTATTATTTTCCATGGACACATCTGATGGGAGAGTCTATCAAGTTACTTCTGTTTTATTACAGTGAGAAAACGTTTGTGGCGAGTTTGTTGTATCTGTATTACCTCTATCTATAATTAATTATACATATATAGCCTTATTAATAAACGTAGAATAAGGTCGGAACAATTTTACCACTTTTTGTTTCTGTCTGTGTCACGGAACAAGACAAAGTATGTTCTCACCACTCCGATCTTGCTCCCCGTTTATTAATAGGGCTTTTATTGTATTACGAGATACTAGTTGCGCCCTGCGGTTTACTACGTAAATTTTAAGCGCATTCGGTTGTGTAGTTTTGACGTTATGTGCAAGGTAGCTTATTTCAAATAATATAAATTAATTTGTGAGAAAAATCGACTTCTAAAATTAGTAGACATAGATTTATAGAAAATTATTCAAAAAATATGGAAGCTAATAAATAAATATTACCTACAGGAAGTTACGCACAGCGTAACCTAAGCCTAAAAATAAGCACCTAGGCTTTTTCTAGGGTACTAGACATCGGATAAACTATTAATACTTTTTTTTGTAGATAGGTACCTACCTACTTATTATACGATTAGATAACACCCAAAACCAGAAACAAACATTTTTGGCCATAGCATTTAAGTATTTGTCCCCGGCGGGAATCGAATGCTCTACCTTCTGGGTTGCGGATTCGATTACTCAGAGGCCACATAACGAAACCTTACTTGCACGACTCTACTGTAGTAAAATATATTTTTCTCTATATTTTACTGCACTAAATATTTTGTAAGGTGTCCGAGGAAGAAATGTTGCTTAAGTATTTTCATTATCCGTGGTCCAATTTCATTGAAAAAAAAAAACAATGTAGAAAACTCAAAACTCAAAATTATAACGTACGTATGAAACGTCGAGATTTTATTTTACCGAGGTTTCGGAACGCGCCCTCCGATGAGAAGAAACCACAAGAAACTCATGGGTTTTTTTTTCAATTTTTTTTAACATGTTTTATATTACAATCGTCATAATACCTACAGATATCTGTAATTTGAACAGGAGCAGTTAACAATCATGTCCATGGATTCTTTTCATCAAAATATTTAGACGTGCTATAGTACGCCTTATTACACAATTTAGTTTAATATATTTTTTGAATGTTGTAATGGACATGTCACATACGTCTTCAGGTAGTTTATTATAATAAAGTACACTAGTGCTACAGAACGACTTACTTATTTTCTGGAGCCTACTATAGGGCACAGTCAGATCATCCTTATGTCTCAAATTAACCTGACGGACATCACTGTACCTATTTGTGAAATTTACTTGATTTAATGTACGTATATAGCAGATTTTCATAAATGTATTGGGAGTAAACAATTAAAAGTATTTAAATTGCTGAATATTTAGCACCCCTATCCAAGATTTCACAAACTTATTTAGAAAATAGAAAAGTACCTACCTACTTTAAATATAAATACCCTATGTTTAAATTTAGTGATTATTACTAACATTTTAATCGCTTTGTAACTATCTATCTATGTAGTTCATTATTTTGCTCCCGGCAAGACACATTTTTCTCAAACCTCTATGAATGGAACCGGAAGACATGTCATTCATAACAAGACCGTTGTATGTAGACCACCGTGCGTTATCTCATCTGTCAGCGCGGTACAGTGACGTGCCAGCAATCGTGCGCATACGCATCATCATCCCTCACCGCGCTGACTATATCAGCCTTCGTACATCGACGTTTTAATATGACGCCTGTCCATTCGCTTACTAGATAAATAGGTAGCGAGTATACTACGGTTTTGACTCTAATATTTTGTTAGGAGTTATTGGTCTAGCAAGAAAGAAGCGTTTCTAAATTTGAGCAAAATCAGTAGCGGCCATGACGCGGGGGGCGGGGCTTGATGCGCGGCCGCGCGCGATTGGTCGCGGATTCGCGCGCCGAGGGGACCTTCCACATTTGAATTAGGTATCCTTGGTTTTCGCAAAAAGCAGAGAAGCATAAAGGTGAACTTTTGGTTGTGTTTAGCTTTAGCGTCTTGGCACTCGCTGAAGTTCGATAACAAATTCCAATTGGCTTTGTTCTTTGGAATCATTTTGATTTCAGATGTTTGAGACAGGCTTTGGTCTCAGCTTCTGCCCGCTTAGAGTTTGGACTCGGACATTTAGACTCTAGCAGCGATGGTGGATGATTGGATCCGTCATGCTCTGTCTGCACCTGAGCCCACAAAGCTAAACTCGTTAAATTATAGATAAAAATCTGCATTTCGGAATGCAACCCACAACGGCGATCCGCGGAACGCTCTCTCGTGTTCCACAAAAAGTCTAATATTTGCACGACAGAGCTTCCGCATCTGCGGACTTTACTTATAAGGAAAATTCTTTTGCTTTATTTTGCACTGCGATTGGCTCGCGAATTCGGCTGACGACTGTCGTTTATGTATGACTGAACACTTCTTTTTTTGTTCTAGGTGTGGTTCCAAAATGCTCGAGCGAAATGGCGACGTATGGTGACAAAACAAGAGAACAAGATGGCGGAGAAGTGTTCCCCGGATGCGTCCTTAGAGATGGACATGTACCACGGGCCCATGGGCTCCATCCAGTCGCTGCCCCCCCACAGCCCTCCGTACAGCGTGATGGGGGGACCTCCCAGTCCAAACTCCATGGATTGCCCATAGCCCCAATTTTGCGCTTTATGAGCGCCGCCGTTCCAAAATGGATTCTAAGAAAAAGAAATCACGCCCTGATTTTGTCTAAAATCACGAGTACGTAGTGTACGGACGAATTAAAAACTTAAAACTGTTGATGGGCTGAAACCATGCTTGTGTGAACGTGATGCTATAAAATGTGGTTTCTATACGTTGAAAAGAAAGACTATAACGTTAGTTTACTGTTAGTAGTTTGATCTTAAACGTCATTATAACCGAATCTCTGTGGACATCTCGTTCGTGATTTTAATCTCATATTTTATAAATAAGAAACCATCCGTAAATGTAATAAATGTCATGCATAATATAAGAAATGTAAGTTACTGTAGAAGTTTGTAATTAATAATAACAGTCATTCGGATTATTTTACTATTTTCTGGAATCATGTCATTATCTGATTAATCAATCTATCGATTACAAGCATTGTAATACAGGCACCAGATTCGGTTGTGTTTCTATTTATTACTGAAAATATCATGTTGTTTCATGCACATTTTATAATTAACAGAATTAGGTGCCTTTATAACCGACTGACTGCGCGACGCAAAGAAGGGTTATGTGTTTATCAATCTATGTATGTTTGTCCCTATGTAGCGCCTCAGAAGCCAACGGATGAACCGATTTTGATGATTCTCACGTCAATCGATCGGTATTAGTTCTGCGAGTGTCACTAAAGTTATCAAAATTCAAAATTTCGTCAACCAAACTCCATATTGAAATAATATGGCAAGTGGGGTATCGTTGAATACATTTGATAATCATTCTAGGTTTCTTTAATCATTTTAAGATCTAAAACGATTTAATGGATAGCAGCGTTCATTCATGTACTGAATAATCCTCAACTTAATAACTCCTTTAATGAAATGATGCGATTGCGATTAAAATACAATTGATTTAGATAACCGTTTTATATCTATTTGACTGACTAAAAAGTAAAAAATAATAAAATAAATAAATAACTGCCCGACTGCTTTATAAACTTAAAAGATAATAATAACCGAACAGAAAATAAAGATGTCTAGTAGGTAGTTACAGAACATAGCGACTTTAACAGTCATAGGCCCATAAGTATCTAATAAATCACACTAATATTATAAATCCGAAAGTTTCTTTGAAAATCGTAGGTGAAGTGTCGTCAGTATATAATGTCACATGTGACTACCAAATTAGTGAATGTTTCCATGTCTTCGAACCGTGGAAGCATGGTTAAAGACATTACATAATATTTTAAGCTATGTCAGGTGGGTAAGACATTTTTACCTTGAGCATGTGTTAAATCTGGACTGAAATGCCAGCATCGGAGTAAGCCAAATCAACTCACTAATGCTAAGCGAAACCTAGATAATTTAATCATACTTTGTCTTTCATTTTGTCCGTCCTTTGTTAAATATTTTTAATTTTCATTCCTTATTTATAAAACACAAACAGAAAATGTAAAATCAATTTCAATTTTTTAAATTTTTGTTCAAATGTTTGTAAATTCTTCGTAAATATTGTATTTACCGAAATAGGGAAATGTAAATAATTACAGTGTTTTGCAATTTACAACAAAAAATCTAGTTACTGTACTTTTCAGAGAGAGGGCAGGACTCAGGGGAGTAATCGTAATGTTACAGTTTTTATAACGTAGGGTTAAGATTCGAAACTATCCCAAATCAGAATATAAATCAGATTTTTGTGAAAAGCAATTGTTTGAAAATAATAATACTAAAATTTTAAAGTGTTAGGTACCTACACATGGATCTTTCTGGTTTAAAAATACCTATAAAACGATTAATTGGTAAATTGCTTAATTACTTGAATATGTAGTTTATAATATAATCATGTAACAATGAAAAAAAAATGTAAATAGACTTTTGGGACGTCAGTTTATAGTTTTCCCGAATTATATTCCCTAAAATCAACCCTCATCATTTCATTTGGTCAGTAATACTGCGTCCCTATATTTAAGTAGGTTAAAATATACGAATAGTAATGCGAAGTAATTCAGATTTCTTAGGATATCGGTTCAACGAACCTAAATAATGAAGATTTTTTATTATTAATATATTACTATTTATTTATTGATTAATGATATTTAACGTGGATAAGTTAAATAATAGTGTTTAATTAGGTAAATGTGAAAATTTCCATAGGTTTATTGACAGTTATTTAAGATATCTAGGTGTAGATCGATGAAGTGTAGCTTTTTGCCGGTGTAAATGTTAAATTATAAACCACATTGAAAAATTAATTACGTTTTTTGGCCGAAAAAATATCAGCTAATTAAATATCGTACCGATATAGCCGTAGCTAATATAGTCACGATTTCGTAGAAGCTGATGTAAAGTCACTTCGCTAACACAATATCGCTTCAGGCGACCGTATTTTCGCAAACCCGGCTGCAAAGCAAGCACTATTAGTTCCTTTTTTGTATAATTTAATTTACGACCCAATTTTTTTGATTTATAATTCACGCTAGGGAAAAAACCGCTTGGTATAAAATGTTATCCATCTTGTATTGAAATGTTAGAGTCCAAGTTAATATAATTCTTGATAAATAAGCATGAATACTAGCGCGATTCAAGATACGCTACATGCGCATGGAAATTTACCAAGTCCGTGTATTCCTTATAAAATGATGGCAGTTCGTTGAGTGGACTGCGTGTTCCTATAGTTTAATTCTGATGAAACAATTGGTTTCACGCATGTGGCGACTGTTCGTGCTGTTTTATGTCTAATGAAAAGGTGGTAAAGCCGATAAGGATTACATTCGTTTGGGTTTATTGATTTGAAAAATGTTGAAATTTAGTTACAGAAAATCGAGTAAACATTAAGCACTGTACTAAGTAGAAGGTACAGTACCGAGATATGTAATTTTTCTACTTATAGGCTCGGTATCACAGCGATATTTTGATCTAAATGTTAGTTACTCTATAGGTAAGGTAATTAGTAGTACCCCAATATCGATGTGATATCCCTTCTGTAGGTCAATTGGACATTATAGACTACTTATACTATTTGTTAGTATAATAATTAAACAATATTTTAAGATGTATGTATGAGTACTGAGTAGGTTAAGGTATAAGTTGGTACGCGACGACACGCGATGACTGCAGAAAACAGCAAATTCAAACTTATCTCCGCTAACGTCAGTCGACACGTTATGCGGCGACGTATTTCGTGATGGCATATCACCGAGACAATAAGGCACGACGGCTCGTCTACCAACTTAGACCTTAAGAGGACAGTCTCCATAGTCTTTCTACATAAAAACGTAGTCGACTGTTTCCTCCCTGGATAAAGATATTAGAGCAAATATGTTTATGCCATAAAACCTATATCTGTCATGACTATGCCCCTACCTTTTGAATTTTTCATTGTTTTTTTATTACTATTCTAATTATAAAGTGAAAAAAATCAAAAGGTAGGGGCATAGTCATGACACATGACAGATATAGGTTTTATGGCATAAACATATTTGCTCTAATGTCTTTATCCAGGGAGGAAACAGTCGACTACGTTTGTATGGAGACTGTCCTCTTAATGAACTATAATCATTTTCGCTGAACTGGAGAATGTTTGTGAATTAAATTATAAAAATCTGTTAGTAAAAAAATATTTAAACTAGATTCCTTTGGTTTTATTTAAAGCGCTGCCCTCACTCTACGCCTGGCTTTGACTTGTGATTTTGAAACCACAGGATATTTAAAATTGATTTTATAGTACCTTAATATAATACCTATGCCATGATGAATGAAATGGTCTAAGATGTCTCGCTCATCTAGAAGAAGAAAGACGCAGAAGAACATTTAATAAAGATAACATATAGGGATGTATAGGTATATATTGTAATTTGATTTTTTATGCTCTAGCTAGGCATATCTACTAGCTAGAGATATCAAACCTAAGTCTAAGACGAAGTCGAAAATAGTAGACAGGGAAACGTATAAATATTCTCAAATTAGTCCCTCGGTGTGGGAACACGCGTGGCAAAATAAAATTACTTTTTGTTACAAATATCAAGGGGACTAACGCGAGAGAAACCACGTGGCGTTACTAGTACAACGTAGTTGTAGTAGCAGGTATGAACTTTACACCATTTAGAGATAGTTCTCCGATCTTCATTAGTATAGTTACCTCTAAACGATACGCAGACCGAGATGTTCCCAAAACTGATAAAGCCAAGTATTTCGTAAGGCATCCGTTAGACCACCCACCGGTTGTCAGAACCTTATTTATTGTATTAATTAACAACAAAATAACTTCACTCCTCCTTAGTGTCAATTCACCATGTGTTTATTTGATAAACATTTTGCTCTTTTTAGGGTTTCGTAGTCAACAAGAAAGCAGTAGGTATTATATAGTTTCTCAATGTCCGCCTGTCTGTCTGTGGCTTAGATCAGAGACGGTTAGTACTAAGTACAAACTTTGCATGAGTAGGTAGGTATACATATTGCTAGTACTACGACTACACCTGCGTCAATTCAGTCTCGGCCGCATATCAAACAGAACAACGATGCATCGCGTCAACGTGACACGAAACTTCGCCTGTTTAGTGTAGACAAGAACATCGCGTATGCCCGAACACCGAACGCCCGTCTGTTTTAGTCGCGACAACGGGACACGTATCTTTGCCTGCTAATGTAGCCCCAGCATTATGTAACTTCAAATCGGCCAGACAAACTACAACTGCCGATTCTATATTATGTAGAAGTCCTTAAAGTAGTAATTTACTGCATTTGGGGATGCTCATCATTCCGAAGATACTCATCAGATTATCACCAAGATTTTGTGGGACCAACTCCGGACTCTAAGCTTGTAAATAAAAAGAGAATTATCGAAATCGGACTTCTTTTGCCGGAGTACGGCGCCGGCGTGAACTAATACACATAAACATAATAATATAGGGCCGAACTAAGAACCTCCTCCATTTTTTGAAGACGGTTGAAAATGGGAGATGTATATTTTATCTCTTCTTTTTACCTCATCGTGTATCGTTAGATCAATCATTGTGCGGTTTAAAAACCCGTTTTTCATTTTAGGGTTTCGTTTTCGAAATATTGAGCATTAAAGTGGTAGGTAGTTTTTAGGGTTCCGTAGCCAAATGGCAAAAACCGGAACCCTTATTAGAGTAACTAATTGATAAAACGATAAAAAGTAAAATTTCGTACAAATGACATTGAAAATTAGTTGTTAACTAACTTCCGAATCTTAGATCAATAAAAAAGAGGGTCTAAAAAATAAAGTTTGAAAAACTAAAACTCGACTTCGTAAATAAATAAAAAATGGGGGTCTAAAAAGGGCAAAACAAGAAGATAATTATTTAGATTGAAATCCAGAAATGCATTGGTTCAAAAACTTATAACACCCCTCTTTTTCCGTCGGGGGTTAAAAATGGTCAAGGTACAGCCGTGGTCGTACCTACTGTATATATCTAGTGCCTACTATGTCTGTATTTATAGAGGTATTCCTATCACCCACATAATGATAGTTGGTATACAGTAGGTACGACCACGGCTGTACCTTGACCATTTTTAACCCCCGATGGAAAAAGAGGGGTGTTATAAGTTTTTGTACCAATGCATTTCTGGATTTCAATCTAAATAATTATCTTCTTGTTTTGCCCTTTTTAGACCCCCATTTTTTATTTATTTACGAAGTCGAGTTTTAGTTTTTCAAACTTTATTTTTTAGACCCTCTTTTTATATTAGGAGTCGGGTTTTAGTTTTTTAAACTTTATTTTTTTTATTTAATACTTTTTATTATTACCCTTTGGGTACGGAACCCTGATTAACTACCTTTACCATCTAATACCTACTCAAACGTAATGTTGGTTTGTTATTAACTTATTGTGCAACTTTATTACGGACCACGCGAGCTGTACGACCGCAATATTATACATATTTTGACTTAAACAAAACGATATATATAGATATATATATTTTTAAAATGTGCTCGACAAGACCTTTCTTTTGATATCTAACATGCGGTGATTATATTAATTTTATTTTTTTCGAGGGTAGAATCTGAGGTTTAAATTCCGTCATATAATATTTTGATAAAATGTATATACCCTACGACATCCGGCCTATTATTACGAATCTATTGACCCCTCATTCATTAAAATCGGTTCAGTAGTTTAGGCGCTAGGGTGGAACATACAAACATACATACATACATAGACTGCCAAAAACATTACCCTTCCTTTTGGCTTCGCCGTAGTCGGGTAAAAATGTAAACAAAGAACTGTTAACATCAAAGGAAAAAGTAAATAAAGAGCTTTAACTTTTTAATTAATGTACGAGTTATTGGAAACATTTTTGATGTAAAATTCTGAAATAGAGTATAGTAATTGTGTTACAAGAATCCCTACTATACTATTCGACATTTAAAAAAAAATCTCAAGTGATTCGGGACGAGGAACATTATAGGAAGATAGGAATACGTCGCAATAACCGTACAAGAAATTTGAACCCGACTTTGAAGTGAGTCGGAAATGCAGTGAAAGTAAGCCTTACTTTTACAATTCCGATCCTGGATCAGGGTGGAACCACAGAACGAAGCTAGTTCACGTTAATCCTCAGAACTGCTGTCCCATTACTTATCCTGTTTACTCTACCTCGGAATGAAGTTAGCACATCTGAACCACACCCAGATTAAGCCCAACCCTCTGTGTACCAACCAGCTAGACAAATAATAAGGAATTTAATATATTCATATTCGTCATACCCCTTGAATAAGGGGTAGTGACGAATATGAATATTAAGTCAGTGTTTTTTATTAGTGAAGTCATTGTTTTTTAGGGACGGGACCCTATTACTGAGACTTCGCTGTCTGTCTGTCTGTCACCAGGCTGTATCTCAGAAACCGTGATAGCTAGACAGTTTATTTTTTTACAGAAGATGTATTTCTGTAGCCGCTATAACAACAAATACAAAAAATAAAAAATTGATGGGGGCACAAACAACAAACGTGATTTTTCACGGTAAAACGCAACGTAAGCGAATGTTATTTTTACTAGTCTGTTTCTATAAAAGTATGCTACTGACTGGCTACTTTGGTCAACGATACTAGCTATGTATTGCTTTACAAAGAGGCAATGCAGCCAGTCTTTTGGGTACCATTCCTAGCTAGGGACACATTTTTGGATTATCAATTTTAATTATTTTAGTGAAACGTGATAGGGATTTGTAGGAAATCTTATTTTACTAGTCTTTTAAAATAAAATTATAATGTATAAAAAAGTAGTATTATAAGTACCTATTATTGAAAATAATACAAAATCTTTAGAAAATTGCAGGTTCAATAATGTTATTACCTAACCTTTTTAAAACTTTCTGATGTGTGAACGCACCAATCTTTCTTTATGTGACAACACGAAACATAACACAGAGAGTGGCTTTCTTACTAGAAATTATAGTGATATACTCGTAAGATAGAACCCAAGATTTATCTTCATTGTCCGGTCTTGTTAGGGTTTTTGTACGTAGTATATGATTATTTACTCGTTTACGCAAAAAATACTGAGGAGCTCATTGGCCTAGCTGTACCTATCGATCTTGAACGATCGTGCGGGTTTAGCAACGCTTGGCGCGGTCATTACTTGGATGGGTGACCGATAATTTGTGTGGCAAGGAATCATTTTCTCGAGCTCCTCCGTGTTTCGGAAGGCAAGTTAAGCAGTTGGTCCCGGTTGTTATCTCTGATAGCAATCGTAAGGTTAGGTTAGAGGCCTTAGGGCGACCTGAAAACTCTAACACCAGGTGAGACACACCACTATACGATAAGAAGACGAAGACTGAACCGATTAATTGCGATAACTACTTCTTTAATTTGCTGAAGCTGTTTAACATAAGCAACTCCTACTTCATCCCGGATTTACTCGAGGTAAACTTAGTTTTTAAATATACTAGCTGTGCCCCGCGGTTTCGTCCGCGTAAGTAATGATCCCGTTGCATTATCGAGATAAAAAGTAGTCTATGTGCTATTCTAGGTCTCCAGCTATCTATATTCCAAGATTCATCGTAATTGGTTTATTAGTTTTAAGGAGTAACAAAGTCACATACATACATACTTGCAAACTTTCGCGTTTATAATATTAGTAGGATATGAAGTAGGATATGATATAGGTAGGTACATGTTCAGATATCTGTGGTAGGTACCTATATGTATGTAAGTATGTACGTATGTTTTATATAGGTAACTTGACAATCAAACTCTCCGAAGAATACCGTTAGTTTCTCCATCCTCTTTGTAAGCATTATTCATATGGTCTTCTGTCTCGTTTCTGCATCAATGGGCAATCGGATTGCAGACTTCACGACCAGTTTTTACGTTGCCAAAACTTCTGCAGCGAAGGACATACCCACACATACATATATTACCTACTATGTAGGAAACCATAAGGAGGAGAAATTCTTGTATGATATTTTAGCTGACTTTTGAAAAGGAGGACATTAATTCGACTTCGATGAAATGAAATAATAAAAACAAAACGAAATAAAAAAAATAATTTAAGTATCTGGGCTTTGAGTGTCGGCTGTGGAGTGCAGGATAGAGGAAATAGTGAGCTTAGCGGCAATAGTAGGGAGTCAATAACAAAACGCTGCCAACAAGTTAGGAAGGAGGTAAGTATATGTATAGTTCGATATGGACGCACCTAACTGTAATCACATCACTTACCCGCAATCTCCAGTCTCGTGAACAAAAACACAAATTAAAACATAGTAAATACACCGATATTTACCATATCCATCTACCTATCTTTTTCTAAATCTATAAAATTATTTGTTCTGACTGTCTGATCAACGCACAGCCTAAATTGTAGAGGGCTAAAATGCGAACCGTGTATATTCGTTATATGAAGGATGCATCCAATAAGATTGGGCTTTTCGTAATTCCCACGGGATCGGTAGTCGGGACTTACGAAAGTAAAACCGCTATAGTTAGTTACAAAAAAGAAATAGGTATTCCACTCTCATTTGTAATTTATTTCTTGTTCACAGCTAATAGTTGGCGCCTCGGCGCATGCCTACTTCAAATTCCGTGAAAACTCGGCAGGAAGTTCGTTAGGTACAATAAATAAACAGTAATTTATTTGTTGATAATAAAATAAATTTGGATTAATTTCAACTTACACACGATAAATAACAGGTTGACTTATCAGAGGCATTGAACTGAACGATTACGACGCACCTCAGTGTTTTAAAAGAAGCAATTAATAAATAAATATTGGAAAATTCTTGCGATCACAACAATAATTGCTAGTTCGATAAATACATTTCTAAAGCTGGGTTCTAAAGTTACAGTTACAATTAAACCGACCACCTCTCGGCTCCCGGTATTAACTAGATATGCCGATGTATTTATTAGGTTTATAACTTTGCGTAGGTAACTGAATCGTGGTGGTTGGTGTGCTACTTGACGCCCTGCAAACTACACCGTTTGATAGCGGCCGGTAATCAAACTACGAGTATTAGCCGAGAGTTTGATGGGGTAAAATTCTGTTTAGTATTGTCCGGGGTATATCTATAAAATGGGTAGTGTGCGTTGAAATAATTAAGGCATTTAGGGGGAATTATTCAAAGAGTAAATCGTCATTTTTCGGAAGTAATTCATATAATTATTTGCATTTTACAGATCCAAATTTCCATGACTCTTTGTAGGTATGCAAATAACATTCCAAGGTTCATTGCAATCGGTCTAGTATCAACAAACATACTAGTTTAGGTACTTAATTCAATCACTTACTTACACACAACTATTACAATTAGTCAATTACATATTAAAGTTTTAGAAATTGTTATAAAAGTTCAGAGTTAAAACTTCACAATGCGGTCCCTCGAAAAGTTTGTACCTTTATTTATTTAGGTATACTTATGTACTTTTGTTTTTGTTCTTTCTGTATTTGTTGCTGTGTGCTTGTCTTAATAAACATATTTTCTTTCTTTCTTATTTAAAAAAAAACGGCCAAGTGCGAGTAGCACTCGCACACAAAGGGTTCGGTCCCTTTTTGAATTGAATGAAAGGTAAATTGCGGGTTACACTTAATGACGTATTAAAAAAAACTACTAGCTGGGTCTCGTTCAAACCAATTTTCGCTGGAAGTTTGTATGGTTATATACATTGTATATATTTTTTTTACTTTTATCATTCTCTTATTTTAGAAGTTACAGGGGACACACATTTTACCAATTTGGAAGTGTCGCTCAGGCCAACTTTTCAATTTAGAAAAAAATGAAATTAGAAACGTTAATATCGTTTTTAAAGGCCTATACATGGATAGGTACCTACCCCACACGTATAGGTTTAATGAAAAAAAAAATTTTTGAGTTTCAGTTTTAAGTATGGGGAACCCTAAAAAAATATTGTTTTTTTTTCTATGTTTGTGTGAAAATCTTAATGCGGTTCACATAATACATCTACTTACCAAGTTTCAACAGCATAGGTCTTATGGTTTTGGAAAAAAAGGGGCTATGACATACAGACGGACGGACAGACAGCAGACATGACGAATCTATAAGGGTTCCGTTTTTTTGCCATTTGGCTATGGAACCCTAAAAAGTAAGTAGACGAAACGACAACTTCCTTCTTTTTCTGAAATCGGTTAAAATTGGAATACGCCCCAATCCGTCTCGCCTCATAATTATGGCTAAATCAGTATCACGTTGTGAGGCGGACTAGTTTTTGTCCCGGCTTCGCTTCATTTACCCCCGGAAGCGGGGGTGGGGTCACGACCTATTTCTGACACGGTTTTTGCTGACGGCGCCTTCTTCTATGCTTCTTGGGTGCTTTTGAATTAGTTAAATGTATTATTAGTAATATGTGTTGCTGCAACTGTAGTACAATGTGCAACTGTAGTACAATGTCGAAGATTGTCTTTCGATTCAAATGCCTAGCTTTGTTTCGATTCATAGCTAATGCAAAATAGATCTACCTATTTATAAATTACTCATACCATTGTTATGTTGTGTTAATTGCCGATGTTAACTGGCATAGTTTGAAGGCAATGATTGTTTAGTTTGACATCTTCTTTCGATTGGTATACGAATCCATCCGCGACATAGCGTTTTTTTATTTTTTTCGGACAATTTCCTTTTATAATTTCATTGGCCCATATTTTGGAAACGTGTCACTTTAGAACAACATGTGATAGAATATTTTGTGTTTGTTTAGGGTTCTTCTATCCAAATATATAGGTTTCATTGTGCGACAAGAGATCGAATAAAACTTAAGATGTCTGCCGTCGACTATGCAAGGTCCACATATGGATTTAAGATGTTCTTTGCGCATAATGCCACGTTGATGTTGTTTCCAGCCCCAATCTGTTGCTGTAAGTTCGTTATATAGCCAAGTTTGAAGCTGATAATTTTGATTCGAGTTTTTTCATTTGTTTGCTTTTTCTGAGAAGATTTACCATTGTAATGTATATTTTTATTAGACCATCAGAAAGTAGAGAATCTAAAAAAGACCACCGACGTTTTTAAAAAATCTGATATTTTGACATGAGTTTTGAGAAAAATGAGAAAAATAACCTTTTTTGTGTAAGATAAACAACAAAAACAAAAAACGTGGTTTTTTGAATTTTTCACACACTTACATTTTGAGGTTATATGCAAAAGTTGTAGATCTTTTTATTACCTACAACTTTGCCATTCAACTTTTTTCATTCATGTTTTTTCAATGTAAAATATATCTAAAGAGCAATATTTAAAGCCCATATTTGAATTATATTATTTTTGCCGGGTGGGAGCAGAGTCGTGTAAGTGGGCTATGACAAGTGACCTTTAACCCTACAGTAGAACAAAATGCTAATAATAAAAATGCTTTCACAATGTACTTAAAGAGTGTCACTTTCATTGTCAATTACATGAGTTACTTGAGTCGTTCACATTTATATCATAGTAGGTATCATCAAATGTGCCTCTCAACAGTAAAAATAAAAGATCAGGTGCGTGCTATGTACCCGAGATAATTGCGGTACCTAGTCTCGGAAAATGAGACGATAAAACTGCGTCTAGCTGACGCACTAGCCTCAGTCGTATGTCGAACCGTTGCCATGTGAGCACGTGCTGTCACACTGCGATAATCTTTTTGACATCCATAAGAATGCCTTTTTGCTTATTAACAAATCCTGAATCATTCTTAAAGACAAAAATGTTTTTAAATACACAATAATTTTATGAAAATGGATGTAGGTGTTTCTAGCTCATTTTTAGAATACGTACGCAATGTTTGAATATAGATAGATAGATAGATAGATAAACACTTTATTGCACCAAAAACACATACTTAATACTAATTATACAAAAAATAACTTAAAACTATAGTGGTACAATGGGCGGCCTTATCGCCTTATCGAATATACCGTATTTACTAACTTTGTTTTCATCTAAGCCTGAGATGAAGTTGTATACTGCCACATAACTCAGTCCATAATTTAACATCCCCTCTGTGGTAGTTCTTGTTCGTTCATGTAGGTAAATATTAGAATTCATGTTCTCTTTAACGTAGGTAAATCCTGTAATATAAATATGCAGTAATTTTATCGATATAAAACCACACTGCACGGAGGAAGCGCAAACATATTCAACGATCAAAGAAATACTAATATTTAAACACCGTCATTTCACGTCAAAAATTTAAGGTAAATAAGTTTGTTTTTAATTTACACACAAAATATGTGCACTGAATTTTGCGTCATATTTTTTTTAGTTAAACTATGTAAACATTTCAATTGATCAACTTAACGCACCAGTGGGTTTAAAATACGAGTAAATTTTGTAGAAATACGAATTTACCATGTAAACATTAATAAATGTTATAAATAAATCGTAATATTTATTTATTTTATTTTACCAGAGTAATATTATTGAGCGTTATTTTTTTTTATACGATATTTGAGCATTTGACCACTATCCCAACGAACGGTATGATGATGATGATCGAAATGATCCATTACTGTTTTGTGTTCTGAATAGTGATACTTATTATGAAAATCGTGACCTATTAAGAGGATAGTCTCCATTCTCTTTCTCCATACAAACGTAGTTTAAATTTTCCTCTCTGGATAAAGACATTAGAGCAAATGTTTATGCCATAAAACTTATATCTGTCATGACTATGCATCTACCTTTTTTTTTCTAATTAAAATAATGATAAAAAATAAAAAAATCATAAAATGCTCTAATGTCTTTATCCAGGGAGGAAAATTTAAACTACGTTTGTATGGAGAAAGAGAATAATAAATAATAATAAACAAATAATAAATAAATAAATAATTTCTCCGAACAACACACAGCGCCATCTAGCCCCTTGGTAAGCGACTAAGCTTGTGTTACGGTGACTAGACAACGGATATAATACTTATATTTATTTTTCTTTTGTAAATACATACATATTATACATAGAGGGACACCCAGACCAGACACAAATATTTATTTATTAAGGATAAATACTTGCACCCGGCGGGAATCGAACCCGCAACCTCCTGCATTGCAGTCGCGCTTTCGCACGACGCGCCACCGAGGTCGTCAAATGGATGAAAAGAATGGAGACGATCCTCTTAATATTACTGTACCGATTACTTTAAACCCATTATGGCCGTTTGGAAATTAGCCACAATCAAATTGGTATTTTATAACATTTGCAGATACACAAACAGTCAGGACAATACCGGTAGGTAAGTACTAACTCAAGATCACAAGCATATTTGGCAAAGAACCTTTTAAAAGCAAATAACAGCTTAAAAGTGTCGATCTGCGGTTCTATCGATCAAAAATCCTTAGACTAAATTTTGTTTAAAACAACTTCAAATACACCGACTAAGCCACAAACATAACAAACTCCTCACGTGAGAATGTCTATTCACACGACATACGACACCGAACGCCCAAATGCTTAAAACTGCATGCAACATTTAATTTCAAGATGATTTATACTCAATAATATGGTATCGTAACTCGTTTTAGGATTTTAAACTTTATCTCCTTTTAATACGGTCTAATGACAAGGCTCCCGATTACTTAAACCGAAATAGGTTCAGAGTGATATTTTGTAGAAGAAACAATTAATTAGCGGAAACTTCTGATTTTATTATTAACTAGCTGTTGCCCGAAACCCGTCGGGTGTCGGCTAGTTCCGATTCCATCTAGTTCCGTGGTTTACAAATTTTAATAAAATAATTTCAGAACCAGATAATAAAATAACTAGGTATCTATAGGTATACTAATATTATAAAGTTACAGTCAATAGGTTAAATAAAATATAATTTTAAATAGTAATATACAAAGGCGGTAGATTTTTAAATCAAGCAGTAGTACCTACAGGCAGTGGGTTGGTCAACAAGTCGAAATCAATATCAAAAGCGCACACCGCAAATATATTTTATTCTGATACCTATCCCCATCCCCATCCCCATAAGCGAAGTCAGAAATAGTAATTAAGGGTAGATGATTTAGATTTAGATGGAAAAAATGAGAGATCATAGATCAAAGTTTTTACCTCAAACGAGGATTGGTTATAATTTAAAATATCTAATAAGTAGTAGACCTACCTATACCTATAAATATATTTTTTCTGGTTATAATTTTATTTCATTAATATACTTAGATATTAAGGCTACTTTTTAACCCGGGAATCGGAATTATGCGGGTGCAACCACGGGGCGCTGGTTGTATTTTATAATTCCATTGTGGATAGCAAAAAAGGAAAAAAATCACTCAGTAAAAATTCAACTCAATTATCTACGCAATAAAAGTACATTTCGTTAGAAAATAAAAAAAAACGTATAAATCGAGGTGATGCGAAGTCTATTCGACTCGCGACACGTGGCTCACCGAATAGGACCCCTCGCCTTTTGTCGTGAACAAAAAAACTGAGCGAAAACTCACGTTTACACTTTTATAAAGAACAAAAGAAACGTTGTTGGGAAATTTTTAAAAGTTCGTTTGTATTTTGTTCTATATTTTTTAGAGTTTCGGTGGGAATTCAATGAATTTTCTACTGCGTGTTTTTATTATTTTATTTTATGAAAAAGTGTTTGTGTTAAAAACAGGTTAGTCAAACACGTTGTGGATTCAGTACATACCCATATACAGTCAGTAATTAATGACAGTAAGTTAGTTTAGTTAGTTAGGATAGTAAAATAGGACACTAAATTAAGACAATAACTTAGGATAGTGAAATAGGTCAGTAAGTTGGAAAAGTGAATTACTATCCTATCTTGCTGTCACTACACACTAAATTAGGACAGTAAGTAGTACGACAGGAAAGATACTGAGGATAGTAAGTTAGGACAGTAATTTTTTTCACATCTTGTGAAAAAAGACTTGGACATTATTGGACTTTTAGGAAGGATCCCTATTTTTTTTGAAAATATTATATAGCCTATAGCCTTCCTCAATAAATGAACTATCCAACACTGAAAGAATTTATGAAATCGGACCAGTGGTTCCTGAGGTTAGCGCGTTCAAACAAACAAATAAACTTTTCCGCTTTATAATATTAGTATAGAAGTATATTTGGAGAGTGTGTTCTTTGTGGTGTGTATCCACTAAATAAGGGTTTTTCAAAATTCCCACGGGATCACGAATTTCGCGGGTGAAACCGCGGGACGCTGCTAGCCTTGGTACTTACTTACGAGTTTTCGCAAAAGTCTTTATTTGCGTGGTCTTATTGTGGTGTTACAGAATCTTTATTTTAAACACATAATATAGACTGTAGTACTTCAACTCCCTAGGTCTACCCGTTCCGGAGAAAATTGGCCGCCGAACAGACAGACAGCCAGACAAGCGAGTAATCTTATAAGAGCCCCTTTTATTCATTTCAAGGTAGTACCTACCTAACTTTAAAAAATGAATAACGTTGTTTCGTTGCACAAAATAAAGTATAAGCCGCTACCGCAAGGTTAAGAACTAGCTTCTGAATCTATGAGATTTTCCCAAAATCCTTTCTCTGTCTGATTCATGTAGGTAGGTACCTACGTACGTACATCAAAATGGTAATAATGAAACAAAAATTAATAATATTGTGGTGCGTCTCGGTGAATTCGCGACTACTATATTCGAGCCGGCTATTATCGTGCATCATTTTCGAATATTAATTAACGAACATCGCTTTATAAAATTGCCCGGTTTTATTTCAAATTAATTAATAGGAACAAAGTTTTCACGTAGTCCCAATTATTTCGCTTGTATCTATGTAGGTATATTATACGTAAAAGCACACAAACCACAATTTTAACCAAACCAAAAAAGAAAATGTTTATTCTATTTTTAACCTCCCTAATGAATTTGCCAACAATAAATCCGCTTTAGATCAAATATCAAAACGTACCTTGTTGTTCTCGTACATAAATACCGAATATCATATCAAATAAACATGTTAAATCACGTAAAAAAACAAATAGGCGTGCGTAGTTGGGTTGCGTATCGCACGCGGCGGTCACGTGTCTGTCTAACCCCCCGAGTGATGGGTTGTGCAAAATAAACGCAGACCAAGTTAGGTTTGCAGTTGAATGAACGAAGGCCACATTGAGAATGTTTACTTTTACTTAAGACTAAAAAAATGGGTAATTTTAAGGACCACACTTCCACAAATATAATGCTGTTTTAGATACCTTTTTATTAGAATTGCCTTCTACAGGTTTTATTGTTAGACCCGTATTCTAAATGTCAGAGCCCATTCTATAGGGCGTAGGTATTCTACAATTAAAAATGTCTCAAGGATGCCTCGACTCTGTTCAATTTTTGTCGATAACCGTTCTACTGCTATAGGGAACAAGCCAGTAATTGAAAATCACTAAAATTATGTTACCTAAATACCTACCTATTTGTATAGATAGTATAGATATAGACAATTTGGAGGAAATATTTGTTTGTTTGTAACGAATAGGCTCCGAAACCACTGGACCGATTTCAAAAATGATTTCGCTATGAAAGCTATATGATTATTTTATTATTATTTCAAACAAAATCTACAACGGAATCGAGAACCTCCTCTTTTTTTAAATCAATTGAAAACATGGATTTTGAATAGAACTTCGAAATACAGTAAGACGTCGAATATCCGAACTTAACGACCGCGTAACCAAACCACGTGCGCCGAGACCGCTTGGCTATTAATTTTATTTATTACACTAAGTATTATCAGTGTAAAAAATACAATAAATTCGTATTGGAAATGTGTTGTTATTGGTATATTCGTACAAAACAGTATACAGTTTGAGAATCCGAATAAACCGTACTCATAGCTGCGCAGGTAGTGGAGTACCTCTTGCAAAAAACTATTGTTCCAGCTATTGTTCTGTACTACCATAGATAAAGAATCCATCTATCATTTGTCTATGGTACTTCAGAGTCTGTAGGATTCGATACTCGGTGCCCATGGATCCCAATTAGTTCGGATAATCGGGACTCTATTGTACGTGTACGGGATATTCAAAGCACAATAAATCGCAAAAGTCAAGCGGCGCGTTCTATTTTAATTAATAAAATCCCTAAAACACCATATTGTGAAATTTTTTGCTTCGGATTTTTTTCAGTTTTGTTTCAATATTTTTCGTGCTAGTAAAATCCGGTAGCAAAAATAACTTTGTTTTGTTCTCGCTGTGACCGTAATGAGAGCGCAGCGCGTGCCCCTTCGTGCCCGTGAAATCTGAAGGGCTTCCTATTGTGATTGTGGAGGTACTAGTACAATAAGAGGTTTACGTTTGATTCGAACCAGTTTTAATTGTGAGAACGGAACAGTTCATTGAATAATGTTTAGCTCTTACAATTTAATTGGTGGTATACTAATAAAGAGAAAATGATTTTATTGGTAACAACGGCGACGCTGAAACTGTTGGTATTGATTTTGTTGTAATGTTTTTTGGATATTTTGGAACTTAAAGGCATAAATAGGCGATTTATATGTCGTTATTCTCGCAGAGTCGGGTCTTGGGTGAAACTTGATGATAACGCTCCAGATTATTACGCTAAGAAGACAAAATTCTCCCCCGTAGCAGTTGGTTAGAGCGCATATCAATGATAAGGTTCAAATCCCACCACCACCAGAGTAATATAATTTGGAAATATATATCTAATTAAATTAATTGACAAATGAAATGAAATCAACTCCTTAACTTCTTCGCAAATATTGCACTTTCTCATACTACCTATTTAGTAATACAATAATATTTAACGAAGCGTAGAGTACTTACATACAGCATAAGTAGTCTTACTTACTGAATTCGTGGAGAAAGCGAATGCAGCCATAAGGAGCTTCGATGTCTTAGTATCGAGAGTACACGATATTTACACAAATAGTGATCCTATTTGTGTAAATATCGTTTACGTTCTCTCTGTTATGCAAGAAGTTACGCTTATTAGTTTGCTGGGTAAGTGCCACATGGTCTACACTGACCCATAAATTAAAAAAAGTAACGAAACTATTGGTAACCAACACTGAAAACACCCAACGGAAAGTAATGACTACAAAAAGATTTGTAGATAAATAGTCTACTCAAATCCTTGCATCGGGAACGCTTGGGGATGGTTTATTTTAGGTTAAGTGTATTTTTTTTTGGTTAGTTTGTTTAGTTATGATAAGTTTGATTGTTTCATTTAATTGTATTTTCTTTTGGTAAATAAATGTTTTTTTTTATTTTGTCTACTCAATAAATACACAAAATTGCGAAACGAACCATGCTAGGTAAGTAGGTATAGCCGATACGACGAACGTGAAAAAAAGCTTCCCTTTGAGTCAGTCAGAAAGCCCGGACTATCGAGCTTCCACCCCCGGTTCCCACTTCACCGTGCGGTCAACTCCGCCACTCATTATCCGAGTGCCACACGCCAGCCACGTGACGACTTCATTACAGTACATTATTATTTTTCAACACGTGCCTATTACTCCTATTAGCAGTGGTTTTTATTATTATTTTTTTATAAAAAATATAAGTAATCCGATCACGGATATGTGATTCGATTGTTATAAACATCCATTTAGTAGGTTAATGGTGGTATTAGATTCGGCGTTGTTATCGCGATCGGTTTTGTATAGAGTTTGGTAAATGAAGCTGAATATTGTTTACGTTGTGGATAAAATTGAAATGGATGTATCATATTTTATTAATTGAATTTTATTCGAATGTAACATTTTGTAATTATTAAAACAACAATACCGGCAATCCGATCTGACTTCCCTGACTTCGATTCCTACCGGGACAAGTAGGTTTTTACGCCGAGCATAAATGTTTGTTCCTGGTTCTGATATTATATTAACAAAATGTATGAAAACGGTAGGTAAAGGTTTCGTTGGGCATTTTCTGAATGTAGCCTCTTAATTGGGCCATTGTAAGTACTAGACTGATTCAGGCTTCCGTGTGATGTTTTCTTTCACCATAAGAGTAAGTTCACCAACGTTAATAGCGCACATAAAATCAAAAATATGTTTATTCCATCACATGATCGTTTTGAATGGTCAGTAATCTAGTGTGTCTTCGGAACGCGACCTCCTAAAAAAGAAGACACAAGAAATTAATAAGGTTTTTTTGCAATGATTTGAATCACATGCATTCACATTGTCGCATATTTAGGACTATAGTGGAACCAGAGTAATTGCTCCGGAGTATTGTCTATATTAGGTACTAGCTGCCGGGGTTTTCCCCGCGTAAGTCCCGATCCCGTGGGAATATCGGGATCAAAAGTAGCCTATGTTAGTCAGGGTGAGTGTAGCTTCATAATGGTGAAAGATTTTTTTAAATCATTCCAATAGTTTACGAGTTTATTCATAACAAACATAATATACAGACGCGCATACACACACACACACACATACAAAAATAGAAATCTTTCCTATTTATAATATTATAAAGAGGAAAGAACCACACTCAGAACCAGGAAGAAACATTTATGCTCAGCGTAAATACTTGTCCCGGCAGGAATCGAACCCGCAACTTTCTTTGTCGCAGTCAGGGGTTCGCCCGATGCGCCACAAAGGTCGTCGGATCGGATTGCTGGTATTGTTGTTAGTAATTGCATTTTTTTAATACTAATATTAGTATGGATATAGATTTAGAAGTATAGATAATCCTTATAAAAATAAATAAATAAATAAATATTGCATGACGTTACACACAGCGCAATCTAGCCCCAAACTAAGCACTAGGCTTGTACTATGGGTACTAGACAACGGATATACTACATATTATACTTTTTTTTTGTAAATACATACATATGATACATAGAAAACACTGAATATCCCATGTCTTCGGACCGTGGTGAGTCCTAGGTCATGTTGGTTTCCTCACGATGTTTTTCCTTCACCGTAAGAGCGATGTTATTAGCGCACATACCTTTTTCTTAAAGAAAAAGACATTGGTGCGCGGTCGGTCTGGATTCGAACCCACGACTCTCAGAATGAAAGCCACTACCTACCTACCACCACTAGACCAACACCGCTCTAATAAACATTTCGCGCTCTTATAAACATTATAAGCGCGAAAGTAACTGTCGGTCGGGATGTTTGGTTTAGACTCCGTTTTTTACATACCTACAATAAAGTCTCATTGCTAGAAGCTCAACAGATGCAAGTTACAAATAAGCGCTTGTATTTGTTACGTGGGTAAATTGGTACCTACTTTAATGAATAGTAAGTCTAATGTATGTTTAGTATTGTATAATGTACATATGTCTAATGTATGTTTATGTAGGTAGGAGGTATCCTATACTTACTATAAATTGATGTAGGTACATACTTCGTTAACTACATAGATAGATAGATAGATTAATTCTTTATTGTAACACCAATATAAAAAAAATACAATACATACATACATAGTTGACCTATCAATCCATTTACAGTAACTAGACATCAAGATTTGGTCGAAACACTTAAACGTATCTAATAAAATTCAATAACACATTATTTACGAGAACCTTGTTTCGATTCCTTCAGTCGATTAATCAAATTCGGTCACCTGCGTCTTCACTTTATTTTTGGTCTTATGTTGTATGTCAAAACTCTTAATCCAATGCTTTAAAGGCGATGATCGATTGTCATTGGCAACTCATTGAAAGGGTTTGGTGTGGCCAATAAATTGACGACAAGCGACGAGAGAAGCGTAGGTATAAGTAGCTTATTAGCTTATAAGGTGATGGATCAAAAACCCTTCGACTTCTGAAACAACCTTTTGAATCCAACAGATAAAAATATCACGGCTCATGAGATACGGCCTGGTCACAGACAAACATGCAGTGGAGTCTTACATTCGTATTCATTGTCAATTATTATTACTAATTACTTGTGTAAGTAATGTGCCTGTCACATTTTCGTTGACGGTATAAATCGCTAAAAAGAGCGAGACAGGTCATTGCTTAACCAAAGTAATCACTTAAGTTCGTCTATAATAAATACGGGTGTTATAAAAGGGCCTCGTTTTTAGCCTAGCGATCAAATAGGATAAAGAAAACAAATGAATAGGAATAATTAGACTTGGCAGTAGAAAATAATTCGAGAAGAGTCTACCCACATTTCTTTGCCTCTAAAGTCATTTTAGGTACGGAACCCTAAAATGACTATCTCAAATGATTTTACTGCAAAGTCGAAATATTCCTATTTGTTTGTTTTCTTTATCCAATTTGATCGCTAATCTTATAGCCAAAAACAAAAGGTGTCTACAGACCAAAGTTTTTTTGTACTTAGATACAAACGGACATTTTGTTAGTGAGTGCGTTGGTTTATCAGAACGGGGACATCTCGGAGAAGGGTTAGGCCGACGACATGTCACATCGAAATTCATTCACACGTACGATTGAGATGTCGGATAACCCCGCGTTTTGATAAGCCGTTTCCGCCTGATTCGCGTTCGATCGATTGAAAGTTTAACTTTTTTAAGTTAAAGTATTTTAGGGTTCTCTAAGTTTTTGCGACTTTCACGCCTGGCTGCACTCAGAAACGTTTCTAAGGGAAGACTTAGCTAAGGAATGTTATGGGAATCTTGCATGTTTTGATAGTGAGTGAGTTTTGAATAAAATATGCTGAACTGACTGACCTTCACTAGTTGGAGAGGCACCCTGAGAAGAGAAGAAGATCGGACTCTTGGTCGGTCGCCAAAAATACACACAACAATGTTGACAGAGAGGTGAAACGAAAACTTTAAGGTTTTTGGTAGGTAATATTCATGTCAGTGGTGATGGTGATAATATTATATTTTATCGTGTGGCCAAGACGTGACACCTCGTGTCAAGAGACGAAACCCAATACGACGTGTGGTCCGATAAGTACTTGGCCGATTTTATTTTTGAGTGTCCGTGTCTTTTGACAGTTGTTGCTATAATATTGAATAATGACCATTTAGGAATATTTCCTCAAATAAAATACACAACTTTTGACTTTTTTATTGTCATGTGTGCGAGATTAGTGTGCAATGTGCTTATAGTCGTCATAACGTTATATTTATGTTTTTATCATTGATCTCAACCTTAAAAGTAGATTATGACATCAGAAGGAAGACAAATTGTAAACTGCCACTGCGGTACCGGATGATGTTTTTGACGTTTTAAAATTGTCACTCATTGACTGCATCTTAGCGCCTGCAGCGATGCTTATTTCATTACTACGATAGAAGTTAGCGCTCCAGCGGCTTTTATTTTTATTTCGCGTAAAAGGTAGTATAGTATAGGTACTATAGACTATACTTCAATATTTATTATAAAAATATCTTTATTTGGTTATTAGTTTTATGTCGAATCTTTTTTTTTAAATACTAAAAAGTTTATAAAGACTAGATTTAAAAAAAATAGGTAGACTAGATTTTACACATTTTTGACTTTCTTTCTTAAATTTTAAACCATTATTACAATACTGAAGCCACTTTTATGTAAAACAAAGGGCTCACAGACTTCTTTACATGAAGGAGCCAAATGTTATTGGTAATATTTCATTACTATTTGCTAGCTTACAACCCTAAAAATTGTTGAAAAACACCCCAATGTTTAAGTTTGAATTTTTAAATCTGCCTTTTATTTGCTTTTTTTATGGTACAAAGCACAAGCGAAGAATTAATAAATCACTTTGTTGTAACAAAGTTATTCCGAAAAAAAAACTATAACTTAGTTTTTTTAAATTGTAGACTATGATTTGACAAATGTTCCTGATGAAAAAATATCAAATAGAAGAACGTCAGATTTTAGTCTGTAATTAAAAACATACTTTACATGTTTTTACTTTGCGATGAAATTTGTTCTCTTAGCCAAAGAACTGAAATAACTGAAAAACCCAAAAAAAATATATTTAAATTATAGCCAAGAAGAGAGCGAGACCATAGTATGATGTGCACTGTCAAAAAGTTATCAGATGTCATGTAGAGCCAAGCTACACGCTAACTCTACACGCCCCAACTCCATAAGCACCTTACTTCTTATTCTCAAAAACAACATCTTAGCCAAAATATGTGGCTGGCCGTCTCCCTACCTTGCATTGGTTTTCTGTCAAATCAATAGTTCTTACGGTAAGGGATAGGTATTGGTAACTAGCGAGTAGAACCGCTGCTTAGCACATTATTTTACTTTGACCGCGGTTAGTAAACCTTCCCATCCCACGCCGCCGCGCCGCGCCGCCCGCCGTGTCAAGAAATCGCTGTCAGCTCGTGCCTTAGCTCGCTCAAGCACAAACAACGACGTTAGTATTCAAGTAAGGGTTGTTTGTGTGCCTATTGTTGTAAATCTCAAGAACAATTTAATATTTGTGTTTATATTTTCTGTGTATTTTGTTCAAAGTCAAAAGGACGATGCTTCAAACCATATTTATAAACACGGCTCTTGTCTAAGAAGAAGTGCCCAATTAGCAACTACCATAGCTATTACCATGAGTTTTTGTCTGAATTATTTTCTAATATAAAATCAATAACACTTACACTAAAAATAATACCAGCCAATTAGGTATAAGTACTACCTACTATATAAGTAGATTACGGCGGCTTAAATTGTTATAATAAAATACTGTATTGTTTATTCATTATGTTTTCAATCTCGCTAAAACGATAGCGATGAAACTTTGACTTTCTTACTCTAACTTACGCAGATAGAGCTGGAGATCTGGATACTTTAATTCTACGAACGAACGAAAGAAAATAAGTTTTTTCTTCTGAAATTATCGTTCGTTTTATCGTTCGTAGAATTTAAGTAAAGGCCCTGGATTAGCACATAGCTACCGACCACCGACTACTGATATCTAATATACTAGTCAAACTACAGACATTCTTTTATTCCGACATTCCCTGGGGCGCGGGTGAACGTTACGCAAGTGAAACCGCGGGGCGCTGCTAGTAATGAAACAGAAAAGAAAGATAAAGCCCCCTTTCAAAAGTCACCACTCGACTCGCAAAATAACTAGCGTAAAAATATAATTTAGACATCAGAGGCCCTTCGAAGATAATGATGTTCCAAAGGACATACATATGTTGCACCCCACACCAATTATCATAGGGGTTGTATGACCCCGCGAGGGTGCAATTTATTGGTAAAATTGCCTTTAATAACGTGTTTTTTCTTAATTTGATTTGTTGCGTTGGTGTCGTTTTACAATTTCTTTTTATTTTTTTTGTTGCAGGTGGCGAATTAGAAATAAAATGAAGGTAATTACTGTAAAACCATGGTTACTTTGAACCTCACGTTTGTCATATTTTCATTTTTGTATATTGCTCTCTCTCTGCAACTATTAATAAACTTATTATATGATTTACATCTATCGATAAAAGTCGGTTCCTACCACAGAATTCATAAATAGTACAAGTAGTTCTACTTACTCAGTTTGTCGACCTAAATTTGTATTTAGTTTTAGATAGACAAACGGACAAACGTTACTTAAACTTAGTCATCGTTTATAAGTAAGGACCTTACTTATAAAAGATGACTAAGTTTATGTAACATTTGTTATTGTCTGTTAACTTTGAAACTTCATGTCACAGTAAAAGACAAACGATACATATTATAGTTTATGCAGCTGTTTGTAAATAAGGGGGTAAGTCCGGGTATGAGGCAAAGAAAAGAAGCAAAAGTAATTGCAACAATGTATTTGCCTCTGTGAGAAAAGATGCATATCTTTGTCTAAGTAATAGTCCTGCTCATACTCTCGATTGATATCCCTTACTCAGATATCACATCGCACCGTCCCTGAAGCGCCTTGGAATCGAATTGGACCCATGCAGACCCATTCCTCACCACCCCGGCTTATTCTTACCAATAAGAAGTTTTTGTCTTGAAACTACATCAAAATGTATAAAACAATGTCACAATATACAAAAAAAAATTTAAAACATTCCGTCATTAAACATCCATTTTCGATGAACCCGATATAAAATATAATATAAATATATAACCCGATTTTGAGTTTAGCGACTATGCAGGGTGTCCCAGAAACGAGTGTCAAGCGAAAGTCCAGAGGTAGAGGACCTTAAGGGGTACCCGAATCACCCCCATGTATGTTCCGCGATTTTTCGTAGTTTAGAAGTTATGGCCTTTTTTCTCAATTTTCTACTAAAATGCGACAACTGATACCTATTTGGTCATACTTACTGCAATAATTAAGATAATTGGCTGATTTCTTATCAAATGTGGAGCTGAATAATATAGGGTTATGTTACCTGTTACAAAAAAGGCGTAACACTAACCAAACTGTTACAAATTAAAAAAGAATTTCACAAAGTGAGCGTTGACAAAACGTTATAGACATTATCCGGCATTATCGTTCTATACAGTATGTTAAGAAATACGTGTCTGATCATGAAGGCGTTTGTCGTAGACAAATAGAAAGTTTTCTAAGTTTTTATAAAGATCCAATTTTCAAAAGCCGTGGGAATAAAGTTGTTCGCCTGGATGTCTAAAACAACCTCTTTCACTATCGGACACTTATTTCTTATGTATTTTCCATAAAATTTTAGGTATATTCACCATGTTTAATCAAAATCGGTCGTTAGTATTAAGATAATTTATTACAATCTTAATAGAATATTACTAGGTACTTACCACATAATGTCATTTATTTTGTAGGTACCTACCTACTGAAATTTTGGATAATCAAATAAAATGATTAATGAATAGTCTAATAAAAAATGTGCCTACGAACGTGATAATAGGCTGTGGATAGATTTCATATTTATTTACCTCTTTCCTTTCATGTTGTTATTGACAACTGATGAATAGGTTACAACGGTAACCTATTATTTTATTAACCAGGTCAAAGGGAAATTATATGACATTAGTACAAATGTCGCTTATTCTCAGGACAAACAATGTGTGTTGTTAATTTCTAACATTATTATGACATACCTAGCGCGAAAACCATTAAGTCAAAGATAGGGTTGTGCGCAGTGAATGGAACAATTACCCGGTGGTTATGATGACAATAACTTCATTAGCTCAATAGCAATATGTTGGGTGAGGGGTTTCAAACGGACGGTAGGAATGAACAGCACAATCGGTTACTAAAAAACTGTTGTGTTTTTAGTGATGCTGTAAAATTTCCTTGCAGTTTCTTCATCGATAGTATGTTACAGCAAAAAAAGCTAAAAGTGATGTCACAAAAGAAAATTGTGACAGCACTTTTACGTTTTTTTTTTTGACATTGGTCATATTGATGAACCAATTGGGCGATAGACTCACAAGTATTGATTAATAATAACTAGAAAATGTTTATGAAAAACTTAATCCCAGTTCAGCATAGGTATCAACTTATTTATATTGTGTAGATTTCAATTGGCCAATCTTTTGCATAAAAAGGTTTGAGAGTCAAAAATAAAAATAAAACGTATAGCGAATAGTATGATTGTAGCATGCGTGGCGGAATGCTCGTCACACGATCTGTCCAGTTGCGTATCTGTCGCGAATATCATCTGTCAATTTGCGTATCTGTCGAGCTGCGTCTTTGGCGCAGTTCATAAGTATGACGAGATGTGTATCTGTCACAATGCATTTTCTGGGGAAATGCGTATCTGACCACTTGCGTTTCTGACAACATACTGCTGGTAATCCGATCGAACATGGTCCGGAGCGCACCTAGCTCGAGCTCCATATACGATCGTCTACCGCGCCGCGAAGCGCACCAACTATTAGGTACGCTGTGGTCTAGCCGTCACCTCATAACTGCGCATGCGCCATTATCTGGCCGTGATCTAAAGAACTGCAGTCAGTCGTCCGTCTGCAGGGAACCTATGTCGTTCCTTTCTTATTGCATTGTTCATGATGATGAGACTCGGTGGTAGATGATTAGTGGCTATTATTTTTCATTGATGGTTATATGTCAACGTTTGTTTTTCTTTAAGTACCTACCATTAGGTTGGTATTTAAAAAAATATATTAAAAAAAACATTAATAATTTGACCTAATAAATTTACATTGTTTATAAATGAAAGAAAGTTTTGAAAACCAAAATATAACCCACTCGTTTCAATTGTAGGTACATTTCTAAAATAATAACAATAGAATTTTATTTCTATTATAACAAAACTCAGAGGTACCTTTGCCTACCATATGCCAAAGATCTAAGTTGCAAGATAAATGGAGAACACAGGTGGGCCCGGGGGAGCTTCCATTGTATTCTATACAACCCCCAAATAAGTAGGTACCTAAGTCAAGCGATGCTTGTAACTGATTCCATGGATTAACGGAGGGTGGATTACTAATTTATAAAGCGCAAAGGATTTACATTGGATATTGTATTTTATTTTATAGCAAAGTATTTTGGAAAAAACTAATTCGGAATTGATAATGATTATTTCTAATAGATAGATAGGTTACCATAACAGTAACACTTTATTGCACCAAAAACACATAATACAAATTTTACAAAGTAAACCTTGAAACTAAAGTGGCATAATGGGCGGCCTTATCATCTATGGACGATCTCTTCCAGGCAACCAATGAATGGACAAAACGTAAGAAAGGTATTGGGTGATGTGTTTAATAGGAAAGATTGGTCAAGGAGATTATTATAACTAATAAATAATAGATTACATAACCAGGTATAAATACGAGCATAATTTAAAATAGTAATATACTATTGGTACCTACACGTTAATTAATTAACTTTTTTAAATATATAAATACTACGAGTATACATACATTTATTACACACTACAAATAAATAGGCAAGTAAAATGCCTCAAGTATAGGTACGTAAGCTTTGTTAAATTTTTGGAAATACGGTTTAGCAATTGTTGGTAATTTTGGAGAAAATCATTAACACTTCAAAGGCTTTATCTGTAAACCGTTTTCTCACAAAAACTTAACAGAGCTAAGGCATCTTTGAGACATTCTACCTATTTATAAACTAGGTGCCCGATAAATACAAATCAAATATCGCAAAGTGTTTGCAAGACTTGGATAAAACCCCTCGATACGTGAGAATGTGTTGTAAGAATTATCAACGGTGCTATGATCACCCTACCAACGTCGACAGTTGAGCCGACAACCGTAAAATTACCGAATGAACCCGCTCATTAATATTACATTGTAACTACCGGCTATGGTGGCTGATGTGCAACTTGAATTTGGCGCAGTTAACAATGTAGCTGCTACGACTCGGTAGGTATCTGCTTTAGGTAGTTATGATGTTGACTTTATTTTCTAAAAGTCCTTTCCCACACTTAGGTAAACACTATTTGTAGACTTGACCAATTGTCCACTACATCTAAACATAGCAACATTGAGTTATTTATTAATGCATAGCAAAGATTTTTCTTCTGTTTTCGTGATGTTGTAAAGAAATTAAACTTATTTATCGGTTTTAATTGCGTGGACTTTATTAAGTTTAGCATTGTTTCAACGTTCAACGTTTTGAGACCTTTACAGGTCTCTTCTTCAGGAATGACTTATAAGTAATAAACACCACGCCAAACGCATTAAAAGCAAAAAATGAGTTTAATTTCTTACATAGCAAGTTAAAAAAAAGGGTTTATCTTGAAGCAGCCGGTATTGACTTTACATTTTTTTTAAAACAGGGTGTTAATTTCATCATAAAAATAAATTTTACAAAACCACACGTTCAAAATAAGTAATATATTTTGAAGTTGTTTCATTTTTTATTAGTAAATCGCTACTTTAAAATGATTTATTCCAGAATAATATTACAAAATGCAGAGTCATCTCTCGACCTGCAATCATGGACTCCTCAAAATAATTTAATTCGTTCATAATTTGAACGTAACAAAAAGCTAACGTTAGAGAAACATAATTGTGTGTTTCCGAAATGACTAGTTCAATACGGTCTCATTAGAAGCGAGGATGTGAAATTTAAGAATCACTTTTTATCTAGTAGTTCTGCGAACAGCAGACCTCGCTAACGTCACAAATCACAGTTTACCTAAGTATAGTTTGCGCACAAATAGGCACAAAATTCAGTGCGGACCTTCTGTCCAAATAATTCAGGTCAGTGTATCTTACTTATATAGTTGTATTTTATAGCTGAAAGTTTGTGAGTATGTATGTGTGTGTGTGTTTGTTACTCAATCACGTAAAAACAGCAGAACCGATTACCATGAAACCTGGAGACCTGAAATACACATAGGCTACTTTTTAGTTAAAAATTACCAAGTAATAACAAGCGTTTTGAATCTGAGGATTTTTTTTGTTAATATGTTTTATTTCGCCAATTTTAAAACATTATTATCTCACATAGCTAAGAGACAGTGTACCTACTTAACAGTAGGTCGCCTCTCGCGGCACCTTAGATATAAATTTTACCCCCTTAGTGGGCGATACCCCACCTATCAAAAATTCCCCACAACAAAAAAAATGTATAACGTGAAGATCGTTTAAGAAATGCGACCTGTAGACGAGATAGAACAAACATGCATACACAAAGAATATTTTGCCGGATTTGAAGTAGAAACGCTTCACTCCCTTCGCGTATTCGGTAAAAAAAAACAAAAGGTGTGTGTTGATTCCACGTTGATTCCCTGTCCCACGTGCGTGGTGCGTGGGCATGGATGACACTAAAAACGCCCAAAGCCCATGATATCGTAGTGCTTGATATTTTAAAGCTTAGCCAATTTTGACGGAACTTTATGAAATTTAAGTGCGTGAAGGTAAACTAGTATAAATGGGTAAGTAGCTAAATTTAAACAAATTGTTTGATTGCATGATATCATGGAACAAAAGCAGTAGCGAATGCATATCTAGGTACTTATTAGACGTAACTTTCGGAACTGCATTGATATATTATACTTTTATACTTTCTTGTAGCTACAATTTATCCCGAACTTCCGACGGGATCGGGACTCGGGACTTAAAACCCGTCCTATTCAAAGCCAGACAACTAAACTCATACAAGTAACAACGTAACAAATAAATCATTAAACAAACTCTACAATTTGCGTGATCATCATGCAGCTACCAGCTCAAGACTCTACTACATAGAGGTAAAATGGTTATACTAAAATACACATCGTAGATTAAAAGGTATGGTAGAATAGAATAAAAGGTTTGTAAAAGGTAGCTTTAAAGGTTTGTTACACGAACTTCTGGTGGTGTTTCATTTCCGACATCCCTCTCACCGGAGCAAGCCCCTTACCTATATAGTTTTTTTTAAACGAGTCGAGCTTTCTTTGTTATCACTTATCACAGTTCATCACAGACACAGATAAAGTACGAAATTGTTCGTACATCGGGACTTTTAAGTTATTAGATTAGTCTCAGATTCCTAGTTTTAACGCCTACGCCGGGAAAACAATTAGGTAGGTACGTTATTTTTGTATTCGCTGATTGATTATGTCAAATTTCCTTTGACATAACCGCAGAATAGACGACAGTCACAAAGGGACTTCGCGCCTTAGTCACGACGTATCAATATACCTGTCACATTACTACAAGCACAGTTTATTTTACAGTCAAAGTAGGTATTCACACAATCTGTCGTACATAGATATTATTATTATAAATAGGTATTATATATCTATGGGATTCCATAGATCGCTCAATCAGTTGGTAGTTGGTATGAACAGATAGACGCGTTACCTCTTTATTATAGTTGAGAATTGACGGTGGGACGGACTAACGAAATGAGTTGGCATATCGAGAGTTTGGTTCTAAGTTCGGAGATTATACGTTTCTACTCTACGTTACTTTATTTATCTAGGTATATCAATGCTAGAAACTCTCTATGGTTCGTTTACGAACCGTAAATAACGCCCTGTTTGTCTAGTGAGACTTTCATTCCGAAGGTCGTGGTTTGAAGGAAAACATCGTGAGGAAACATACAGCTTAAAGTCACGCAAAAAGGCACAGTTATAGGGCTAGTTTCGAAAACACACAGTAAAAAAAACTAACAAAGAAACATAGGTATCTGTATCTATATCATATTTGAATGATGTTGATGATGTTTGGAACATTCCCAGATGTACCAAACATCTAGGAAAAACAAAGCTGACTAAGCTGAGCTAGTTAAAGTACTACTAGTTTTAAACATAACTTAAAATCCAGTGATGTATATTCATAATTCAGCTTCTCACGTCCCCATTAGTGTAGGCCAGTTTGTGAGTTGGCGAGTCTCCGTCTGCCATTTTAGTTTTCATCAGTAGATTACTTAATGGTTCCATCCGATGCAGTGGTTGTCCTTAGCTGTATTTCATAGTGCAGACATGTATGATCGCCAGTTTGGTGTCCACTTCATAGTTTGCGAGTAAAATTGTTATTGAAAGGGGCCTCTAGCGTGTTGGCTTTGGCTCCACGCCTTTCAAGGCCCTGTGATATTGGAAATATAAAAGACAAATTTGAATCATAATATTTTATTTACTATTTAATAATACATTTTGTATTAAACACGTAGGTACCCACAATTTGCGTAGAACTATGTTTAATCCAAAATGTAACCAAATCGCTTTCCTCTCGCAACCTGGACTCGAGCTTGATTTTCGAACAAAAAATGTCTAAACCATGAGGTCGCACTCATCAATAATGATTATCAGTCAATCTGTAGCGATGACCTGACCACGGGAAGTGCATTTCTATTCAACCTGTTTTAGTGTCCCGGTCCATTTACGTGCTACACCTTAGACTTGAACATACACAGGTAAAACTGTAGCGTTATATAACTTGTATATTACTTAGGTACATTTAAAATTCAATGCCATGTCTGATTGACACTGAACACTGACCATGGACTTGTACCATGGGTACACTCCAGGTCGCGTACTTATATAGTTTCATTTCAGTGCACTGAACCATATATCAACGCACAGGGCTTTTAGGTTTTCAGCTTATTTTCTTAATTCAAAAACAGACAAAAAATTAAAAGGCTCCTATATTTTTATATTTTTTACACTACAATAAAATAATGAATTAAAAATAAGGCGGGCGTCCATAATCCCACCATAATCACTGAATAGGTTCCGTGATTATGGTAAACTCCATAACTATTGGTTATGTCTAACTCCTAGGTAATTTACCTAGGAGTGGCTGCCGTAGTTGGATGCCTTATCTGGCTGGCATGATGTTACAGTAGGTATGTTTTATTCGAGAATAACTAACACAAACCTACCAAGCCTACTTTTAGCCCAACCTAATTCTGGTGTATAGTAACACCAGAATTAAAGCTTCAGGTTTAATAGGTAGTTAACTATAGAGGAGCCAGTAGCCATGAACTAACATACCAGGAGCTACGCTCTTTTTAAATACTTCTTAAATACCGCACAATTTCTGCTGAGTCACTATTCTTACCGAAAAGGTTGGAGCACAATAACTAAAGCTAGAAGTGTGAATTAAATTTTGAAAATAGAAATAGATTTAACCAATGAGGTTCAAAGGTTTTTTGACTTAAATTAATATATGACTGGAAGTGCCTAACAATGAAACTAAGGGTTAATACCTAGTACGAAATCGCCCATTTTTAACCCCCGACGGAAAAAGAGGGGTGTTATAAGTTTGATGTGTCTGTCTGTCTGTCTGTCTGTGTGTGTGTGTAAGTATCTGTCTGTGGCATCGTAGCTCACGAACGGATGGACCGATTTCAATTTGTTTTTTTTTGGTTGATAGGTGACTCTTGCGCGAGTGTTCTTAGCTACGTTTTTAACAACTGGCAATAAGCTGTATTTAAACTACTTTGGTAATATTTTGGACACGATAATCCTGCTGGTTACCTATTTTGGAGGATTTAAAAGGGGAATTGCTTTTTGGCACGGTTAAAGTTATTTTGTTTACGGGTTTGACTTGTAGATTCGAATACCGTGGTCGCGAGCGCAACGACATCAGGTGCCCAGTTATTGTGAACAAAACGCGATTCCTAATTAATTAATCAACTTAAAATATCATTTTTAGTTCCAAATTGCAAAAAGTGACTTTCTTCACGACTAGATTTAATGATTTATTACATTTGATACCAAAAATTACCATTTGATCTCTTTTCAAGAGTTGTCCATTTTGCGCGACAATAGTTATATTAAATATTAAACGACAATATTAATTTAATAGACGCAATACTTTTCTAAATAAACAAACACAAAATTTAAAAGTGTAACATTTTTAATTCCAATTTAATATTTATAAAAAATGGCAAATAAGTTTGCATGTAGGTGTTTTGGTTTTGCTCATTAAGTGGCAATTTCATATTTTACATAACTTTAACTTAAAATTTGGAACGTTATAATTATTCCCATTTCTTAACTCACTACATATTTTTTGTTTACCTACTTAACTGATAATCTGTAATGTTATTTAATTTTAATCTATAGTATAAGCACGTTTAGGTAAGTACGTACGCTCTGAAATTACTGAACCGATTGTAATTTAACTTGGTAAGGGAATACATTAGATACTGAGTGTTTAATATGCCGTCTGGGAAGTGGTACGGGCCAATATACCTACTTATCTAGTGGTTTTAACTCCGTGTCGACAAGAGTCTAACTTTGATAAATGAGTGAGCAAGCAGTCATCGCAGTTACCAACGTCTTCATTTTGAACTGTTTTGTTCCATACAATTCAATGTTAGGATTTACGTGTTTGGTCTAAGTGGTGAGTTAGGTTTTACTTTCTTTAAAAATTAAAGTGCTTTTAACCTTATTTCAGAATTTTAGATCAAAAACTGTTACATTTATTGCAAAGTGACAACTCTCTATTAACATTTTCCCTCAATATTCTTTGTTTATATTTTTGATCACGCCTTTGGGTTTTGAGACCATTGGATGTTGGGGGCCTAGTAGTAAGGTTTTTCTTAGGGTCTTGTCGAGGCGTCTGGTGATCCCAGGGCTGGTAATTTCTTGTCCCAGCGGGTTAGCCTAGCTATCCAGCGTGGGAACGCTGCCAGCGTTTTGGGCACCATGCCGCGAGAGGGCGGTGCCGACAACTTCTTATTGCTTTAGGTTTTAAGTCTTTTTTGTTTTTTTTTTAATAATTTAATTTACCTACTTAGTTTCCTGAATAAAGTCCTTACCTATTTTTGATCTAAGATTCTAGATTAAAATAGATTAAAGGTACTTATCTATACTAATGGCGATCTCAGCAGTAATTGAACATCCGCAGGAACTAGCGGGGGTGTATCCGTCCGTGGAACAAATAACTTTATTTGTAGGATGATTTATATGTAGCCATCGTATTAAAGTATTTGTGATATACCTACACATTATTTCTTTCTGTCTTTTGGTACCTGTTATTAAGCGATTCTGTATTTAATATTCTGTTTTTAAGTGCTTAAGCTGGGCTTTCATAAAAAAATAATATTTTCGGAATGTGTAATTTTCGGGAGTTGTCATTTTCGGGAGTTGTCATTTTCGGAAGTTGTCATTTTCGGAAGTTGTCATTTTAGGAAGTTGTCGTTAGGAAGTTGTCGTATTCGGAAGTTGACATTTTAAAAATTTGTCGTTCTCGGAAGTTGTCATTTTAGGAAGTTGTCGTTGTCAGCCTGAGGGATAATACTTCTGCAAAAACACAACGCACGATAGACGCAGGGCGGGATTCGAACCAAGAACGCATCTTTCCTCAATCCGAGAGAACTGACTTGACCAATTAGTCTACAATTAGAATCCCGCCCTGCGTCAATCGTGCGTTGTGTTTTTGCAGAAGTATTATTTTTTTTAAATATTTCTTTGATTCTGTATTTATAGTATAGTAACTAATTGAGTAGGTAATTCAAATTTACAAAATAACTAATCGGAACAATCAAGCATACCTACAAAGTCCGTAACTTGGAACACAACCTGAATCATTGTTCCTAAACTCAAGGAGCACCGTTTGCTATAGTAACACTAGTAGTTGCCGGTGGATTTCTCTATTGTCAGAGTTATAAAGGCGATGTCGGAGTTATAAAGACATATACCTACATTCAAAGCTTAATTCAAAGTTTGGTCTGACTATGAAACCGCAGACAGACAATTTTAATATCGTCCAATATCCTACTAATGCTATACTAATATTAAAACGGTGAAAGTTTGTATGCAAGTCAGTAAACGTATGTTTGTTACCCCTTCACACAAAAACTACTGAACCGATTATAGGTAATGGAACTTGGTATGCAGATAGCTGGAGCACACATAGGCTACTTTTTAATCTCGATATTTCTATGGAATCGGGAATTACGCGGGTGAAACGGCGGGACGCAGATAGTAGTTATAATTGTAATTGTATGAAAGTGTTGGACTCTTAGTCTAACTTGGGTGTGTTAGACATTTTAACAGAGACACAATAAATCGTTTTATTACATTGATTTATTATAATTATTATTTTTATCTCGTGAAACTCGTGCACCTCTGAGTGTGTTTCTCGTTGTCATAGAAAAAAAATGCGATTGCTTTCATTTTTAACCGACCTCTCTTCAGAATTGTAATACATTGTGAACATCGCTGCACACCATTCATTGAAAGATGGTCAATTTCATTGTATTAGTTTGAGAAAACTGTGTCAAACTGTGTACATTCATGTATAAATATTGTACAGTTTTCTCACGGTAAAATACGGCTACACTGTGTATAAAACACCAATTTATTATTGTCCACGTATGACACGTTCGCCACGTACCACGGCTGCGCTATCGCACAGTTATCGCATCGCTATCGCGGAGGTGAGTACGTGAGCCACCCAATAAGCTGGCAGGTACTAGATTAGCATCGTTTTAGCATCCTAAATTGGTATTCTAGTTTTTTATCCGAGAAATAGGTACGAATCTTATACACTCATTATGTTTCACAATAAAATTTTGCGGACCCGCAGACTCACAGACGAACTATCCGTTGATACAAATATCAAAGTTTATTTTACCCAGTAGTTAGTGCGCCTCTGCGCTCTTACAGCAGTTGGCTAATCTTCGTCAGAATCTTATATCAGAAATATAAGCAAAAAACTCATACTTTTATTTAGAACAGACAGAACTTTATTCACTTTTTCCTTTATTATTGACAGTGCTATGTTTCTATACAGGGTGCTCCGAGGAGGGGGTATTGATCCGAAAGGGGGTTGTTCTAGAGGTCTATGCGAACAACTTTTGTTCTACAAGTTTTGGAAATTCGAAGTAGTTTTCGAAAATTTTGAGTTTAAAGTTTGCATGAAAATCAGCTGTTTGAGGTCATTTGCCTTAAAGTGCCCTTTTATTTAGTTTGGACCACTACAATCTAAACATTAATTGCCTTTTTTTTTACAAAAACAGCTGTTTTTTTTAGTGATACAACTTTAAAATTTTCGAAAAAAAAGTTCGAATTTCCAAAAGTCGTTGAATAAAAATTGTTCGCCTAGACCTCTAGAACAACCCCCTTTCGGCTTAATACCCCCTCGTCGAAACATATATTATTTACAACATATACATACACATACATATACATATATGTTATATTATTTTTATAACATATATTATTTACTATAGCTGCGGCCCCGTGGTTTCACCCACGTAAGTCGTGATCCCATGGGAATATCGAGATCAAAATGTTACTCCCTGATAATGTGGCTTTTTATTGGTAAAAGAATTTTTGAAATCGGTCCAGTAGAGTCAAAGATTATTCCCAATATACATACATACCTACATACAAACCAACTTTACCCTTTTATAATATAAGTATAGTTAAATAAAAAGTAGATTATATACAAATGGGTTTCCTGGAATCTCATTAACATACCTATAACACCCAACTTGGATGATATTCACAAATAAATTCACGACGATATGTATGTACGTAGACGACGCGACGCCCCTTTGACTTATCGTGCGCGTACATCCTTAGTTGAAAAGGTAAGTTTCATCGTTTGTACATTTGAAAGCGCTGCTGATGAACATAAAAATAATAAAAACATGTTCTGGATCGTTTACACAGTGCGAGCTAGCTTGAATGCTAGCGTACGAGTCAGCCAGCCAGACAGCTGCACTGCAGTAACTTGCGCCGGTTTAACGTAAAGTACGAGTTAGCTGGGGTCCTACGGCCCGTGATTTATCAGGCCCACGCCAGACCAGGAGGACAGATCGTGAGAACCGTAGCGTCTGATTCATCAGACTATGCCAAACGAAATCAGTCGCACAAGTCTCGACAGGCGTGGCGCATGGCGTGGCCTGGCCTGGTCCATAATATAACGGGCCGTAGGACCCCAGCTTCACTCGTAAGCGCATGTGCTATGTATGACATGACGAGGTGAGCATTGTTATTGAGTTCGGCTCTTCTGGCTAGGCAGATTCTAATCTATACTATACAATATAATATACAATAGCATAAATGCTAAAATAACTGTTTGTGTGTTATGCTTACATGCCTAAACCTCTGAACCGGTTTTAATAAATTTTGCTACAGAGATAGATGGAGCCTTGGAAAAGGACATAGGCTACATTTCATCTCGAAAATCCCGCAGGACCGGGACTTACGCGGCTGAAACCGAGGGGCGCAGCTAGTTGTTTATATTGCAAACAAAATATAAACACAAAAAATCACCATCGTACTTCCTATTGCAATCCATCAAAAGAAACCCTTAAAAATCGAAAAAATATATCCTTCACGGTCTAATGAACTACAGTCTGTCCAAATTAAACTTAAAGCCACTAAATAAATAACCATCTTAAGATCACACAACTATACCCGCAATTTTACTTAAGTAAATTCGGATTCTATAGGATTATCCAGACAAAAATAACTCATGATTTTTTAAACATAAATGTCTATAGATATGGAAAATTTTATTACAATCAGTTTAATAGTTTTTCCATAATCAAGCATCAAACTTGTTAATTATTAGGAGCTAGTAAAGTTAAAAATCGCTTGTAAAAACGTGGCGCAGTGAAAAATGTAAGTTGGTAACGATCTGAACGAGGAGTAGGTAGATCTCAAGTTTACCGTTTAGAAGTTAAATGTTTTATTTTTTGTTCTATAAGCGAATTTATAATAAATTATGACATGTAACACCCATTCTGAAAAAACATGCGACATCGAGAATCGGTTTCACGGGTTTAAATGAATGTTACCATTGAAACTCGAAGTTAAACTAATTTACGTTAGTTTCTCTTTATACTTGTGCTTACACAGTTTTTTTTAAGTTTTAGGCTATAGGTAATCTCTCGTTTCATTCGGCTTTTTGTTTTCTTCAGAAAGATGTGTTATATCGTAGTCTACAATTAAAAACCAACGTATAGGTGTAAAACGAAAGTCTTATCTCATTTGAATTATTCAGTTAGGTCGTGGTCCTGATCAAAATGCGATGCGTGAAATGAGAGCAAAGGATTTTGTTTTTGAGACTTGTTGGACGCATCACAATTCATAACTAAATGATCGTACGATCGCGATCGTCAATTACTACTTCCATTAGACAACATTCAGTGAAACAATATCAGACTCATCTTCTTTTAACTTAGGTAGGTACCTGTTGTCTCTACTATACAGTCACACCAGTAGTCTCACAAAAACAAACAAACGAATTGAGAACCATATCACTGCTTTTTGATTATTTTAGTTAATTGTCACACTGTACACTATAATAAAAATAAGGCATTCAATAAATTGTGAGGGTAAAATACGAGTTCCAAGAGTAGCGGTCAGAGTTGCGGCTACGGCTTTGTAACCAGAGACGAGAACTCGCGCCCGGCGCCCGTCGTCATTGCTGTTCCACTCATGCGTTTATTGACAATAACACTACACATCCTTTTAATAATCGTTCTACAACTCCGATATGAAAAGTTCAGGACACATTATTATACCAGGAAACGAATAAGAAACTGCATAAAATGTAAGTTATAATGATATAAAACTTGAACTACGTGTGTTAAGACGAAGCAAACAAATTCTAAAGAGTTTTGGGCACTACATTTAAAAATTCAGACATCTCTCGCAGTGCCTCTCGCCTTTGACTTTGAAGCACCACGACTTGAGCAACTTCAACTGCAGGTTCAGAAACTGGCTTGAGTTAGGACACTGTGTTTTGATTTTGGGAACCGAAAATGATTTCAGTTTATAAAATATAATTAAAGAAATACCGATTTGATGCATGACATTAGAATATCGACTTTTTAACTCATGCATTTTTTGAGAGTTCTTACAATTTTTTTACTAACTAACTTTGCTTCCAGCCTACTCTGTAAATTTTTTTATTAGAAAACCGTTAATGTCGCAAAACGTAGCCAGTATATTAATTTACAAATGCACCAAACATTTACACGAACACTTCCCGAAAAAAAAAACGATAATTTGGCCAAAGTCCCAAATTCTCATCTTTGGGCCACTTTCCGTGCCGGTGACTATACAGGGTGTTCGGAGACCAGTGGATGTCCCGGCACGGGCGGCTGGCGGGGAAGGGTTGGCTGCCCAGAATACTTTTTTTTTTCTATCTCAAACAGTTCGAGCTGTACGTCACTTTTTAGTATAAATTGAAAAATGTCTACTTTTTAGCACATTTCGGGGCATCACGTCCACAGATTAAGCGATAGCATTGTTTTTTTTTTCGCCATGTGTTCACGAATATTGATGTTTGTAAATCACCTTAATTTTTTTTTTAATACTATAGTTAGTAACTTACAGGATGTCCCCAAAGATAGATTTAGTCTTATAAACTTTACTTTCTGCTAAGTTTGAGCATCTGTGGTGTAAAAAAAATGTATGAAACCTGTCTGGCCGACTATTGAAAAAAATTGCCTATTTCATAAGGATTCTATAACAATATTATACTAATAACTTTTTGTCATAAGTTACTAATCTAGTGCTATGAATGCATCGAAGGTACTATCTTTCATGAAAAAATTAAAACAAGTATTGTACAAAAAAGGACACTTATTAAGATTTAATATGTCATAATGTTACAGCAAATGCTCAAATTGTCCTCCTCTTGCTCTTATACAGGCCCTTAACCTTTTTATAAATGATCTCTTAAGGACACGATTATAATTTTTTTCTCCTATTTGTTGTACCGCTTCGTGGACGCGTACACGCAGGTCTTCAATTGTGGTTATGTTTTTTTTGTATACTTGTTCTTTTAAACACCCCCAGTAAAAAAAATCAAGTGGATTCAGATCGGGCGAACGTGGAGGCCACAATATTGGACCTAATCGGCCAATACATCTTCTTGGATAACTTTCATTTAAATAGTTTCTCACTCGCACGGCATAATGTGCGATGAGTCAACGTGCAAAAGAGATGGCTACCTCAACTTGCACAATTTGCACAGCTGGCAGCTAACCAACCCAAGATTAGCCAGGGAAGACCGATCACAGTACCAATTTAAAATTAACTATTGGACCGGTATATTAAATGGCCAAATTATTGGCCCTTTCGAATTGCAAGGCAACCTAAACGGAGCCAACTATTTACACTTTCTCCAAAACGAACTCCCGAGACTACTCGAAGAGGTGCCATTGGCGATCCGGCGAAGAATGTGGCTTAAAATGACGGTTGTCCTACACATTATGCCGTGCGAGTGAGAAACTATTTAAATGAAAGTTATCCAAGAAGATGGATTGGCCGATTAGGTCCAATATTGTGGCCTCCACGTTCGCCTGATCTGAATCCACTTGATTTTTTTTACTGGGAGTGTTTAAAAGAACAAGTATACAAAAAAAACATAACCACAATTGAAGAGCTGCGTCTACGCGTCCACGAAGCGGCACAACAAATGTGAGAAAAAATTATAATCGTGTCCTTAAGACATCGTTTATAAAAAGGTTAAGGCCAGAGCAAGAGGAGGACAATTTGAGCATTTACTGTAACATTATGACATATTTAATCTTAATAAGTGTCCTTTTTTGTAGAATACTTATTTCAACTTTTTCATGTAAGATAGTACATTCGATGCATTCATAGCACTAGCTTAGTAACTTATGACAAAAAGTCATTAGTATAATATTGTTATTGAAGCCTTATGAAATAGGCAATTTTTTTCAATAGTCGGCCAGACAGGTTTCATACATTTTTCTTACACCACAGATGCTCAAACTTAGCAGAAAGTAAAGTTTATAAGACTAAATCTATCTTTGGGGACATCCTGTAAGTTACTAACTATAGTATTAAAAAAAAAATTAAAGTGATTCACAAACATCAATATTAGTGAACACATGGCGAAAGAAAAAACAATGCTATCGCTTAATCTGTGGACGTGATGCCCCGAAATGTGCAAAAAAGTAGACATTTTTCAATTTTTACTAAAAAGTGACGTACAGCTCGAACCGTTTGAGATAGAAAAAAAAAAGTATTCTGGGCAGTCAACCCTTCCCCGCCAGCCGCCCGTGCTGGGACATCCACTGGTCTCCGGACACCCTGTATATGTATAGTTAGTAGGTAAGTTCTAAAAGACCGAAAGCTATTTACAGGTAGATATTAAGGATACACACATACACAGAGAGTTTTTTCTCAGACAGTAGTTATACCTACTATTTTATGAGATCAAAATTTCACGACTTAAAATAGGTAATTATTATAATCTAAAATTATTTACCAAAAGAGGTGTTTTATTACTCGTAATACTAAGTTGCAAAAAAGTCATGTCTCATCTAAAAAACCGTTTGTTATTGTATCCTCGATGATTATTATTTGATTAAGTAAGAGATAACAATATAATAAAATTGTATTACTTAAACAAGAATAAAGTCAGTTTAACAAATTCTTGTGTTAAAAGTTACAATTGCTTGCCGCAAATAATTAAGAGGACACTCTACCTACTCTTTTCTCCATACAAACTTTACAAACGTAGTAGACTGTTTCCACCCTGGATAAAGATATAAGAAAAAATATGTTTATGCCATAAGTCATACATCACCCATGACCATGCCCCTACGTTTTGATATTTTCAATATCTAATTCTTATTAGAAAATGAAAAAAACCGGCCAAGTGCGAGTCGGACTCGCGCACGAAGGGTTCCGTACCATTATCTATACAACAGATTTTGTTTTGAAAGGTAAATTGCGGTTTACGATTTATGATGTTTAAAAAAACCACTTACTAGATCTCGTTCAAACCAATTTTCGTTGGAAGTTTGCATAGTAATGTACATCATATACTTTTTTTAGTTTTATCATTCCATTATTTTAGAAGTTACAGGGGGGACTAACATTTTACCACTTTGGAAGTGTCTCTCGCGCCAACTATCCAGTTTAGAAAAAAATTATGTTAGAAACCTCCATATCATTTTTGAAGACCTATCCATAGATACCACACATGTATAGGTTTGATGAAAAAAAAATTTGAGTTTTAGTTCTTAGTATGGGGAACCCCAAAATTTCATTATTTTTTTTCTATTTTTGTGTGAAAATCGTAATGCGGTTCACAGAATACATCTACTTACCAAGTTTCAGCAGTATAGCTCTTATAGAAGAATCGGAGAAAAGTGGCTGTGAGATACGGACGGACGGACAGACGAACAGACAGACATGACGAATCTATAAGGGTTCCGATTTTTGCCATTTGGCTACGGAACCCTAAAAAGTCATAACGCATGGTCTTGGATGATATAGGACTTATGGCATAAACATATTTGATCTAATGTCTTTATCCAGGAACGAAACAGTCGACTACGTTTGTATGGAGGAAGAGTAGCAGTCCTCAGTATAAAACCGCATAAAATCGAATGAAGGGTTCCGCACCATTATCACAATTGGGTACGGAACTCTAAAATAAGGCATAAATGTCACCGAGTATTTTGTGAGCTTTATAAATATGTGACTCTACCTGTACCTACCTATTATCTCTACCTACTATATAGGTACCTATTTTAAACACTACAATCGACTTTCAAGTATAACAGAATCGTCCAGAATAAAGCCATAAATAACATAAAACCAATCCATCAGACGCAAAAGGTTGTATTCTGTAAACGACTTCGATCGTAAAACGTAATGAAATCGGTTTCCTTATTTGCATATTAAAAATCCAATTCGAAATTCACGGGCTAATAATTAAACTATCAAGAACACAGTAAACTTGTCTCGTAAAATATAAGTTATTTCAGAATAATACGTACCTACATGTTGGTTACTATTGGCGATCGACTCTTACACCGTTTCATGCTAAATCCTACTAATATTATAAAGGTGAAAGTTTATAAGTTTGTGTGTGTTTGTTGCTAGGGTCCCTCCTTTTCGCATAAACTTTTATGTTGTAAACACAAAAGGCTACGTTACGATTATAGCATAACGATTATGACATTACCAATTTTGCCATAATACTTATACTGCATAAATTAAATGTTTATGCCAAATTTCGGTTATGCGTTAAATATTTATGCCAAAAGTCGTAGTACAATTTTACAATAGTTAAACACAGCGGTCTGTCCTCTATCTCGAAAATGGTTCAAGATTATAATCAAACCCTAATATTCCTGGACTATTCATATTTTTCAGAATAGAATGATACTTTTTCAGGCAGAAAACACTGGTTGAAAAGTAAAAAGTAAATTTAACTTTCGGTGTAAGTGGCAGTTAGTTGGAATTTCCAATTTGTAATAATTATGGCGTTTATTATCGGTACACGCCAAATGCCATTAAAATGATTTGATAATTTTGAAAATGCTATTATACGTATTGCTGCTAGGTAACTATTAGGTACACCAACTTTTGCCATTGATTGCGCCTTAAGAGGTCTAGGCTAGGCTCTTCGCCACATGAAAAACCAGAAAGCTGTCTGCGCCGATGAAGTCCCCATCAAAGTATGAGTGTTGGTGGTGTGGGCATCTTAAGCAACCTTTTTAAACGCATACTGGAGACCGGCAGGATCCCTGCCCAATGGAGACTGAGTGTTATCAGTCCAGTATTCAAGGGTAAAGGATCTGTGGAGGAGTGTGAAAGTTATCGTGGTATAAAGGCCATGTTCCACACTATGAAGCTCTATTAGCGTATAGTTGACTATCGGATCCGGAAGGAGTGCACCATCTTGAATGGTCAGTATAAATTTACGATGTAGTGGACAATTGGTCAAATCAAAAAACAGTGTCAAATGGTCAAGTCCCTTTTTTTTGATATAACAAAAGACGATGGGAGTAGAAACAAAAGACGATCGGAATAAAAACAAAAGACGATCAGAGTAATACGCCTTTGCATTTCCTGTTCCTTGACTTGCAGAAAGCCTTCGACTGTGTACCTCGCGAGATGATCTTGTGTGGGGGTAAACATTACTTAGGTACTTATTTTACTTTAAAATACTTCTTCCGCTGGTGAAACATAACCCCAAATACCTACCTATGGCTTGTAATGATGGGACCGGCTTAGTTAACTTTTTTCATTGATAATAAAAAAAACCAAAAATATGAAGGTTCGAATTTCTAAAGTTATAGAAAAAAAGGCATTCTGCTCATATTATCGTCCCCAAAACATACTGTATATGCAACGGATCATTAGTGAAGTAGGACTAACTATCCTACTTACGTAAGTACATTCACTCACTTGAACTGATGCGAAGTCTAGACTTCTAGTAAACTTATTAGTTAGAAGTTTGTAACTTCTAACTAATAAGTTTACTAGAAGTTAAGAAGTTAATAAGTTTACCTCTTTACTTACCTACTTCAAGAAATAAGTCTACTTATATTAACAATGTAGGTATACCTACCTACCTACCCTTATAATTATGGATATCTGAATTAGATAATACATTTTCTAATGAGTGGATTTTGTATTCAACAATCTCTATTTATTAAAAACTAGCTGACCCGGCAAACGTTGTTTTGCCTTATAAATTATAGATAGTAGCCGATTCTCAGACCTACTGAATACGTATACAAAATTTCATAAAAATCGGTCAAGCCGTTTCGGAGGAGTACGGTAACTAACACTGTGACATGGAAATTTTATATATTAGACTAACACTGTGACATGGACATTTTATATATAAGTTATATTCCGACGAATGGGCAACCTCCTCTTTTATCTGAAGTCGGTTAAAAATTATTTGTTCTGGCTGACTGATCAACGCACAGCCTACAGTCTATTTTGGAACAAAAAAGCAATAACATTTTGCGTATACACAGGAGGGTTACTGCGGTTCGTTTCGATACGACATCGATACGATAATACGATGATTCTACTGTCACATTCTGATAGTAGGGTGACAGTAGAACCATCGTATTATCGTATCGAAACGAACCGAAGTAACCCTCCAGGTTACCAAACCAGCAGCTGTGCATGTTGTGAAACTGTTGCTGACTCGCGTCTTCACTTGCGATGTTCTGTATGATTTGATTTCTTGCCCACTAAAATTTTCCTTAGAGTGAGTAAAACACTTCAAAAATACCTTGATTTAAACCAGGGGTTCCTATTCCTAACCTTCTCATTCTTATGTAGCCCATGAGTATTCATATTATAAAAATAAATAATGACAGATATCGTAGGTAAACTTAAGATATTATCAGATTTATCATCATCATTTCAGCTGTAAGAAGTCCACTGCTGGACATAAGCCTCCCTCATAGATTTCCAGATGCTTCGGTCATAAGTGGCCTGCATCCATCGTGAACCCGCGGCCTTAACTAAGTCGTCCGTCCATCTCGTTGGTGGACGTCCAACGCTGCGCTTTCCGATCCGCGGTCTCCATTCGAGAACTTTTCGGCCCCAACGACCATCTGTTCTCCGTGCTATATGTCCTGCCCACTGCCACTTCAAAGAGCTAATCCGTTTGGCTATGTCGGTGACCCTCGTTCTTCTACGTATCTCCTCATTTCTGATTCGATCCCGTAGAGAAACCCCGAGCATAGCTCTCTCCATAGCTATTATCAGATTTATAACTATGAATAAAAAACAAACAAAAGAACCTCAATCAATAAAACCCATTAAAAACTAAATTACTTTTAAAATAAACAAATAGGTACCTACCCGAAATATTTAAAAAAATTAACATAATCGTCAATTATTATGTGACCGTACTTACAGTAGGAGTAGGTACACCTGGAGGGTTACTTCGGTTCGTTTCGATACGACAACGTTACTGTCATACGATGATTCTACTGTCACATTCTGATAGTAGGGTGACAGTAGAACCATCGTTATGACAGTATCGTTGTCGTATCGAAACGAACCGAAGTAACCCGCCTACTTATTATAAAAACAAGAAAAACTTACTAAAAGTTTCAAGTTCAACACAGGTTTTGTGTATTCTTCAGGCACCAAAACAAAACCCCAATATAACAATACGAAACCACAATAAAGTAATTAAACAACAAACAATCAAGTTTTACAGCATAACAAAACTCAAGTCCGTTTGCCGGCGACTGTAAAATCACAGGCACTATAAAAACTCCACTTTAATTTGTGTTATAATAAAAATTCGTAGGGAATTTTGTGGGACGGTACAGTTCAGTATTCTGTATCGGTCACTATTCACTGTAGACTTGTGTTTTTTATTTGATTTTGCCAACGAAATAAAATGTAGCGCTTCGCAGTGCAGGCAGACTTATTTCATAGAATGTGGGTCAGTCACTGATGACTGTACGCACATAGGTATAAATAACATTAGGTATATTTGTTCAGTGTGTTGCTTGTATTTTATTGGCCTCCTCATAGAAAATTAGATGTTTTTACCGCTGCGCAATCAACTTTAAATGCATGCTATTTATAGCACTATACTGGGACATTATTAGGTGGTATAGGCTTGCGCTACACCAATTCCACCCTCCTGGCCTAGTCAGCCTTGCCCAGAGGAAAAAACGGATGATTACGTCTGGAGCTTACTAAGTCGTGGGTTTCCTAATGATGTTTTCCTTGTCCGTACAGCGTTGTATAACTTTGTATAGCGCACATATAACTTTTTCGCAAGGAAAAACGACATCGATACGCGTAATTATCTTCGAAATCAAACTCGAGGTAGGTAGGTCTACAATACCGCTTCAATAAGTAAATCCAAAACTGGGAGTTAAGTGGCATTGCATTTCTCTAAAACAGAGTTTAGAAGAGACAAAGACAATTTAAAAGACCACAATAAGTTCAAAAACACGAGTTACCACAAAGCTTTTAAAATGATAATTACAAAGAAACAACCAGTTTAAAACAAACTCATTGATAAATGCTCGCACGCTAGCGTTTAATCTTACATTACAAATTCATACAAACATATTACGCTCAAGCCCGCATACCCACGCACACATTTGTCAAAAAGAACCCATTACTGTATTGTTAACATACAAATAATATATCGGCCCACAGCACAAATCGTAACCCCTTATAAAATATACTTAAAACAAAACATTTACATCCAAAAAAGAGATTAAGAGTGAAATGAAGTGTTAATTGCATGGAAGCATTGAAAAATGGTCAACATATGTTATATAAATAGTCATAAATAATATTTCGAATTTCAGTTTAAATAATATGTGCAACAGAATAAAAATTAAAAAGAATAACCATGCGTTATTAATTTCGTGCTCGACTGAGGTGTGAGATGAGGTAACAAAGAGAGCAGAGGAGTCGCAACTTACTATAAGTTTAACTCCGAAACAAAAAGCATAAGACAATGGAGGTAATTGTTTTTGACTATCTGATTACACACATGACCGAAAGAAAATAAGTCTTTTTCGTATATTCCAAAAGTACTATGGATTTTCCGATGTTCATTAAAATACATTTTTATATTTAGTTGTTGAAACTTATTCTACTTTATGTTAAATGTCATGTTAAATGTTAAATTAAGTGCTAACTTAATTTTGTTTATTTAAAACTGATATTGAGTTCAGCGTACGACTGTTAGTTTAGTAGACAGGTAGTAGTCGTTTTTTCTTTATACAATTAAAAAAAAAAAAAAAATCGATCGACTCCACCTGTTTCTCAGTCCTACCTCCAATTCCAAACCAGAGTTTGACTTACGGCAATGTTTTAAATAACTGCCGACCACTCATTACATTTCCAATCGTGTATTTGCATAACTATTGGAATCGAACGTTCTCGGTTGTGGGTTTTGTTCTGATGTATGAGAGTGGTAGACATTAAATGGATTCGCTATATTTAATTTAAGGCTTTTTGTTAGTAAGTGACTAGATACTTCTTATTGTTGTTATGATTGAATACTTTTCGTAGAGATGGAGTAAATATTTGACGACATCATCGTCATTTCCAAGGCAAACAAATAACTTTACCTACAGCGCTTATCCCACGTCTTTACGTGTATGTTAGTTGCTTCTCTAAGTAACCTAGGTGAGGTTACTTTTATATCGACTTTCAAAACTGCAGGAGTTTTTCCATACCGGATCCGGATATCTCCGCTGTGTGAAAACCAATCGTGATGATACTAGGAACAAATAAATCGAGCACCTGGAATCAACCTCTCATAAAAAACTCCTCAATTATTAAAGTTACGGTCACAATTTTAATAATTTGGTACTTACGAGCCGGACTTACGCGGGTGACACTGCGGGGCGCAGGTAGTTGACCAAACGAGTGCAGCGTCTAGTCTTGCAAAAAAATTGTTTTGTCTGTCAGTATGTTACTTATCCTCTTATGGTCGTATTTCTCAACCAATCTTCACGAAACTTGGTGTATTACCAGTATTACTAATACACCAAGTTTCGTGAAGACTACTTTGAATTTTTAGTTTTTTTTTCTTCGTGGGGGTTTTTGATAGGAAATTACTCCCAATAAAAGGTTAGTTAGTTAGTTACGCTGAGCCTTTTTCCGCACTTAGCCTCACAATTGGGCCATTGTACGTGATTTCTTAGAGGGGTTAAGACGCCACGGGAGCCTACCCCGCATTGGCGAATATCCCATGCCTTCGGACCGTGGTTTATCCTAGGACATGTCGGTTTCCTCACGATGTTTTCCTTCACCGTAAGAGCGATGTTAATAGCGCACTTAAATTTTTCTTAAAGAAAAAAAACATTAGTGCGCGGTCGGCCTGGATTCGAAACCACGACCTTCGGAATGAAAGTCGCGGTATCTACCACTAGACCAACACCGCTCTTCCCAATAAAGGGTTGTAATATAACAATACCGTGTGATCGCGTCGGTTGTCGTGCCTTTCTTTGACAAGTTTTTAATATAGATAATTATAAAAGTTAAAAGAATGTTTATGACCTGTATTACCTGTTTTAAACTGTAGGTCGGTCTGCCGCATTTTTGACCATATTGGCACGTGGCTGTTTGCGCGTTTCTTTAAGATGGTACACAATTTGGAAGATGTTGTGAATATGAATTTAAAAAAAATACTACTACAAAATGGATTTCCGTGAAACGCAATCAGAGTAGTACCCAATCTTCTATACTTATAAAATTGTAAATGAGAGATGTCTGTTTTTGGAAGATTCAAAAAACAAATTCCTTATCCGTACCGGGATGGGCGACCGTTTAAGTGTGGATTTTTGCACAGCGGTAGGTAGGTGTTCGAACAACGCGGACGTGGGTAGTCGCGCAACGACGGTATTTTTCGGTATCCGCATTCACTAAAACTTACCAACAAGCACAAAGAACTGAAATAATTTGCGTGACCACATCTCTTCTTGAAACATTCATTCATGATTCAGAATATCAGATTACGGTAATGGGTTGGTAAGTAAATAGTATTATCATAACTGCTATTTGTAAAAGGTGCATTACTTATTTACTAGCTGTGTCCCGCGGTTTCACTCGTATAATCCCGTTAGAAGATGCTTACATCATTAAAATAACACACAATCCAAATTTCAGCCATCTACTATGACGGGTTTAGGTTGTGCGTTAATCTATCAGTCAGTCATTCAGTCACGACAAAGCCACTATAGGTAGACATCTATAAAAAAAAATAGAAACTTACCAAGAACTAAAGAGTAATCATAAATAATGATTGATATTGTTTTTATTTGCGGCATCCATAATTATCCTTCACGGTTGCAAAATTTGTATTGTAAATTATGAATTCGTTGATGTAGTTTACGAGTTTTTGGGCTAACATAACACTTGAGGTCAATTGTCTGATTTTAGAGTTCCGTTGGGCAGATGATAAAACAACCGAAATGATGACTTGCAAAAACAACGGTACAATTTATACATAAAAGCGATACATTGGCGTAATATTTTTATGAACAAATGTTATAACTAATGAAACAGAATTAGTCAATTTAATTGATATTGTTAGGTAAAAAAAAAATACTTAACCATATTTAAACTTCCCCTTAGGTATTGTTAGGTACTACATTGTCGTAAATTAGTACCTAAGTGCAAAAATAATAATAATTAAGAGCAGGCAATTAAGAATAACTGAAGTAATTTATCACATGACTAGCTGACCCGGCAAACGTTGTTTTGCCTTATAATTTATAGATAGTAGCCGATTCTCAGACCTACTGAATACGCATGTAAAATTTGGTAAAAATCGGTCAAGCCGTTTCGGTGGCGTACGGAAACTAACATTGTGACATGGAAATTTTATATATAAGAAAGAAATTATTATTGTACGCTATAAAGATCTCGCTCTGTGGCGCGTCGTGCGAAAGCGCGACTGCAATGCAGGAGGTTGCGGGTTCGATTCCCGCCGGGTGCAAGTATTTATGCTTATAAAATAAATATTTGTGTCTGGTCTGGGTCCCTCTATGTATAATATGTATGTATTTACAAAAGAAAAATAAATATAAGTATTATATCCGTTGTCTAGTCACCGTAACACAAGCTTAGTCGCTTACCACGGGGCTAGATGGCGCTGTGTGTTGTTCACAGAATTTATTTATTTATTATTTATTTAAAGATCTATCCTCAAAATTTGACCCTTTGCTGCAAAACCTACAAAACAAAAAACTTTTAACCCTTCATATGGCGGGTTAGGTTCTTAATCTGACAAGCTTGAATAACTCGACAAATCCCCGCTTGAGCTCTAATCTACAATACCACCTAACTTACTATACCGCCTAACTTAAAAATTTGCTAAGAGTATTTTAGTTTGGTTTAATATTAAGTTTTAAGTTAGTTTACTTTCTTATAAATAAAATAAATCAATACTTTGAAATAATATACAGAACCCTTATTTAAGACTATAAAATTAAAACCTTTTTTCCTCAAACGCTACCGTGAATTTCCAAGATGAGCACAAACGTACCGTCCTCAGGGTCTCAAGAGCACTTGAACTAAAATACAACAATTTTATTGTACACTCGACCCATCTCTATTATTCCACGCAGCAAAAAAAACGACAAGGCAATAGTAGAAAAAAAACAGAGCAATCTTAGCCCAATAAAAGTTGGATTTCTTTATTCAAAGTTGAGATTCTTCAATTCTCGGAACAAAGTTTTCGGTGACTTTGAAACTTTTCTCACGACCTCTACTTGAGGTGGCTACCAATAAATACTCGATTACCCTCAAACGGGCGAGGCTGTAAAAGTATATAATATGTTTTATGGTTATCATAAATATGTATGTTTTTATGTGTGAGATGTTTTTTAAGCTATTTGGTTGGTGTTGATAAACAAATCAAAGTTTGGAATCTGGAGCGGTCCCAATTTCCTGAATACACATCCAATCCTACTTATTTAAATAAAGTAAACTAAATATAAGGTAATCCTATAATAAAACTTACTTAGATTACTTAACCAACAACCCTTTGGATACTTAAGGGCCGTATTCTGAAAAACTGAAGATCCATGTCGGGCGCATCGAAAATTGTTGATTATTTCATGACGGAATGTCGTAGAACTTTTTTTTGTGTACAGATTGTAGGCGACATTGTTTCCGATATTTTAGTGCAGTTTCCATACAAATATGTCGAAACGTATTGAAGCCTATCGACATTTTAGCCAAATCAGACATTTTTTGTCTAAAATTTGGATAGGCTTTGCACCAATAGGAGTTAAATAAAAGACAGGGTTCTTGGCAAAGACAAAAAACAATAATTTATTTTTTTTATCTATAAACCACAAACAACATAATGATGTACCAGGAAGGTACACAATATTACGATACAAGATATCTAGTATTAACACCTCCACTTATCGAAATATTGAAAATTTTAATAAAATAGAAAGGAACATTATATGTATAGTCTGAATTCCTAGCTTTTTAACCAAATAATTATGCTTAAGACTACATAAGCCTTTAGTTAATAAATCTGCTGGCATTTCAGATGTTGGCAGATAAACTACCCGTATAAGCTTATTAGCGACTGCTTCTCTAACAAAATGATGACGCACGTCAATGTGCTTGGTTCTTTTATGAAACAAAGGGTTTTCTGTCAACTTCTGAGCACCTTGGTTATCATTATATAAAATAGTCACATAGTCACAAGAATCTACAATTTCCATCAACAAATGTTTTAAATATATAGCTTCTTTACAAGCCTCTGCTATCGCCATATATTCAGCTTCTGTACTTGACAATGCAAAACAAACTGCACTAAAATATCGGAAACAATGTCGCCTACAATCTGTACACAAAAAAAAGTTCTACGACATTCCGTCATGAAATAATCAACAATTTTCGATGCGCCCGACATGGATCTTCAGTTTTTCAGAACAGCCATTTTCATACATTTTAACTCTCATACCTAAACATAGTTTTAATTGGCCTCAATCCTTTAACTTAAAGTTTGCCATTAACATTTCTTTTAGCTCAGTAACCATACTTTCACTATTAGAAAAAAATGAAAAAATCATCAACATAAATTGCTATTATGATCTGCTCCATTTTACATTTTTTACTAAACAGACATGGTTCTAATTTTGACTTCTGAAAACCTGCTTTTAATAAACAAAAGTTAACCTTTTCATTCCAAGCCCTAGCTGATTGTTTCAGACCATAGATAGCTCGCTTCAATTTAAGTACACTGTTATCTTTACAATCTAAAATAGGTGGAACTTCCATGTAGACATTTTCCTTTAGGTTACCGTTTAGAAAAGCAGTAGTTACATCTAAATGGTAAATTTTAAAGTTCAATTTAACACTTAAAGCAAATATAAGTCTTAAAGTTGAGTAACGAAGCACTGGTGAGTATGTCTCGGTATAGTCTACTCCCTCTTTTTGGGTAAAACCTTTCGCAACTAACCTTGCCCTATACCGCACTTTATTATCACCTTCAAACTTCTTTTTTAACACCCACTTACATTTCACTACCCTATCAGCTTCATTCCTGTCTACAAATTCCCATGCTTGGTTGTCATCAAAAGCTTTCAGCTCATCTTTCATAGCTTGTCTCCACTGTTCATTTTCAGGTCCTTTTAGAGCTTCTTCATAGCTGGGTTGTTCACTGTCAGTTTCTGGCTGCTTCATAACACAGATATTGGTCATGCCGTACCTTTGTGGTATTTTTCTCACACGTTTTTCTAGGTTTTCCACACCTGAGGAAATCACTGCTTCTTCTTCACTTATACACTCCTCAAAGTTTGAAGAACATTCTGACGTATCTGACTTTTGTTCTTCACTAACTGTGTAAGTCTCGTCTTTCTGGTTTTCTGATGCCACTCTGCTATCATCAGTCACGAGAGTTTGGTCCATCTCTACTGATCGATCTGGTTCTTCCTTATCCTTTTCTGTAACTACATTCTCCTTATTGTCCACCACTGCTTGTATCATGTCTGAATCCTGACTGGCCTCCATAATAACAACATCTCTGCTGGTGACATTTTTCTTAGTTACAGGATTATATAACCTATAGCCTTTTGTGTTATCTGCATATCCCAGTAATATGTGTTTGACAGCCTTCTTGTCCCATTTTGTTCTCTTTGCCTTGGGAACATGAACTATTGTGGTGCTTCCAAATATACGAATGTGGCTTAGGTCGGGCTTTTTACTATAAAATAGTTCATATGGAGTCTTTTCTAAATTTGTAGCCAAGGTTCTGTTTCGTAAATAGACTGAGGTGTTAACAGCTTCAGCCCAAAACTTTTTATCCAATTTGGCATCAAAAAGAAGACATCTAGCTCTCTCGACCACTGTTCGGTTCATCCGCTCACACATACCGTTCTGCTCTGGTGTGTGAGGATTAGTTTTTTGATGCACGATCCCGGCTTTCTTCAAAAAACATTCCATTTCTGATGAACAGAACTCTCCACCATTATCTGTTCTCAGTACCTTGATGTATTTTCCTGTCTGCTCTTCTACCATAGCTTTAAATTCTTTAAAATACATCATCACTTCGCTCTTCAATTTTAGAAAATATACAATTGACATTCTACTGTCAATCATCTACCAGGAGTAGAAAATATTTTGACATACCCAATGAGACTGTCTCCATGGGACCACAAACATCCGCATGAACCACTTCTAGCACATCTTCACATCTTGTACCTTTGTGGGAGAATGGCAATCTTGCCAGTTTTCCCTCACAGCATGTGACACATAGGCTTCTAGAAATTTCTGCCTTGTCTCTTGCATAGCCGCGCCAGCCATTAAACATTGCTGCTTTATGTTAAGCTTGTACACTCCGTTCACTAAATGTGCTTCTCCAACAATAATATTTTGTTGATTTTGTATTATGCACACACCTTCTTTGAACGTCACTGTGTTTTTATTCCGTATTAACTCACTAACAGATAGTAGGTTAGTAGTGAGATTGGGAATACACAATACATTTGTAACTTTTATGTTGAACTCTGAACCTTTCACAACTGTCGTCAATCTTGTATTTCCTGAGCATAATACTGGTACTGTGGTTTCATTTGCCACTACAATCTGTTTCATTGCCGGGGTGTAAGAAATATCGAACAAACTTTCTTTATCTGCGATCATATGTGCGCTGGCACCGGAGTCAATATACCAATCGGTCTTTTTGTACGCCGAATTTAAGAAAAAAGCGTTAAATACTGCATTTTCTCTGTCTTTACTGCTATTTTGATAACATTGGCTTTTATAATGACCAACACGCTGACATCGATAACACCGTATTTTCTTGACAGGTTTTGACTGCGTCTTTTTTGACGTATCTGTGGTAGTACCAACATAACTGCCATACTTTTTACGCTGCTTTCGACAAAAAAGCACCGTCACTCTCTGTGACACCAACTTCCGCACTCATATCCAACAATTTCGACTTGATGAAATCTGTACTGACCGCCATTCCCGAATGTTCAATCGCCATAATCATCGGCGAAAACTTTTCCGTTAGCCCCGCCAACAGTAAACACCCAATCCATTCTTCAGTAATCTGAAATCCCGTGCCTCGTAATTTATGCGCTGTATCCACTATCTGAGTTACGTAGATTGTCATGGATTCACAATCTTCTAATCGTATGGAAATCAAATGCCGTAGTAAACTGATTTTCCTTTTGAATCCAGAATCATCAAAGAGTGATTTCAGACGCTGCCACACGTCCTGAACAGTAACCTCGTTCTTGATATGAACATAAAGCAATGAATCAATCGTCATGATTAATTTTGCTTTGGCCTTTTTATTCGCTTCGGCTTGGGAATCACTAGCATCCGCTGCATCCGCGACCTTTGGCTTCATATTTATGTCCAATCCTTCCAATACGAGAAAATGTTCGGCGGCAAACGCCCACTCATCGTAATTTTCACGACCTTTAAGTTTAGGTACGTTGACAATGTAACTGCCGGCCATTGTACAGTCAGCATCAAAAGTCGATGACCACATTTAAAGTTTCAAAACCGCTATACATTATAATATACCAAAATTGATTAACATAACAAGCGCCATAATAGAATAAACATTTCTTAAGTTCAAAACTTTCTGAACACTACAAAGTCAAAAATCTCTGAACATCTCAAAGTCAAAAATTACTAATCATTATAATTTGCAAAAGTATCTTAACATCAAGCTTTACAAAACTGACTGATCAATGACAAAAGTAACTGAACATTAATTTATTTCGGTTACAACTATTTTCAAATTCATCTAAATACCATAATTATGTAAATTATTATTGTAAGTAAATCTTAAATAAACAAAAAAAAATTGACTGTGGATTAAACTAATATTGTGCAGGTATAAAAAAAATATTGTGGGTATTTGGAAAAAGATTTACTCACGAATGTTAAAAGAATATTTCCACTAAATTGTCAGTTATGTATATCGGATATCCATTGCGGTTGCGGGTTATTTAATCATCTATTTATTTTATCATATATTTGGCACATTGCTTTCCAAATACCCACATGATTTTAAACTAACTTTAATCTGGACTGGAGGAAGGGGGGGCGCGGATTTTTTTTTATGACTGAAAGGGGGCGCGTCTCAAATAAATTAGGAAACCCCTGGTTTACATACTAGGTAGCCGAAATAAATTAATGTTCAGTTACTTGTGTTCATTTATTATGTTAAGTTATTTTTGAACATTATAATGATTATTACACTAGATATCCGACCGGAACAAAGATTTGCTATTGATCAGTCAGTTTTGTAAAGCTTGATGTTAAGATACTTTTGCAAATTATAATGATAGGTAATTTTTGACATTGAGATGTTCAGAGATTTTTGACTTTGTAGTGTTCAGAAAGTTTTGAACTTAAGAAATGTTTATTCTATTATGGCGCTTGTTATGTTAATCAATTTTGGTATATTATAATGTATAGCGGTTTTGAAACTTTAAATGTGGTCATCGACTTTTGATGCTGACTGTACATAAATGTGGTGTCACTTCACCAAATTTATAATCTGAACAAAAACTAGTCCGAAATAGTTCACACACATAAAAACGAATAGGATTTCACTGATAGTCACTTTTCCGCGTATTTCTATCCTGAAAACGTCTCGGAAAACTGTGAATTGTAAATAAATTAGGGGACTGGGCCCATAACCAAATAAAACGACAGGGTTCTTGGCAAAGACAAAAAACAATAATTTATTTTTTTATCTATAAACCACAAACAACATAATGATGTACCAGGAAGGTACACAATATTACGATACAAGATATCTAGTATTAACAGTTCTTGTCTTAAAACTACACCAAAATGTAGGAAACAATGTCACCTTCAATCTGTGCACAAAAAAAAATTCTACGACATTCCGTCATGAAATAATCAACAATTTTCGATGAGCCCGACAGGGATTTTCAGTTTCAAGGTCGTTGGCGTATATACTCCTCTTAATGGAACTTCCTATATTGTATCCGTCCAGTAATCACGGGGCTATGGAGTCCCGGAGAAATAAATAGGTAAGTAACCTACCTAGCTATAAAATACCTATCCTTAGTTAAAAGCCAACTTACACAACATGTGCAAAAACAATCACAAAGACGCAAGCATCTTTAATGAAATATTTATAAAGCGGTTATAGATAGCATTGGATCACATTACAACATTGTTACATTACATCCCATCCTTTGATTAATGCCCATACGTCACTCGATTCAATAATCATCTCTGAACAACTCGCTGTAATAAAATCGAAGTATTCTTGTAAAGTGATGGAATACGGCTGCGAATGATATTGTGGCAAGGTTTTATACTTTTCTATGCTTGTACATTGAGGTCCTATTCGCAAAGCATACTTACTTAGTATTTACTACTGCGATAAAACGCCTGCGTTTTTCCCTATAGGTCTAAAACCGCAAAAAAAATGTAACACATAGCTTTCTATACAAGCCCATGCATCAGCGTTTATTTATTACCCGGCTGCAAGGCAAGGGTTTTTCAATAACTGATTTTGCATATTTATATGCGCTTGCTAAGCCTAAGTAGTAGTTTGTGTAGAATAGACAACCTTCTTTCAGATTAATGCTTTGCATTGAATGTCACACAAGTAGACAACAAAACATTTCAATAGGAAAAGTTTCTAACGGTACTTTTATCGTCTGTGAGTGAGTATGAGACACTCTGAATGCTGGCTCCATTTTTAGGGTTCCGTACCCAAAGGGTAAAAACGGGACCCTATTACTGAGACTTCGCTGTCTGTCTGTCTGTCCATCTGTCCGTCTGTCCGTCTGTCCGTCTGTCCGTCTGTCCGTCTGTCCGTCTGTCCGTCTGTCCGTCTGTCCGTCTGTCCGTCTGTCCGTCTGTCCGTCTGTCCGTCTGTCCGTCTGTCCGTCTGTCCGTCTGTCCGTCTGTCCGTCTGTCCGTCTGTCCGTCTGTCCGTCTGTCCGTCTGTCCGTCTGTCCGTCTGTCCGTCTGTCCGTCTGTCCGTCTGTCCGTCTGTCCGTCTGTCCGTCTGTCCGTCTGTCCGTCTGTCCGTCTGTCCGTCTGTCCGTCTGTCCGTCTGTCCGTCTGTCCGTCTGTCCGTCTGTCCGTCTGTCCGTCTGTCCGTCTGTCCGTCTGTCCGTCTGTCCGTCTGTCCGTCTGTCCGTCTGTCCGTCTGTCCGTCTGTCCGTCTGTCCGTCTGTCCGTCTGTCCGTCTGTCCGTCGGTCCGTCTGATCGTATCTGGTATACGATCAGACGGTCTGCCTTCACTTACCAAAGAGTTTCTTATAAGTTTCAGATTTTCTTTGTGCCAAAGTTTTTATTTTTTCTATTTTTTTTTTGAGTGGTGTGGTCGCATGAAGGGAGTAAGGATCGAAGCTAAATATTCCTATCAAATTTAAAAATTGGAAGTAAATCATTTTAGGGTTCTGTACCCAAATGTCATAGTGGTACGGAACCCTTCGTGCGCGAGTGTCGCACTTGCCCGGTTTTTGATATTAGAATAAAAGACACACGTCTTTGATTTCAATAGAACATCGCGAAAACAAAAGAAAAATCAATGCTATTATATTTTCCAGGAATAACCCCTTGGTATTAGATAGATGTATTTACGAGAAGCATTTGTATTCTTCGAGTGTCTTCGCTTCGTTCATTACTAGAGAGAGAAGTACAATCGTCGACATCATAATAATATGATACACGTCGTTAATGACTTTTTCTGGTACACTTTTAATGATGAACGAAGGTACCGGCATTTTTAAGATAACAGTCTGGTAATAAAAATAATGTTTTGAGAACTGATGTGTTTTTCTTGGTTTTATATGATGCTAGACTACCTGCGTTGTTGAGATTACCAGTAGTGCCTATCACTGAACTCAAATACTGAAACACTGATCAAAATTTGAATGCCTCTTGAACAATAAAGAAACTCCTAAATTCCAAAATGACCATACTAATTTTGAATTTTCTACGACGCCCACGCACAATCTTAACCACGTTACCTCCCACTGTGCAAAACTCCAAACTTAAGCGGTGGCCCAATAAAGCACTAACCGTGCAAGGCAGTTTTAATTTGTGGTCATCTAGAGTCCCGAAACATTATTTTTCTTCTAAATTTTCCAAAGGATAGTTCTACCTACATCGATCCAGTTCGGCATAATAATTACTTTTCAGATCTATTCCATATTGTCATTTTACGCCTGGTGATAGGTACCTACCTAACTATAGGTTGGTGTAAAAACGATAAATTAATTAACAGAACTTAGCTACAAACACCAGTTTAAAATCAAACGTAGGTAACATTGTAACAAACACCTTACAATTAGCGCTAAACCATCAACCTGTTAGCAACATGGGGAATACAATAGAGAACACTTCGGGTACTAACATAAGGACGAGCTTTTATTTCTACAAAAACAGCTTAAAGTCTGTTCCCATATTTAAATTTTTGGAACTCTAAATATAGGTATTTAAAATATTTCAACTTAAAAAAAGTTAAAATAATAAGTCTGATGAGTCGTTACTCGAAGACGACCTCTATCTTCTTTTGGTAAAGGGAATAAAGTAAATGGGTCTTCTCTTAACTATATAATGAGGATCTGATGAGGATGTTGAACAGTTCCTCAGTACAGCAGTAGTAAAGTACCAGTAGAATTAGACCTTGTGCCACTATAGGTTAGGATTTATGGAGCCCCTGGTACCACCTTCTTATGACAAAATTCCTCAATTGCTAACGTTAAAGGTTGCAATTTGGACAATTGTTTTGATCGAGTGTTAAAACTTTCAGTGACAATAAAAAAAAAAGCACTAAAATTTGTTTTTTTTTTACTGAAATCGAACTACATACAAAACCAACAATAATTAGTCAAACATAATCTGAAGTCAGGCAGTTACACTAAAAACACAGAACGACACGACTAAGTTGCATAGGTAAAATAAATAAATAAAGCCTTTATTTCCAAACTTCCTACTTAACATGTTCTTTAACTTAAACTATAATTAATACTAAAATAAAATTTACTTAATTAATTTTATATTATTATAAGTTGCATAAGTGCATACCTACTTATATTTTTTCCCTTTTTTACATTGAGTAAGTACCTATACTTTTTAAACTTTCATGATTTGTAAAATATATTCTATTAAAATCGACGTTTCATTGTAGGGCGGCGTCAACGATTTAGATAGGTACATAGGTAGAGGTACCTACCTACCAAGTTTCATAGCAAATAGGTAGGTATTGTTGCGAGAAATAATATGTTGTTTTTAATTTCTTAGTAATTTCTCAACTCAAGCTGATCTCTACGTGGGTGTTACTAATTGTTTGTGCAGGATTTATGCTTGTTAGCTAATGATCGAAGGAAGTTGAAAGCCTTTTATAAAATAATATAGAAAATATTGTTTTACTACCACGCACTGTTAATAAATTATATTAGAAAATAGAGAAGCTACGGAGCGTTAAAGGATATATAAAGAAAATAATAAAGTAGTGGAAGCTCGCATGAATACACATCCGTTTCCGCTTGTGTACCTATTGTCGTCTGTTTGTATTAAAATGTGTTTGTGTAATAAATAAAATATCAGTTCATTTTATTTTGTCGCGCTGCAGGAAAATGTGTCCAGTGCCACGCCCCTGTTATTAATACGCTTTCGCACAATTAGTACAATACAGTATTCTGTGGGGATAGGCACAGTTTACCTAGTGTACTAAGAGAGCCAAACCGCTTAGGTAATACGCCTCGGCACTTTTAGTACAGGCCCGCGTGAATGCGGACTCACAACCCGTTCCAAGACTTCTACGCATATATGCCCATCTCTTTATACCCTAGCTAGTTATAGCTTGGGACGCTATAACATATATGCGTGAATGCGGACTGCGGAGAGTCGAGACTGAAGTGCGGAAATTCATATTTCAACCTCTCTATGACCGCACCCTAACAGTGGACACGAGCGTACACTAAGCCTATTGTCTACACAGCTGTGGCTTTAAAAATAAAACGCTCCAACCTTTACAGTTTTACACCTAAAATTGTAGTGTGAATTAAGTTTAGAAGGATAGGTGGACATACATATAGATACATTAAAGATATATGCTACCCTCCTTCCTATTAACAACTTAAGTTTTATACATAACTTCTATTAAAGTTTTACAACAGAAAAGATTTACAGAAAGCTCTCTGTTAAGTATACTTATTACATTGAGTACCAGCAATTATAATAGAGTAGCTACTACAGTGTATCTAGGTACTCAAAAAGTATTATCCCAGTCATAGTACAATACAGCAATATAATAATGTTATTCATTCCTGAAGGGGGGGGGGGGGGATTGGGAGGCAGCCGGTTTTCAGCATACCTACCTACCCTGGTTTATTCTCCCGCCGCCGCCCGCCCTTTCAGTATTACATAATGAAAAGGTCGGAGCTATGTAGGCTGCATACGTTAAACGTCCCTGATTATCTAAGACTAAAAATTTACTACTTGTTATTTCAATACCTACCTACTACCGAAGGCGAAGTAGATAAGTTTGAAATCTATACTAATACTAGCTGACCCGGCAAACGTTGTTTTGCCTTATAAATTATAGATAGTAGCCGATTCTCAGACCTACTGAATACGTATACAAAATTTCATAAAAATCGGTGAAGCCGTTTCGGAGGAGTACGGTAACTAACACTGTGACATGGAAATTTTATATATTAGAGAATGATTATAAAGCTGAAGTTGTTTATAAAGTTTGTTTGAACGCGCTAATCTCAGAAACCGCTGCCTGGTCCGATTTGAAAAATTCTTTTAGTGTTGGATAGTCCATTTATTGAGGAAGGCTATATTACATTTTAATTTACGCGGACCAAGTCGCGGGCACTCCTAGTAATGTATAGGTCATTTGTGTTATGTTGTGGCAGACGGCAGTATCAAATTGTCTTTTTGCCGCGCCAAAGAGGTCGCTAGGATAAGGTAGAAGTTGGTAGCCAAAGCCACATTATATATTGGCTATAGGTACTAATCAACGGTCGAGGGAACATATTGATCGGCGAGTTCAGCGACATAACCTGCCAACTTGTACAATTGGTACATAAAATGTCGTGTAGTTTGTAGGGTTCAAAATGAAAACTTTGTAAGTTTAAACTAAATCCATCTTTGAATGAGTTTGTGGTAGCGAACGCGGCACCTTTGTAATTCAACCCCCGGCGTGTGTCGCGTCTCTACATCCCGACACCCGTCCCTTACTTGGTCGAAGCACGTGCGGAAACTTCACCAGCATTTTGTTAAATCACTAGTTATTTATAAGGTAATGAGGATATGCGAGAACTTTGAAGTTTGATAGGGATTTTGTATACAAAGGTGTAGGTAGGCTCGCAATCTTTGCTGGAAATACCTAGGTCTACTTACTTACCTACTTCGCAAATTCAACTTTATTTTCAGTTAATGGGGTGATCTTTTTTTTTGATGATGGTCCGAGACCGATATGGCAATTTGGCGCCGAGAGTTGTAAAAAACACCTGTTTGACAGTTCTTAATTCAAACCGAAGATCAGTCGACCAACGCCCTCTGCCGGGATAAAAAGTTAGTGTTCCTCCCAAATCCCAAATTGTTTTTTGGTATCTGGGGTGGGTAGGCAAGTCATCATTGACCATACCCTCTGAAAATAGTTTTGGCAATATTTATACACCCGGCCGCTTTTCTAACACCAACCCTTCTAGGGACCAAGCAGTTTATCCTCCACCGCGCGGGGAGAACTTAAGGCTTGCAAATCTCCCGCAGATTCCTTAGTCGCCATTAGAAATTATAAATCATTTATTGGATAACTGTGTACATGAGCGGATGTTAATGCTATAATTAATCACAACAGTTTACCACACTGGGCGTACAATATGTCGGGCAGGTAAACATTTATTTTATGTACATTTAAGAATTAAAGAATTTATCAAGTTAATTAAATAAAATTTTACGACAACTACAGGAAGAGATGGGGTAACCCTGTTCTATGCCGGGGCTACAAAGCAGTCATGTCGCTGTCTACAGTAATGGTTAATTTTATAGTAGTACTTTGAACCGTAATTCTTAGTGGATATTAGGTCTAATTTGCTATGTAGTTGTATTATACCTGCAGTTGTCGCGTGCCGTCGCCACGAACTTACGAGTAACTTACGAGTCAGTAATATCTTAGAGGTGTCTTGTTGTTTTAAATAAGTATTACGGTGAAAAGGTGTAAGAAAGCAATATTACATTTGATGCATAAATAAAAACTTAAATAACGATTATTAAAACTCAGGGGCGCCACATAGGAACTAACATATATATATACACACATATACTGATAAAACATGACCCTTCTTTGCTTTGGGTCGCAGTCGGGTAAAAAGGGGAGGCGGTGTGGTATACTTTAAAATTTGTCTTTCGTACGCATTTCGTGCGGCACAAAATTCCGAACTATAATGAAGGGTGCATGGTAGGTAGGTACCTAGTTTAATATTCTCTATAGAGTTATCTTTTTGTAACAAGTACAAAACAAATGTACATAAATATACATTTGTTTATTTATTCATTGACCATAAGGTATAATACGAGCATAGGTAGGTATTATACATAAAATAACATAAAACTTAATTTCACGTTTTCCTTGTAAGTACCTATATAGCAATTTTGTTGCTTATCAAATGAATTGTTACCGCTCTCTGTTCATTAATACTCTGCCTAGATATTGAATTTTTATTCGACACACTAGCTGCGCCCCTCGGTTTCAGTCGCGTAAGTCCCGATCCCGCGGGTTTATCGGGATCAAAATAAGCATATTTCCTTCTCTAAGCTTCCATCTATCTCTATACCGAAATACATCAAAATCGGTTTAGTGGTTAAGCGTGCAAACGTAATCGGGATTTATTCGTAACAAATAAAGGACACGATAAAACAAACTTTTCTCTTTACGGGACTATACAATTATCTCGTAAACAAAATATCCGATTAAAAAAACATTTAGAAATTTACTTTCATATAATTCTGTGGTTTTACTTTTTCCCATCCTACTAATATTATAAACTCGAAAGCTTGTATGTATGTGACTTTGTTACTTCCTACTAATATTATAAACGCGAAAGTTTGTATGTATGTGACTTTGTTAATTCCTCTAATATTATAAACGCGAAAGTTTGTACGTATGTGACTTTGTTACTTTTCCACGAAAAAACTACTGAACCGATTGCGATGAAATCCTACTTCCTACTAATGTTTCTTTTGTATGTTTCATTTGTGAAAGTTTGTATGTATGTGCTCTCACGCAAAAACTACTGAACTGATTGCGATGAAACTTGGAATATACATAGCTCAATATCATAGAATAACACATAGGCTACTTTTTATCCCGATGTTACCTCGGGATCGGGACTTACGCGGGTGAAACTGCAGGGTGCAGCTAGTATTTATATAAGAAACTAGCTGACCCGGCAAACGTTGTTTTGCCTTATAAATTATAGATAGTAGCCGATTCTCAGACCTACTGAATACGAATACTTACAAAATTTCATAACAATCGGTCGCGCCGTTTCGGAGGAGTACAACTACTAACTGTGACATGGAAATTTTATATATCTATATCTATCTTCTATCTATCTACTATATAAAAATAAGTCGGGTTTTCCTTCCTGACGCTATAACTCCAGAACGCACGAACCGATTTCCACGGTTTTGCATTCGTTGGAAAGGTCTCGGGCTCCGTGAGGTTTATAGCAAAGAAAATTCAGGAAAATTTGTATACGTATTCAGTAGGTCTGAGAATCGGCTACTATCTATAATTTATAAGGCAAAACAACGTTTGCCGGGTCAGCTAGTTATTTTTACTATATAAAAATAAGTCGGGTTTTCCTTCCTGACGCTATAACTCCAGAACGCACGAACCGATTTCGATAATTCTTTTTTTGTTGTGTTTGCTATTGTCAGGAGAAGGTTCTTATGAAAGAAAAAATGCTGAACCGATTTTGATGAATTTTGGTATGAAGATAGATAGCCATTTTTTTATACTAAGCGACAGGACAACGTCTGTCGGGTCAGCTAGTTAGATTATAACTTTATTACCATCCTTTTCTCAGTTATGTTCTTTTAGTTATCTTTTTTTCGGGTGGTACCTTATAACTTTATTTTTCTTTTAATACACATTTATAACCTTATTAATAAACGTGGAGTAAGGTCGGAGTACTGAGGACATATTTTGTCTTTTTCCGTGACAAGAACTTTCAAAGTTGACAGACAGAAACAAAAAGTGGTAAAATTACTTCAATCTAACTCCACGTTTATTAATAAAGCTATTAAGCTTTTCATCTCTGTTACAGGTTAATCAATTACTGTGTCCCATGCAAATAAAATGTACCTATCTAAAGTACCTAATGCGCTTAACGCGTATTTAATAACGTCTGCTTATACAGGGTGTTTCGACGAGGGGTATTAAGCCGAAAGGGGGTTGTTCTAGAGGTCTAGGCGCACAACTTTTATTCTACGATGTTTGGAAATTATAACTTTTTTTTCGAAAGTTTTAAAGTTGTATCAGTAAAAAAAACAGCTGTTTTTGTAAAAAAAGGCAATTAATGTTTAGATTGTAGTGGTCCAAACTAAATAAAAGGGCACCATAAGGCCAATGACCTCAAACTCTAAAAAACAGCTGATTTTCATGCAAACTTTAAACTCAAAATTTTCGAAAACTACTTCGAATTTACAAAACTTGTAGAACAAAAGTTGTTCGTCTGGACCTCTAGAACAACCCCCTTTCGGATTAATACCCCCTCGTCGAAACACCCTGTGTAAGTACACATTTCCCATATTATACATACGAAAATTCCACTAACTAGATCCAATCAAGTACTATCTGTACTATAAGTACCTACCTACGGAATCAATCCGATTGCCTACATACTCGTGCATTGTTCGCTGGCATGATCCGATTATCCGGGGGTTAAAGGGGAGGTAATCGTGGTTTGACATATGAACTTGCATACGGACTTTGCGTACGTGTATTATTACATGACTAGCAGTGGCCCGCAGTTTGACCCGCGTACGTCTCGATACCGTAAGATTTTACAAAATACATTTTCTAGTATCACACTAAAATTATCTATTCCATCACTTATATTATAAATCCTAAATATTGTCTCTTTGTTTATTCCCTCTTCTCGGTCCAACGGATCGAAAATTTGCATAGGGATAGTTTAAGTACCTAGGTCATGGAGTGTAAACATAGGATACTTTTGATCCCGATAAAAATTAAAATTACGTCTAATTTTTACGTCGAGCGTACCAAAATCGTTTAGGCACGAATGGAAAATGAAGTATGAAAATATTTTCACATTTGATATTTCGACCTAAACTTGTTTTGAACCGATCGGAAGTCAAAGTATGTATGTAAGTAAGCAAAATTTTTGAGAACAATGGATTTGGTACTTTTGTGACTCGATCCAGGATCCAGAATAAACCGTCTCGACCATTATTTAATTTTGATAAAAATCTCATTATAGTTCATAGGTAATCCTCAAAAGTAAATAGGTAGGTTGTATATTCAATAACAAGTTTAACTATACATAATAATGATTTTAAAATTGAAAAATAAATTAATTGAAGTTATGATGTCGTTTAGTTATTTCGCTCTAGCGAAAAGTGGCTAAGTAACGACTAATCGCCTTTTACTTTGTAATCACAGGATTATTACCTAATTATACCTACTAAACTTGCTAATATGGACTGGCTTAACCCCTTCAACCGTTGGCTTAACCCCTTCAACCGTTGGCTTAACCCCTTCAACCGTTGGCTTAACCCCTTCAACCGTTGGCTTAACCCCTTCAACCGTTGGCTTACCCTAACTCTATTATTCGGTATTATTCTATATACTCTATTATTTGCACGACCGACATTCGTGATAGGAGTATAGACTGCAGTCGCCGTGGCCGAAATCGGCCGGGAGTGCATCATCATCATCATCATTATTCGGTATTCTTATTATTCCGTAGTCTTTAATGAGAAATCACGTAGGATAAGATATACAAATCTAATGAGTATTTTAATTTTTGATTTCTACGTCCCAAAATCTTCAAATTTGAGGAGATCCGCGAGGGCCGGTTTCGGTGATACGTTCATACCTAACCCGCGAAATTTAAATTCCTCACGGCCCGGTCCTAGGTTCAACATCAGAAGAAATTTTGGTTAGTGTGTGTACGTACTATGAACATTATATTTATATAAGTCGGTCTCGCGTGCTGATGTTGCCATACCCAATAGCCTGCAATTAACCTTTTGTATGGGCGCTCATACGAATTGAATGCCAACATACACTGGTTATTATATTTTGTAAGGGAATAGTTAATTTTAAGTTTTCTTTATTTTTCAAAAACATTCCTTTACTTGTGCTGTAATTACCTAACCTTGTTTTTTTACCAAATTTGATACTTAATTCAGGGTTATACCAAATCTTCATAATTTTGTTACCAGACGCCATATTGTAAAAAAGAAAAAAAGAAAAGAAAAGTTAACTGTTTGTTTATGTCAAGTGAGTTTTCCTTGCCTAATGGACTTGTTTAATTTTCTTTTCACTTTTAATCATCTTTTAAGTTTTCATTTAAAGTTTTTAAGCGCTCGTATTTTTAAAACTTATTTTACTTGTTTATTAGATTTAGTTTTCTTTACCTATACCTTGTTGTTTGATAATGAACCTTATACACGTTGATAGAAGATATAATTGACGTGTTCAATCAACACTCGAATAATTGTCGCTGCATAACGAGATGAAAGCGTTTCAGTTTATTTTCAGATGTTGGGGACACAGAGGCTTAAACAATGACAATTAAATATCATTGTTTATAATAATATAATAATCACGGATGGAGCACAAGGGATGGTAAGTAAAGTTATGTATGAGATATTATGTGACATACCTACACTTTACGATTACTCTCCCCTCCACCTTATGAAGCCGGAAAATCAGGTTCAGGCTTCAGAAAAGAGAACATCTTGTTCTACAGTATAAGCACAGAATAAATAATAGTACTACTACTAGTATAAGTCTTCATAGCACGTAAAAGTGATTCTGTGAATCAAAATTTACCCATTTTGCTTCCATTGTACTTGGTACCAAAGAACTAGGAAGGTCGAGTTAAATTCATTCATCAGCGTACATAATTCGACGAACACACACAGATCATCTACTCTGTACTTATAATATAAACTGACGGACAAATAAATGGAACAAAGTACAAGACGACTTTGAAATATGTAAATATTTTAATTAAGTATACCTACAAACTTTTTTTATATATACTTTTCCCGGCTAAATCATTTGTTTTGCTGCAGTTCAATTTTTTATTATTATTGTCCAGTCTTCATTATTTCATTTAGGTAAATGTAAAAGGTTTAAATAGGTACTTATTAAAATATTCATATGAAAGTAAACCTAAACTTTGATGCAGTTTAAATGTGTCCGTCAGTGTATTTGATCCGTAATTATTCCTCGTTCTTAAAACCCGTGTGTATTTCTCCCTAATTATTATAAATCTGTCGACAACTCAGCGAGAAGACACTGTAGTTTTTTGTCTAAGATTTCACACGAACAAGTTTTCAGATGTTAATTAAATTATTTTATGTCACGGTCGGTTTATTCTGACTTTTTTGTATTATTTGTTTATGAGTCTGTTCACTACTTGTCAATCAAGTAGGTATACGCGTATTTATAGAAAGCTAAAAGTAACTACTTGGCTAAGTAATGCCTCTATCTGTGATGTTCACAAATTTGTACAACAGCGGAATAAGCAATTACTTAGATAAATTAATTACTGTGGGCTAGCCGTTTCAAATACAGGTGTTTGTTTTGACTGGAGTATTCTATTTAATGAGAGTCTGTCTACTTACCCACGTACCTGCCTACTGAGAGATAATTCCCTTTATAGATTTGTCTTAATTTTGTATACCTACTGTCTGCCCGATGTTTAACGAAATAACTACTATAATTATAGAAAATTACTAAAATGAAAGAAGCTTGTATTTTTTACAATTGCGAGGAAGCGTGTAAGGTGTAAGCTATTAGACAGCTAATCGTATGTGAATCACTGATCGATGAAAAACAATGAGTTTCTTGTGCTTTTTTCTCATTGGAGGTCGCATTACGAAGACACACTATACTCGGTTTTTTGTGTTGCAGACGATGATTTGACATAATCTTCTTTAAAAAAAATAACAATTACAAAGTCTAGTCTAGTATTAAAAAAAACGCCGTTTAGTATAAGTAGATTACTGAGTAACTATTCAAAACGATTAGGTATGTGAATATATAATTGAATAAACATATTTTGAATTTTAATTTAATAACATATCATTTTTATCCTATGTTCGGAATTAATGCGAGTGAAATTGCAGGGCGTTCCGAGTGTTGGTTAAACTAGAATTTACGGTAAATAAAAACACTAATAATACGTTCATTAGCTCAAGTCAAGTGTCATGTTCATTGAAAATGTAACACCTGAACTGGATTAATTTTCCCGATGAATGGCTACTGGATAGGGTGTGCAGCCAGTAGTCACCTACATATTATACATCCATAGTTGACTGCGCGTTCGAAGCGATGATGCTGACACGCAATGTTCATTCATTGTTGAATTTTGTCGCCTGAGTAGGTACTGGCTGACCTACGGGGTTTACAGGTGCATAAGACACAGCTGAATGTATGAAATAAATTATTTATTAATAAACAAATTAAATAAATAATACTAGATAAACAAACAATTTATTTACCTTGTTTTAACTATGCGGGCATCGTTTTGGCAGGTTATGTTATGTATCATAGATTGTTATTATTTTTAACCCCCGACGGAAAAAGAGGGGTGTTATAAGTTTGACGTGTCTGTCTGTCTGTCTGTCGGTGTATCTGTCTGTGAAAAAAAAATAGTTTTCGCGACGCTGATAAAAAATGTTAACTCATTTTTGGTTTTAATCGCGTTTCTTTTATTATACTGACGTTTCGAGGTTCATTGGGTAGACTAAGATGATGATGATGATGATGATTAGATTTTGTCAATTGGCAACTGACATCTAAAATAGTCAGGTATAAGTAGCACCGAGCTTAGTCCAACCCTGACTGCCTATATAGTGTGTTCCTCATATCAGAGCTTGTACTCTTTCTGAAAAACTTGCAAAAGCTTATAAATTAGAAAACAATAAAATACCAAAGTGTGACGAAAGTGTGATCAACAAAAAATGGGAATTTTCAAAGAGGACCTTTAAAGGCAGATGCTTCCTACCACCCACAGCGAAGTCTACCTATGAACGCGCAATTTATGTTATTAAAACAAATTAAAATTAATTGGTTTTGTATTATGACTTTTTATCGTAAATCTTATGATAAATGAATGACAAATAACAAAATTCGTAACAGGAACCAAGCCGCCGCTGCTGGTCTTAGGGACATGAAATTTGGAGACTGTGTTCTTTGTCATGTACATTCAGTCAAGAAAGTATCGGGAATTAATTATTTGTTTATGGTTCCAAAAAATTTTTTTTGTTGTTGTTAGATTGGCATAACTGTTTTCCATTTTGGCGCGAAGTTTGATTTGCATCTGTTATCCTACTTCCTACTAATATTACAAACGCGAAAGTTTGTATGTATGAGACTTAGTTACTCTTTCACGCAAAAACTACTTAACCGATTGCGATGAAACTTGGAATATACATAGCTGGAGACCTAGAATAACACATAGGCTACTTTTTATCCCGATATTCCGGGATCGGGACTAACACGGGTAAAACCGAAGGGCGCAGCTAGTATTTTATACAGTGCTGTTTTTCGTTATATCATATCTAGTGTGTATTGCGATTTTCATAATGGACAAAAACATCGAAAATGTGTCTTAAATTTTACATCTCTAATTAAAAACTAAATTAAAACTAAAACTGATTAAAATAAAACTAACTAAAAACTAAAATAAATCTAAATCAGCTAAACTTTTGGTGGAGGGAAAAGTGCCCAGAATACTGGCTGCATTGCCCCGTTGTATACAAATACTTATTTTCTGGGCAAAATACAAGCCAGCATTCCGGTCACCCGAAGCCTCCACCAAACGTTTAGCTAGCTCTCTGTACAGCTCCAGAGCGGCCATTTTGCAAACACAAAATTCCATCTCTAATGGAATTTTGTGTTCGGAGTCACTGAAAATGTTACAGAAGGCTTACGGTGAAACGACTCAAAAACACGTGCTTAATAGTGGTACAAAGCGTTCAAAAGCGGTCGAGATGTGATGGAAGATTTGCCTCGCTCTGGTACGCCATCAACGTCTGCAACTGAAGTTAAAATCGCAAAAGTGAAGGAAATAGTGACTGAAAATCCTCATTTAACTTTGAGGGAGACATTTTGTGAATCCACGAGTCGATCCGTACCATTTTAACTAATTATTTGGGTACGAAACATGTTACCGCTCGGCTAGTCTCAAAAGCGTATAATGCGCCTTCGCACAAGGCCATCATTGTAAACCAATTTTTGACCAAACACTCAACAAATACTATCGAGCAATCACCATGTTCACCAGATATGGCTCCAGCCGACTTCTTTATTTTTCCTAAACTCAAATTACCACTTCGTGGCACCCGTTTTTAATCGGTAGAAGACATAAAGGAAAATTCGCGGCAAGAACTGAACTCAATTCCGGAACCAGCGCTTAAAAAATGATTTTATGATTGGATTATTTATTGGTGTAGGTAAGTGTATCGTTTATGAAGGAGCATACTTTGAAGTTGAAAAAATAAATTAGGATGAAAAAAAAACATTTTGTGTTTTATTTATCTATATAGTCATTTACTTTCTTGACAGAGTAGTATAGGTATCCAATAACAAATATTTTTTCGAAATTCCAACGGGATCAGGAGTTACGGCGGTGAAACCGCGGGACGCTGCTAGTATGCTAGTCATTGAACTGGACTCTAGAAGGAGGAAGGTCTCCTGATATTGCTTTACCAGTTCTAATTTATACACCTTTAAAAAAGATAGACACGACGAAGTTATAGGAGGTCGAAAATGGCCTGAAATGCTTAGAGAAAAGGATGGTACGGCCGTGCCGCTTTGTTGGTAGACTTGGCGAGGGCACTGCCGTGCCCCCTTATAAAAATCGAACGTCGTTGTTAGAATTCCCCCCATCTAGGTATATACATACACAACGATGCATCTTTCACACGTTCAATGAATATTTGCAAACAGACTATAGGTAGATAAGTACGTTAGGTAGGTACCTTCAGACTACAGATAAATTGCTATGAAATTTTGGGCGTATGCCCAAACGGGCCATTCTTTTTTCCTATTCGGGCCAAAATAAATTTTCGAATACATTTTGTTGTAGAGTAAGCAAATTGTAAATGTTTTTTTTCTAAATTCACTCCGATGGTATTTGAAGTGCAGACAGCACACGCCACCGTGTCTGGTGTGGTTGACAAGTTGAGTGATGCAGAAGGCGTCAATTCGCCTCTATGATTAGTTGATTAGCATGGAATTTCGGGAAGTGTACAGTTCAATTCACGAGTTAATTAACGACTAATGACTTAGGGGACGAAGGGAGGTGACTCCAGTTCTGGACCGTTCCTGGTGCAGCGGTTAGCGTGGCAAATGGCTAGCTACTGTAGCGTTATGGAAACCTTTCCAACTGGAACAATTAGGGACGTGATAATTGAATATACATACCTATATATGTACTAGCTGAGACGGCAAACGTTGTTTTGTTTTATAAATTATAGATAATAGCCGATTCTCAGACCTAGATTTTATATGTGTATTCAACACATAAAAAATTTGGTAAAAATCGGTAAAGCCGTTTCGGAGGAGTACGGTAACTAACATTGTGACATGGAAATTTTATATATAAGAAAGAAGATATATTTAATATTTACTTAAGTTATTAATTGTTTAAATATGTATATTTTAAAGGTGGTTTAGTTTTTAATAGGTTTTTGGCCTCACTACGCGTGATGCCGAAGATCGTGCTAAGTGGAGACGTAAAAGTAAGAAAGCCGACCCCGGGCTCCCGAGGGGGATGCGACCGGGAACATGGCTCGGATGATGATAAGTTTTTAATAGGTTTTTAATGAATGAGGTTCTTGTTGTTGTTGTATCTTAAATTTCCCTACGTTATGTATCATATAGTTATTATAGAACAGGAATATGGGCTAAATGAGAATGAGAAGTTTAGAAATACGAAAGTTTTTTTTAACAAGGCATTTTTAAGTGTTTTCCTCACTTTGAGGAAAATTTTAATGGGTGGGTACTCAAATCATACAGAACATTGTGGCGAGTAAAGACGCGAGTCATCAACAGTTTCACTACATGCACAGCTGCGGGTTTGGTAACCTGTGTATACGCAAAATGTTATCTCTTTTTCGCCAAAATAGACTCGAAGAAATACCTAAGTGCCCTCAATGTGCCCAAGTAGGTACAGTCAGAAACGAAAGTGGAAATAAGTAGGTACGTGTATAAACAAATTTATCGGATCTTTTATTATTGCATGACTGAAAATCACCTACTTTTCGTTAATATTTATGAATCCTTTCTTATCGGTTGCCTAAATCACATAAAGAACACAGTCTCCGAATTTCAGCTCTAAACATTCAGCAGTTTAGGCTGTGCGTTGATCAGTCAGGACTAAGCATTTTTAACCGACTTCTGAAAAAAAGGAGGTTGTCATTTCGTCGGAATACATTTTTAATAAATATGGATTGTTAAATACAAAATCCACTCATTAGAAAATGTATTATGTAATTCGTATGTCCATAATTATAAGGGTAGGTACCCCTACATTGTTAATATGAGTAGACTTGTTTCTTGAAGTATGTAAGTAGGTACTTCTCTAGTAAACTTACGTAAGTAGACTTATTATTTAGAAGTTTGTAGTCTAGACTTCGCATCAGTTCAAGTGAGTGAATGTACTTACTTAAGTATGTACTTGCAATTAGCGAATGTATAGTAATACAAACTTAGTCTCAACTTGTATAAAAATATACCTACACATGTATTGTAATTCTTATCATACAAACTTAGAGCTCAAAATTTGACATTGTACAAGAGAGTTCGCGATCAATTTTGTTACACGTTACTGATATTTTTTCATCTCTTTTTGTCGAAAGGATCGCATGAGGGTGAGAGTGGGATAGTAGACGCGCGTAGTCGGAAACAACGTTCGATAAATGCTAGTTTCTTATTCGTGAGCTCCGAGTGTAGGCGTGGCAACATCGCAACGCGTCGCCCCTCAAACGTCCACGAGCTTCGTACAGTCCCGCGTTTAGTTCCCAACAGTTGAATGCGTATTGAAACTGTTGACATCGCGACGTTGCCGGTTCTCGATACGAATTAGGAGGTAAAATTTAAATTATGATTTTAGCGTGTTGTTGTTACGATGGTATGATAAGTGTTTTGTTTGTAAGGAAATATTTGTACGTACAGTCGTTGATAAAGTTTGGTGACAAAAAATAACTTTTAAACTTTTTTCCATAAGTTTGGTATTTAAATCCCAGTTAGAGAAATAAATTCAAGTTTTGAGCTGGTCCCATACCAGATGGGTTTACAGCCTTTAAAAGAATAATGATATTTTCACGAGTAACTGAAATATCGAATTTTGCGACAGACGACATTGCAGTAATAAAAAAAACATATATAATTATTTATTAGGGTTTTTAAAATAAGTGCTTAAATACCTAGTTAATTAGGTATTACAAAAATAAATTAGAAGAATTAGAATTATTTTAAATATACTGTAAAACCATACCTATCTGTGTGCCAAATTTCAGCCAAATTCGTTCATTGACAGAGAGACATTTAAACTTTTACAGTTATACTGTTAGTGGGATTTATTTCCAATATAAAATGTATTAACAAAGCGCCAGGTAAATACGATTAGTGGCGGATTATTTAATTGACTTTGTGTGATTGTTTTTATTGCAATTCTCAAGATGAATTAATGATTTGAATATATTAATGTAGTGATATTATTATTTTGGAATCATTTCGATGAATAAATATTTTCAATAAGATTGATTTTATATGCACAAAAACTGCCTAAATATGTATTTTGCATAAACAAGTTCCTGATAAAATAATTAAAATAAAATAATCCAAAAATAAACCTATAGATGTTAGGAAACTAGAAACTAGGATGACAAATACTTTTTGAAAGTTTGTTTTAAAAAAATAAACAATAGGTACGTATGTTGACATATAATAAAAAAAAACAATGTACAATTATAGTTTTTTTTTATTTATTTCTAAAGTACTTTTTCAGTGACTGTACTTACATTGAAATTAGTTGTTGTTGGTTTACTTTTTCCTTTTCTTTGTCGTTGTAAATCTGATAGTTTATGTTGGTATTTTTGAAGCATGAACATTGCTATATTTTTTAACGTTTTATTTTAGTATTTAATCAGTATTAAGCAAGCTAACAGAAAACAGATAAAAAACTTTGTACTTGACGTTTTTAATAACTTACACGGCTGGATCATGTTCTGTATTTACCGCAATTTCCATTTGACAAGGCATTTAGACAAGTAATACGCAATGAAATGGACGTGTTTTAAAACGCACACTACCTACCAAAAATATTTTATGTTTTTTGGGTGTTGGCAATATTGATGACCATAGACCTGTGGACCTGTGACCATAGACCCGTGTCTATGGTCATCAATGGTGCCAACACCCAAAAATACCTAAAATATGATCGCTTAAATACTTGAGATATCAATAGTACCCGTTTCAAAACACGTCCGTTTCATTGCGGATTTCCCCTACCTTTGCGTTTAAGTTCAAATTACCTTAAAACAACTTGTAGCTTTTATGCAAGTTGTAGGTCTGCGTCATAATTTGTATGCAAGCAATGCCCAATGGAATCGCGCCTTCGCCTTAAAAATAACTTTTAAAGTTGACAAATAGAAACAAAACATCAGGTTAACAACTTTCATACGTTTCTTAATATCGCTGCAAAGTAGGTACAGTCAGTATAAAAAGTATTGATGAGCACATTCAAATTTTCAAAATCGCTATAGGTACCTAACCTACATCTTAATTGAGGTGTGTTAAAACAGGACAATAATTCTGAAAATAAAAGAGAAGAGAGATAGTAATGGTCCGAATGTCTGTCATTTGTCCCATGTCATATAATCGTAATTTACTAGAAAATATTTTTACAAGGAGAAATAAAAAAAAAGCCTAGTAAAAATGCCTTGAGCAATAAAAACATAAGAAATATTATAATAGTAATTTGTCATATTTGGCATGTATTTGACTCATTTGGTAGCCACATGTGTCAAATTTACGTCAAATATGACAATTACTATTTTATCGACACTCTATTAAGACACGTTTGTGGGAGCAGACTTTGGACCCTGTTTTGACACCACACATTTATGATGTACATCAATTTCGAAAAAAATGAATGTGGTTATTGCCTTTTGATGCTGACTGCAGGTACTATGAATTCTTGCTCTAGCAATATTCTATCTTGCTCCAGCAATATTCGTTTGTTAAAACCTGCATTAATATCCTGCATTTGAATTGTTTGGCTTGCCATGTTAAAATTGTTCCTGGTCCAAATACATACACCTATAAAGCCTTATAAATAATCGCGGCGTAAAGTCGGAATAATAAAAGTACCACTTTTTGTTTCTATCTGTCAACTTTGAAAGTTCTTGTCACGGAAAAAGTTTATTTAAGGGCCCTATTCTGAAAAACTAAAAATCCATGTCGGGCGCATCGAAAATTGTTGATTATTTCATGACGGAATGTCGTAGAACCTTTTTTTGTGTACAGATTGTAGGCGACATTGTTTCCGATATTTTAGTGCAGTTTCCATACAAATATGTCTAAACGTATTGAAGCCTATCGACATTTTTTGTCTAAAATTTGGATAGGCTTTGCACCAATAGGAGGTTCTTGTCTTAAAACTACACCAAAATGTAGGAAACAATGTCACCTACAATCTGTGCACAAAAAAAAGTTCTACGACATTCCGTCATGAAATAATCAACAATTTTCGATGAGCCCGACAGGGATTTTCAGTTTCAAGGTCGTTGGCGTATATACTCCTCTTAATAAACGTGGAGTAGGTACGGTCGGAGTAGTGAGAACATGTTTTGTCTTAGCCTTATTAATAAACGTGGAGTACAAGAGCTTTCAAACTTGGCAGACTGAAACAAAAGGTGGTTAATTTATTTCCAACCTTACTCCACGTTTATTAACAAGGCTGTAATAAAAGATGAGTATTTTTTGTTGTTTAGAATGGAATGCTGCATTTATTTTTTTAATTGTTTTAAATAAATTAAAGAGAACGGCTCAAGTTCTTCTTTCTTCTTCTTAGACCAAATCATGGCCATTTGGGAATTAGCCACTGTCAAGTATTTTATAATATGTGCATTTGCAGATACAAAAACATTAAAGACGTTGCAGGTAGGTATAAAAAGTATAAGTCGAGTCAGGAATGTAAATGACGGCTATTTTATTTACATCAACTTTTTGCCGAGTTTGAAAGCAATATAAGAGTCCACGTTTGATCTTCATTTTCACTAGACTTGTACACTTTACTTACAACTAAATTGATTAATATGCCACTGAAATAAAACAATTCACCAGCATTTAACTAGCTTAGACAAAAATAAAAATACAACAACACATTTCGCCATAAAGCACTCCCGCTAACAATAAACTCTACACAAGTTATCCACGACTTATTCAACCATTTAGAGCTAAGGAATTTTACAATTCCTCAAATAGGAATTATAGAATTAAATTGCCAGGACGTCAATTCTAATAATATCCACCTACTACCTTTTTCTTCCTGGAATATAATGATTATCCTATCCAGTCAAGTGTAGGTACCTATTGTTAATCAAGTCGATTTTGAATTTAAGGAATTTTCCTGTACATACCATATATTGTTTACAATTTAAGAATACCTACGTTTGATATAATAAAGTGTCTGTATATTATACAGCTATCAATAGATAGGTTAGGTACTTCAGAGTAAAAGTACTATACTACACTAGCGATTTCCCCTGCGTAAGTCCTAATCTCGTGGGAATTTCGAAAAACCCTTTGTTTTCAGATGCCTCCATCATATAAAAAACACACTCTCCAAATTTTAGCTTAAAACTTTCAGCGGTTTCAGCTGTGCGTTAATCAGTCAGACAGTAAGGACAAAGCATTTTATAGATGTAGATTGCAGACACCTCCATTTAACTCCAAACAAAGCCACTAGACGCAACATGTGTCAGAATTTCATACCTAGGTCAGAGAAATGTTACCAAAGCAATGCCTTGTTCTAACAAAGTGGTCAACAATTAAAACTCAGCTGTCTTTTTCGGTGTCTCACTTAAAATAACACACGTAGGTACGTAGGTATATGTCCCTCTTGCTTCAAAATTAAGAGGATAGTCTCTATTCTCTTTCTCCATACAAACGTAGTTTAAATTTTCCTCCCTGGATAAAGACAGAGCAAATATGTTTATGCCATAAAACTTATATCTGTCATGAACTCATGACTATGCATCTACCTTTTTTTTTTTCTTTTTCTTTTTATATATATTTTTTTTATTACTATTTAATTAGCAAAAAAAAAGGTAGATGCATTGTCATGACATGACAGATATAGGTTTTATGGCATAAACATATTTTCTCTAATGTCTTTATGCAGAGAGGAAAATTTAAACTACGTTTGTATGGAGAAAGAGAATGGAGACTGTCCTCTTAAGGTATTTTACCCTCGCTCTTTGTAGACATGAAAAATAAAAGAAAAAAATCATTTAACTATCAAGCTATCCAATTGTGGTATTTCCTTACTTGTTTTAGGAAGGTATGTGACATAATTCGACAGAAGTACCTCATAAATATACATTTCTGTTAAAACATACTCATTCAGAACGTGAAACAACTAGGTACTTAGCATTAATCTCAGTACTAAATTATAACTCAATGGTACTTAGGTAGATTTTCCTTCGGTTTTCAGAAACTAAACTCCACTTGAGCGTTGAAACAATGCTAAACGTAACAAAATAAGTTTATTATTGTTGTTTAAGTGTTTAAGTGATGTACATAGGGGTCTTAAATTAAAATATTTCGGATACAATCACTTACCCACTACAGGCATACAATATTTTATCTTATGTAATTAATCTAAAGATATTTAAGATCTCATACAATTAGATAACTAGTGTATGATCGTGCCAGTTTTTTCATAGTATTCTTTAAGTGAATAAAAGCAATTTGCTATAAGCCATTTTTTTAGTCGACACTTAAAAAGATATTTTAATAACAATAAATAAATAAATTTAGAATATAAGTTTTTAAGTCTTATAATCTTAGTTATTTGGATAAAAATTTCAATATTATTATATCCATAAAATAAGAAATTGACTCAAACGTTGACTGCGATTTTCTCAAGAACGCGATTATAGGTAAGTATCGCCGCGACTCATGTTACCGAGGGTAACTTAGGGGGTCTTTGCTCCCTGGGGGAGGGTAGGTGAAACTGGGTGAGGGGTATAAGGGGATGAACCCTTCCCACCCTCCAAGGCTTCGCTGTACTTATATATTTTCGGGTTTTACGACGAACAAATCGCCTACCATTGCATTTCATTTCAAAAATTTCATAGCAAAATGTTCGAGTAGGTATTTGATGAAAAAGTAGGTATTTAATAATTATGGAGCCCTAGCATAAATTAGGGCTCCCCGGTCTCTGCCTGTGGGTGTAGTAAACGGCGACTAAAGGATTTGGGGGAGACTAGCCAACCTGGAGTTCTCCCCTTGAAGTGGTGGTTGGCCAAACTACTTAGTCTCAAGGAGGGTTGATATTAGGCAGACAAAAACAAAAAATATATTTACAGTAGAAGATAGAGATACGGAACTTACCTATTGGTCGTAATCATGAGTCCAATGCCATAGATCCCGTGTACCCTTGTACCTTATATTATTGACAAGTGCCTAAGCTGTCGATCGGCTAGCTGATTACGTAACTCTGTTGCTAATAAATCCTGATTAAAGCAATTAAAATTGTTGATTCCACGTCATCCAGTCGCTTAAACTGTAACTGTCAAATTGTATATATCCGTAAACACAAAAATAAACAACAACAATCGAGATTTGTTAGCAACCGAGATAAGTAAGCTCAGATCAGCTGGCAGATTACTAACTTATAGATAATTTTTTTTTTTCGTTCGTCTGCAATTGTTGAAAGAAGTTAGTAATATACAATAATAATTAACAACAATATAAAATAAAATACACCCCGATTGAACGAAAAAAAAAAAAATTCTTTAGAACAACCTAGACCCCAGTTATATAATAAGAAACAGCCCACGATCGTTCGTGAAGTGTTCATTTTAAAAGCCTTGCTATTTGCCGAAGAAAAAACCAAATCGTCAGGGATGTATAATAAAATTATATGCAGCAAGTTTTTGTGTTAATTGTAGATGTTTATTTCATCATAGCTTTACCCAAATTTTATGGTCAAAGTAACGCAACCCAACTAACGAACCATACGTTTATAGTATGCCACAATAAAACCCCGTTTTACCTTATCAAAACTAATGTCTATCGTAAAACGTTATAGTTTGTGGTTAAAACTGCTCGATAACAAAAAAGTTCTGTACTATCGATAAGATAAATATTATAGTTTTATTTTAATGTTTTGTAATGTAATTATTTCGTTACTGCCCCTGGGTTTCACTTGTCCAGACGCAAAGAAGGTTGATGAGCTAACGGCCGAATACAGAAACGCTACTCGACATTTGAGTTCTACTTAATCAAATAAGCAGGTCTCAAACTCAAAAATCCAACTACCAATACTAATTTTGAATTTAGAAGCTGCTCAATTATTTAAGTAGGTACCCCTCAAATTTGAAGTGGTGTTTCTATATTCGGCTGTAAGGCAGAGATCGAATACAAAATATGATCAATACGAAAACAAAAAATCGATCAATACCTACAAAAATAAAAGACAATCGAAACAAAAATAAAATGACGATCGAGACAGACACAAAAAAAAAGATCTAAAAGGTTCCAATACACTGAAAGTTCCGACTTTGAGGGAATTTACCTATAGATAACTAACAGCGACCTGCGGTTTCACCCGCAGTATCGGGTACGTGGTAGTATCGATCGCGTGGAATATCAATCATAAGTACAATTTGACTGTGAACCTTAAAACTGCTTCTCTAATTTATTTATTTTACTAGATCTTTACTACAATATATTTAGTATTTCAAGGTAGGTATACCTATACGGTTTATTAATAACCAAACCCGTAATTTCTAGTTATTTTCCATTGTTTTTAACGACAGCCCTGATTTCCTACGAAAATGCTATTAAATTTTATAACTTGTATTTCCTCTTTTGATACTGATTAGAAACAATAAGTACTGACTTATCAACTTAAATCTTTGTAAAACAGTATCGATTTGACATTTAATTTTATGTGGACTACGAAACATAGATTACTAACTAATACCTTGTTGAGATTAAACATAGGTATTTGCGGTTTTATTCGCGTGGTGTTCATTACTTTTGCATTGTTTCAACGCTCAACGTTTCGAGACCTTTACAGGTCTCTAATTTTAAATTTAAAAAAAATTAAGTTTAAATGTCTTTAATTTCAATATACAACATCGCGAAAACAGAAGAATAATCTATAATACTTTGTTGTTTAATTTGTCATAAGCTAGTAAAAGCTTACCAATACTAACGTTCTTCGTTTTCTTGGTGCAATTGCGATAAAACATGGTTGTACATACTCGTTTGTATACCTACACTAAAAAGATAATCGTGGTTGCGCGAGAGTAGGTACTAAAAAAGTATAAAATTTTGGTTCAATTTTGTTTCGTTCGATCAATAAAATTCGATTGTATATTTTTATTTAATAAAACCAAACACTTATAAAACACAATTGATATTAAGAACTAAATTAAAACTAAAACTGATTAAAATAAAACTAACTAAAACTAAACTAAATCTAAATCAGCTAAACTCTTGGTGGAGGGAAAAGTGCCCAGAATACTGGCTGCATTGACATCAGCATCATCTCGGCTATGACATCGGATCGTAAGTGTCATAGCTGAGTAGTAAAACATATATGCATGCAAATAAAAATAAATAAATCAAAAGATTATAACCATCTTATTACAATAAAACGTTTGGGTAAAACGTTTCTGTACTGATCTACGATCCTAACATTTTGAGTTTACGAAGTAGGTACGTAATAATATTTTCTTTACGTTACAAGTGGAATGCCCGATTATTATAGCAGCTCATGGAGTTGTTTTATTAATTAGTCTGTCTGTTTGTCCGTCACGGTTTGCTGACGTAAATATAATTTAAGACGACGAAATACATTTTGTTTTATTACTACTTATTTTTAAATTGCATCTAAACTAAACAATGGTTTGTTCAAATTAAACTACTGGAATTTTACTGGGACATACAACATTCCGACGATTAGAGTTATCGTGATGGACTCCTGTTGCCCCGGCATAGAATAGGGTTAGGTACCCCATCTCTTCTCGTGGGTGTCTTAAAAAGCGACTAAGGGATCTGAGGGAGACTAGCAAACCTTAAGTTCTCCCCGCGCGGTGGCGGATATAAAATGCTTGGACCCTAGGAGGGTTGGTGTCAGGCAGGCGGCCAGGTGTAAAAATATTGCCAAATCTATTTGCAGAAGGTATGGTTAATGATGATGACTTACCAACTGCCCCGACCCTAAATTAATTTAGGGTTTAGCGGGCTCCCGAGAGGGATGCAACCGGGAACATCGCTCGGATGGGAGACTCCTGTTGCTTCCCAAACAATAATGTTGACTGGAGTGTGCCGAAGCGTCTCTGCTTCTAGTCTGGCAAAATTTGGATCTGTGAAAATTTCGTCTGTCAGTATGTTTTGCTTCTCCTCTTCAGGTCGTATTCCTAAACCGATTTTCATGAAACTTGGTATTTACAGGTTTTATAAACACTTAGTTTTTTTTTTCGTGAGGGATTTTTGATTGGTGGGGTATTTCTCCCACAAAGGGGCTGATCGATAACTCCGCCGTATAAGATCCGTTTTCAATGATACTTTTATTAGTTGAAAGATAGTGTTTTCGAAATTGTTTCGTATAATTTTGGTGAAAACCTTTGCTTTGGGAACTTTGCAGCAAATTTTAAACTAATTTCTTGATTTCAATCGCGTCGTCGGGATGTGTTTGTACCTTTAATCTTAGAATAAATCATAAAATGGGCTTTAATTTACTAAAGATAAGATTAATTTGCTATTGTACGTTCGAAGCGATGCTTAGATTCGTTTCGAATCTGCGTAGTATGTATTGACCCTTAGGTGTGCGTGAGGTTGGCCGAACCAAGCAATAGATTTACACCAAACTACGCTCTATATTTAGTACCTATTTGGTACTATTTGGTACCTTTGTTGTGATTTGATATTTTTGTGATACCATTACGATAGTGGTACAGAACCCTTCGTGTGCGAATCCAACGCTCACTTAACCGGTTTTTAAATAATATTTTGTATTTTGATGCTTGATACTATTGTCTCAAAATTTGATCTAACTCTAGGTTTAACTAGGTCTGACTGGCGCAACTGCGATATAAGTCAATCAGCAAAACGCCTGGTTTGTATCAACACTCATATTTACGACCAATTGATTGGCAATTTCATTTATAGTTTTAAATAATAGCTCCGTAAAGCTTGTTACCTTTTATTTGCTAGTGTTCGTTCCAGCGCGAGCGAGTAGGAACCTACTTACTTAAGCCAAAGCGGATCATTGTTTTGTGGTGCATAAGTTTACCAACTTTGTTTTTTTCTTTAATATAAATTTTAAAATTTATGGTACCTACTTCGATCGGTTTGAAACCTTTAAATTTTGAATTCTTGTGCCGCTCCCCGGTTATAAAAAGCTTTAGCCATTTTTCATTTCGTCCGACTAACTTCAAGTAAGTTTAGTATATTTTTTTCAATATCTAGATCTAATCAGTACTACTAAGTAACTCGTTTAAAAAAAATGTTTTCTTGCTAACCGTAAATGCGCGGGCGCCGCACCGGGCGCTTCTGGTACTCGTAGGCGTGGCAAGTCACGAACATTTCATCGGAGTGACGACGACGGGATATTTAATACAGAATAGACATTTAAATCAGCTAGGTACCTACCTATTTCAATTGTTAAACTGTGAAGAAAGACTCATGATTTTTTTGATTGATACGAATAAGTACGGTTAGAAAAAAAAAGGGATTGATTTTTGTTATTGTTTTGTAAACTATTTAAATATATTCTATTTTTATTGCTGTGACTGGGCGTATACATAGAAATATTTATTCAAAGAATCCCGTTTTGCGACCTCCACAACGCATGGAGGTCGCAAAACGGGATTAATCCCGGAATTACATGTTATAAATATAGGTAATACTAGTTTATGCACCGAAGGACAAAAACCCTGTCTTATGTAGAGGGAGTCATATTGAATACAGAGCGTACGAAGGACTCAAGAGTTAACACCCGAGCGTAACGAAAGTGTTAAAAATTTAACTCCTGAGCGAAGCGAGTGAGTTATACCCGGAGTCCTGAGTGAAACGTGCGATTCAAGCCGCCCAAGACTAAGACAGACTTTATGACCAAGGTGAATACTCTACTTTACACATTTACTGCAAGACAAAAAAGCTACAAAAATAAGCACTGAATTAACAACAAAACCAATAAAATAAGCAATTGATTTATTTATTCCTAGGTGACGTATATAAACCTCAATTTGATTTATATTTACTTCTAAGAAAATTTCTTTTTGTTCTCTATTTCTTCATACAAATGTTATAAGTATAGATAAAAACTTATAATAACATACGAAAATCGCGCCCCGCTGTGCTATACAGCCTATATTCTAAGGGCCATCACACTGATGCGACATATCGAGCGGTAGTCGTGCGTCTCCTTAACACACGTATAATATCCTATATCGGCAATAGCCAACCGCAGACAGACAGACAGTAGGTAGCTTTTAGAAAAATAAACAGTAGATAAACAAAAAGAATGAGAAACATCGCCATTGTCTTCGTATAAAGATCCCATACTCCCACAGGCACTGCCGCCGTCCTTCCATTGTGAGTTTCAGATTTGTGAACGTCGTGAGAGAAATAAATGATATGCTAAGAAGGTTTCCTTTATATGGATTACTTTATATAATATACTCAGGGTTTTGTTCTCATTGTTGTGACATCTCGAATGTCGATAGCTTTTTATGTATGTAAGTAAATATGCGTTTTTAATAAAAGCGGATACAAGCGTTGTTTTTGAGAATTCTTTAATAGTTACTTATAATGTTAAATTCATAGTCCTGACTGGACTTAACAACGCACAGCCGCACCACTGGTTCTAGAAACAAGAAATATCGTTCAAATTTTAATAAAAGCGGATACAAGCGTTGCTTTTGAGAATTCTTTAATAGTTACTAATAAAGTTAAATTCATAGTCCTGACTGGACTGAACAACGCACAGCCGCACCACTGGTTCTAGAAACCAGAAATTTCGTGGGTTTGTTCTGTGTGATGTTTATCTATATTTATGAGTATCCACTAAGAAAGGATTTTGAGTTTACTACGGGGTCGCAGAATTCCCGCAGGTGAAAGGTCACGCGTATTTTACCTCGGGACATACTGTGAATGTAGTTTGTCACTGTGTGTGCAATTCATGCGACTTCGCGCATAAACTGCCGCGCCGAACCGAATGCGATGAAAATCACTATGTTGGTTGGTTGGTTGGTACCTACCAACACTAGCTGGATGGAGACAAAGAACACATTAGGCGACTTTTTATCCCAATATTTAATTTACAAGTGAAACCGCAGGGCACTGCTCGTAGATCCTCAATGGAGTTTAATCTTAGTGGATCAACAGCGATGTATTTTTCTTACTAGATCCGTTAACCATATCCTTTTTAATAGGTAATTGTTTTTACTACTAACATGTTATTTTGAACAAAGCAAAAATCAAAGCGGTTAGTTCTACAAACTTCCACAATTATGATAACTTAAAATAATAAAAACCTTGTTAATAATTTATTCATTAAGAACGATGTATAAGTGAATAGGTAACTAGATAAATTAAAATAATTTAAATTAATAGTCCATAAATGAGTCCCTAGGTATAGTACCCAAAAGGCTGGCTGCATTCCCCCTTTGGATAGCAATACCTATTCGTTGGCCAAAGTAGCAGCCAGCCCTAAATAAATAAAAACCTAAATAAATAAAATTGTTCACAGATTGAAATCAGCCAAAATTGATCCTACACAGCAAAACCCTGTCACAGAGATGGCAGCAACTAACTACAACAATGATGCAGGGACCAGCGACCAACAGCACCGTGTTATTTGAGACAGAGAATCCAATTCGAACGGCAGGCCAGCGAACGAAGCAATGTTGAAGGAAAGGGAGAGCTCGGAAGGTTCTCCCACGTCGGTGGATGAGTGTGCTGGCTGCGGGGGTAGGATCCAAGACAGGTGAGGATCTAGACCTAGGTCTCTTCTTCTTTCTCCACCCCTCTTCCCAGTTTAGCTGGGGTCGGGTCTCCTTGTACATTTGCGCCAGAGAGCTCTGTCCTGGCTTGTCTGTTCACCCAGGTTCGCGCGCTCAGGATCTAGACCTAGGTATTGTATTAAAATATTTCGATTTAAAGAGTAGGGTAGAGAACGAACAAGCCGTGTAGCCCTGGCATAGAATAGGGCTAACTCATCTCCTCCCGTGGGTGTCGTAAAAGGCGACTAAGGAATCTGAGGGAGACTAGCAAACCTTAAGTTCTCTCCGCGCGGTGGCGGATAAACTGCCTGAACCCTAGGAGGTTTGGTGTCAGGCAGGCGACCCGCCGTAGATATATTGCCAAATCTATTTGCAGAAGGTTTGGTCAATGATGACTTACCTACTGCGCCGACCCCAAATTAATAAGGGGTTTAGCGGGCCTCGCTCGGATGAGAAGGAGAAGGTAGAGAACGAACAAAAGCACGATATGATGTTGAAGGAAATAAAGCTAGAGTGACTGTGAGTGTGTGCTGATTGTCGTGGTTTAGGATCCGAAACAGGCAAGGTTTTGGACGAGAGCTTTGGCGCGGGGAAAGCGGAGACAACATGTCGTGCTCCAGTTTTCGTTAAACTATATTTTCGTTAAACTATGTTGTAAACCCGATTAAATTATGTTATTTTAGTGGAATCTTATTCAATTTAGTTCCGTGAATGTGCACAAGTGTAGTGGAAACAAAATTGAGTGTTAAACATGAACTTTTCGTTCCGAAGTTCCTTGAAGGTTATAGTAAAGTTGCCACCGCTTTACCATAGCCCCTGACTTGAAACTAATTTTATGCAAAATACTTGATACTGGCAAGATGTACTTACAAGATGTACGACGCCAAAACTATAATCAGAGGAGTGTTGTAAACTCAGAAAGCACTCGACAAATGGCATCTCGAGAGTCCGGGGCCATAAAAGAAAAAAAAAAGGTTTTGGACCTTGAGTAGGTACTTATATACCAAATTATATGGTTTCCTATTTACTGTTTAGATACTACCTCCTAGCGGTAGATCGTCCGTGGCACGGTGCCTGCCTTCGATGTTGCCAATGTCGCGTAACTCTCGACTCTGAACTCACCTGCTTTTCGAGAGACGGAAATATTTATTGCAAAGAAGATTATTACAGGTATGGCATTTAATTTTTTTAGTAGATTTTTAAGCCTTCATAAAAACTAGCACACACCAAACGACGCAATGACCTAAGCGAAAAATACACCGACACAACGTGCTTAGATCAACAAGGCATCAAGTATGGCGAATCATCAGGTATAATTGCACTTCGTATAGTATTCGTACTTAGTCGTGTCGTGCAATTTAACGTGCTGACTTGTTTGACTAAGTATAATTTTATTGTTGTTTTTGAATATGCAGAAGCGAAATTTTAATTTGCTGTAGCGAAGGCATCTTCGTATGTATTGATCTTATCTTTCACTTGGTTTTGATGTGAACATAATGTGATAGTAACGTGTATGTTTGTTGTTCCTAGAGAGTTGTTCGTAGGGCGGCGTGTTAGTGCTGCTACTGATGTTAACCTATGAGTCATGACCACTTGTCCTTTCTCACACCTGTCGTTCTGTTTGCACTAATTCGGTTTATGTTTACTTTAGGAATTATCCTTGAAAAACTTTTGTTACGTACTTATAAATTTGATTTTTGTAGGTAGATACCTACAACAAATCGGTAGATGATTGTCCGACCCTTGAGACCTGTAGTTATCGGACCTAAAAAGGTTTAATCAGCCAAACAACAATGGCCAATTTGGCCAATGACATTTTATTTATTTAAAAAATAATTACACACGTTAAAAAATTGTAAATTAGAACTCCTGAATACATTATGGGAAAGATATTAAAAAAAAAACTCTATTAAAAACGATGTAACGATTCGCCGAAAAAATAAATAACCGAACTTCATATGAAAGACAATACATTATTACCGACATTTTACCTGTAAAACTAATTCTAATTCTAAAATTAAAAACTAAAAAATTCTACCGAATACAAAGTGTAGGTAAGAACACGGTTATAGTAAAGTATATCACTCATACTTTAGTAAATTAATGAATTAATTAAGTTACCTAATTAAGGTGGCGCTAGTCACCATACAAAGTTTTGCATAAACTTTTAAAATTCACACGATTTGTTAACATAGTTACATATTGCTGGTTCTTGATCGCGTATAATTACCTATTTATTTTCTTTCTTTCTTACGTTTCAACCATGTTACAATGGTCTTAGTCGCGAGGGGAAAAGTGGTGATTGAAACGTCGAGGTAAGAAAATAAATAATAATACGCGATCAAGACCGGGGAAAATGTAACTAACTTTTGCATACTCCTAAAACACACCTTTGAACCCCCTGGACCGCCAATTCGTCTACACTCTAACAATTAACATCAAAATTAACAAGATAATTGATGTTTATCATTATCGACAACGATATCAGATTGTATGAAGGGTCATGCAGTCACTCTGTTATTGATATTGCGACCCCTGCAAAACATAAGTTAACATTTGGCTTAATTGTTGATACAAAACCATAAATACACAAATAGTGTCAAGATGCTCGCGATGATTACGGTTGATTGATTTTGTAGGGTGGTATTGCACGCCTTCTGGTCTAATAAACTAATCGGGTTTGCTTTTTTTTATTTTATTTTTGGCCACTTCGTGGGGCTCATTGTGGATTCGAAATTGGTAACCCCTTTATAATACTTAAATTCAACCGAAGATTTCATATTTTGTGTTATCTACCCATGCACATTTTTGGGGTAATTTTAAACTTGAACTTGCGTAACTTAAATTTAACTTGATTATTTGAATTTAAATTTAAATAATATTTTGTAAGATAAATATAATATAAATTGTCATAAAATAATAACCGAAATTCAAATACCTAATATAATTGACAATTCGATCTTTCCCCAAATCGAAAACATAAATCGTAGATTCAAACGACACGACATAGGAAAGTTCTTGTAGCTACACAATAATAATTGTTGTGAACTTGTAATAGTTGATAGAATTCTAGTAATAGTCTATTTTATTAGCAGTGACAGTGACCCTACTTTATTTTGTAATTTAGGAAGTATCGGAATTATCGGGTAAAATTTTCTTCAACAGTTTCAAACAAATTTTAAATTTCGAAAGTCAAAAATTATTCCGAACGAACATTTCCGAACAAAATAATCTCTTATTGTTACAGATTGTTCTGCGTGAAACGATGCGCCCGATGCGGCAACGGTATCACGGCTAACGAGCTGGTAATGCGAGCTCGGGATCTAGTTTACCATCTGGCCTGCTTCTCCTGTGTTACTTGCGGAACCCAGCTGTCGAAAGGTGACGTCTTCGGCATGAAAGAAGGCATGGTCTACTGCCGTCCCCACTACGACAACGCATGTCTAGACGAGTATAACTGTGATGACGAAAATAATGTTTACAGGTAAGAAAGTTATATTTTGTTTAAGAGGACAGTCTACCTATTCTTTCTCCATACAAACTTACTTGACTGTTTCCTCCCTGGATAAAGACATTAGAGCAAATATGTTTAGGTCATAAAACCTATATCTGCCATGACCATGCCCCTACGTTTTGGTTTTATTCATTTTCTAATTAAAATAGAAATAAAATTACGAAAAATTAGAAAATGTAAGATATCAAAACGTAGAGGCATGGTCATGGCTGATATAAGTAGTACTTATGCCATAAACATTTTCTATTATCTTTTAGGGAGAAAACAGTCGACTACGTTTGTAAAGTTTGTATGGAGAAAGGAAAGTTGAAAGGAAAGAGGTGATCGTGATGCAGGCTTAGTACAATAATTTACCCAGATACAGATTCTAGATGAACAGTTCTACCTTTGTTCCTTTTGCGGCAGATCCTGACTCTTATTACGAAAAGGGAAATACAGATGAATATGCGTCGTGTTAAAGTTTTTTACAAAAGCTTTTCAACCTGCTCAATTTTTCATGAATAAATGTTGTTTACTAAAAACTTATAATTGTCCGATTTATATAAAACAATTTCAAGTTTAGAGTTTCGTTTAGACGAACAATATCAGACACGGAAAACATTATCTTGTTATGTTACAAAACTTGTGGATTGTTACAAAGCTGCAACATGTTATTGTATTTATATATACGTGTATTTTTTATACATATGAGGAAGGGAAAATGTGATCCACGAAAGTGTTTTTTAGGGTTTCGTATCCAAAGGCTAAAACGAGACCCTATTACTGAGACACCGCTGTCATTCACTTGACTGCTGTATTGAACCGTAATAGCTATACAGTTAACATTTCACAGATGATGTATTTCTGTATCCAAAACAATATATTTAAAACGAATATTTAACTAATATCTAATCCCATATAACAAATGCGATTCTTTAAATAAAAACGCAACGATACTGCGGTGTATTGTTACCACCAGCTCCATTTCGTTTTTACTTCAAAAAATATGTTGGTTCGGCCAATTTATTCAATAGGTAGGACCCGGTATTTACAGAGCAGTTTGATGTTTTATTTTTTATTACACGAGACCGTAACACAACGTATACCAAACCTCCCTAGTAATTACTAAAATCTCTTTTTTAACAATCGCCGGAATGGACTCAAATGTCAAAAGAGCGATTTTTATTTTTGTCTAGCTGCGTTTTGCTTTTTCACTTCCTCTATTATCAATCCAGTGGGAAAGTTAACAATTAGGTAATTGGATCGTAGTTTTTCGTTGATTACTACTCGTTTTGTAGGTAGGTAGATATTTGATAGATTTTGATATGACATATGTTATATATATTATAAATAAATAGTTAGTACCTATACCACTTACTAACTTTGAGAATGTAACTGGATAAAGACAACTGACTGACCTCTGACAACTGACCTCGTAGTAGGTCAGAACTGATGTTTCTAGGATGAATTACTACAAAAGTTATTGGAAACGAAAGTTTTTGAAACCATATTTATTAAAGTCGAGGATACTTACTAAGTCTGTTATGACGTGAAAACACGATTCCTGAAAATTTTCTCAATAGAAAAAAATCCCAAACTTCCCTCTAAATTGTACAAATAAGTGATTTTACTCAGTCAATATTTTACGTAAACTAATAAAACTTTGTATAAGAACTGAACTTAGCTCAATACAATAGTGCAGTCATGATTTGAATTTCAAAATTAATGTTTTATTATCGTGTTATTACCTTTTGTTTGATTTTACGCTCTAAAATTTTGCGTAGTAGCATCTTACGTCCTTCATTAACGCATCTGATATTCGCTAGCGTTATCCCTGTCACATAATTAGGGTTATATGGACCCTTAAGAGGATAGTCTCCATTCTCTTTCTCCATACAAACGTAGTTTACATTTTCCTCCCTGGATAAAGACATTAGAGCAAATATGTTTATGCCATAAAACCTATATCTGAAATTAAAGACATTTTTCGGTTTGAATCGCGTGGTTTTTATTACTTTTTAGAAGAGACCTGGAAAGGTCTCGAAACGTTGAGCGTTGTAACAATGCTAAAAGTAATAAAAACCACGCGATTCAAACCGAGAAATGTCTTTAATTTCAATACAACATCGCGGAAACAGAAGAAGAATCTAAACCTATATCTGTCATGACAATGCATCCACCTTTTTATTTTTTTTATTTTATAATTAAAATATAATAAAAAAATAAATAATGATAAAATGAAAAAAATAAAAAGGTATAGTCATGGTCATGAATGACAGATATAAGTTTTATGGCATAAACATATTTGCTCTAATGTCTTTATCCAGGGAGAAAAATTTAAACTACGTTTGTATGGAGAAAGAGAATGGAGACTATCCTCTTAAACGGTCTTAGACCAACGACCTTTTCTTATTGAAACAATGTTTACCCTATTTCTTTGTAAACAAAGAACTGTTTATTTAAAGATGCTATTTATAGGAAAAAGTAAATAAAGAGCAGAACTTCTGCGAAAATTGCAACTGTCACCAGGCTTTATCTCAAACCGTGATTGCTAGTATCACGGTTTGAGATACAGCCTGGTGACAAACGGACAGACAGACAAACAGGGAAGTCTCAGTAATAGGGTCCCGTTTTTACCCTTTGGGTGCGGAACCCTAAAAGCGACGTAGGCACAGTTTAATTATCGCCGGTATATAATAGGTATTGGTAAATAAATACCTACCCAGGATTTCAGAGTGCCTAATTCAGACACCAGCTTCCTCTTTTCATTATATCTGTTTATACATAGTTAATCAATGTAATATTTTTATAAGAGGAAGAAATAAATGAATTTATTATTATTATTATTATTATTATTCAGACGTTTTTCGGTGAATAGTTATAAATTTTCCAAGAATGGATCACATGAATCATTGAATGGTTGGTTTCGGGACCAGACATAAATTCTAGGTAACTTTCGAAACTCGTCAACCGACAACGAATCAAGTAGACTCTGCACGTAAATGGAAAATATGAATATATTTTCGAAGTGCTGTAAAATCCACAAGCAAAACGATCGGGTATGCGTACAACAGAATTAAATATTTATTAAGAAAAACTGTATTCTGTCTCTGCAGGCTATTTAGGAGGGGTATACCTACATTGTATGTGTAAGCGAGCTCGTGTAAGCTTTTAAATACTGAAATTACTTTACTACGGTTATTTTTACAAAAAAGCACCAAAGAATAAGGTATTCCGTCTAAAACCGAGAAATGCAATACTGTACGAAAGTTCAAAGATTTTTTTTAGACCCTCTCTGTATTTGTGCCACGCTTCCGTATCTGGATACCTACATATTTCTCCCTTTTTATCTCGTCCGTAGCTATAAGATACGATGCGTACTCGTAATCTGCAAACATATAGGTATTTGATTTTCTTCTGCTTGCGCGATGTTGGTCAGAATATTAAAGACACTTCTTAACGGCCCATATAACCCCAATTGCGTGACAGGGATAGCGCTAGCGAATTTCAGATGTGTTAATGAAGGACGTAAGATGCTAGTACGTGAAATTTTAGAGCGTAAAATCAAACAATTGGTAATTACACGATAATAAAACATTAATTTTTAATTTCAAATCAACAAAGCACTGGATTGAACTAAGATCAGTTCATCTACAAAGTTTTATTAGTATAAGTTAAATATTGACTGACAAAAACTATTTATTTGTAAAATTTAGAGGGAAGTTTGGGATTTTTTTCTATCGAGAAAATTTTCAGGAATCGTGTTTTCACGTCATAACAGACTTAGTAAGTATCCTCGACTTTAATAAATATGGTTTCAAAAACTTTCGTTTCTAATAACTTTTGTAGTAATTCATCCTAGAAACATCAGTTCTGACATACTACGAGGCCTTAAGTCAATCCTTAAGAAGAGACATGTAAAAGTCTCGAAACGTTGAGCGTTGAAACAATGCTTAGAGTAATAGACACTACGCGATTAAAACCGAAAAATGCCTTTAGTTTCTTTTAGTTTACATGTATTTGTCTTAATATGTGTACCTATATTTGCTCTTTGCTCTTCATCCAACTGCATACTAAGGGAACTCGCCGAAGAGTGCGGAGCTGGAGGTGTGAAATCCATATCTGTATGCCAAAGTTGTAAAGGTGTTCCAGGAAGTGAAGCGCTTACGTGAGCGAGCTAAAGTTTTTACACTTGCAGGTGTCAAGATATGAACAGCGAAGGAGATTCCCCATCGCAGTACTACGCCGGACCTAGCACCAAAGGACGCCCAAGGAAGCGAAAGCCAGCCCAAGGATCACCTGACGACATGCAGATTCAAACTATGAGGATGACCAGTTCTGGTTTAGGTAAGTCTAAGTGGCAAGAATATTTTGAAATAAAAAGGTTTTCAAGGGCATTGCACCCAGTGCCGACTAGCACTCAGCTAAGCAACTAAGCTTGTTATATGGGTACCAGAAGACGAGTACATAGTAGGGGAAAGTCGGTTATATCGTACTGCCAATTAAAGCGTACCACTACTAATACCTACTAATTGGGTATTTTTATCTAAACTGGTAATGCCAAAGTGTGCCTCAGCACTACTCACTCGCAGTCCACCATTTGTAAAAACAATTTGTTGACAAAGGTGCGCGTGATCCGGTAAAATATTTTTTAGTGCCAGTGAATGCAAATATTATCAAACGGTAGTAAGCCAATAACTCGTGAAACAGGTAACCTATAAACACACCGTCTGCATAGTTCTAGTACAGTTTTATACTAGACTAGCTGACCCGGCAAACGTTGTTTTGCCTTATAAATTATAGATAATTAAATTTTTCCTGAATTTTCTTTGCTATAAACCTTACGGAGCCCGAGACCTTTCCAACGAATGCAAAACCGTGGAAATCGGTTCGTGCGTTCTGGAGTTATAGCGTCAGGAAGGAAAACCCGACTTATTTTTATATAGTACTAGCTGACCCGACAGACGTTGTCCTGTCGCTTAGTATAAAAAAATGGCTGTCTATCTTCATACCAAAATTCATCAAAATCGGTTCAGCATTTTTTCTTTCATAAGAACCTTCTCCTGACAATAGCAAACACAACAAAAAAAGAATTATCGAAATCGGTTCGTGCGTTCTGGAGTTATAGCGTCAGGAAGGAAAACCCGACTTATTTTTATATAGTAGATAGAAGACTAACAGCTCCCCGCGGTTTCACCCGCATAAGTCCCGATCCCGTGGGAATATCGGGATCAAAAGTAGCTTATAGCCTTCCTCAATAAATGGACTATCCAACCCCGAAAGAATTTTTCAAATCGGACCAGTGGTTCCTGAGATTAGCGCGTTGAAACAAACAAACAAAAAAACAAACAAACTCTTCCGCTTTATAATAGTAATAATAGATTATTGATGACTATCCTATGGTGTCTGAGTGTTAAGGTTATGGCGTCTGTACTTTTTTTTAAAATACCTAGTTTCCTAAATCGTACCAGTCGTTGTTTGGTAAATTGTGCTATTTGATGAATTTCGGTATACAGGTTGAGGATAATACCTGAAATAGGAGAGAAGCATGGTCATGACAGATATAAGTTTTATGGCATAAACATATTTGCTCTAATGTCTTTATCCAGGGAAGAAAACGTCGACTACGGTATATAAGCTAAATTGCATCCTAACATCATAATATACCTTTTTCATTGTTAGGTAAAGGCCCCTAGGTTCTTTAACCCCTTCAGACAAAAGTCCTACTGTGCTTGGATTGCACTGTGACATTCTCAACGTCACAGCACGCATCATAAAGACGTGGATGAACTCGCGCTGGATAAGCGCGGGGTGGTAAAGCGGTCACGATAAACAAAGTCGAAGTAAAAGTGCTCACGGTCATTAGGCGCGACGTCAATTTTTTCGACGTTGACAGAACAATTCGGAGAAAGAGAATGGAGACTGTCCTCTTAAGTGACATATTGCATAACGTATTTATGACATCTTGTAAACTTAAATTACGGTCCCCGAATAATACTGTATGATTGTCCTTTACACCTGCATACAGTACTAATTGGGACTCTTTTGCGTGATCGGATCTACTAAAGACCAATAAGTTAATGCATTCAGTGTTCACGGTTGCGCTGAACATATTGTGTGCCAGACGTCCTCTGTGGCGCGTCGGGCGAATACCCTGCTGTAACGCATAAGGTTACGGGTTCGATTTCCGCCAGGGACAAGTATTTATGTTTACCATAAATGCTTGTTTCTGGGTGTTTTCCATATGTATCATAATAATGTTGTACCTACCTAGATATGTACCTATTTCCAAAAAATGGTATTGTAGTAGGTGTACCCATAGTACAAGCCTAGTTGCTTAATTTGAGGCTAGATTACGTTGCTTGTGTGCAAAGTCCTGCATTATTTGTTTATTTATATTTCAGTAGTTTGGTACAAGTTTCCTTGCAGTTTGATCGCGATCACTACCACGCGGAATAGCTCGAAACACATTTTTTTGTTTGAAAACCAACTTTACTTACAGCTTCAGCGAAATTTTCAAAGCGAATTTTTATTTCCTTAATTTATAAAGTTTAAATACGTCTCCGATTTCCTTTTAGATAATTTTACTTGTGTATAACATTGCCGCGTTGCCATGGTTATCGCTCCTTAACGGTACGTGAAAATCCTTATACATATTTCATCGAATGGCAACTTTAAATTTAGCAGAAACCTCAGCGGGCCTACCCTCGCCGATGTCCCAGATGTCAATTCATCCCGGACCTTAATCACGACTAATGAATAGACGAAGCAATGTCAAAATTATGCCCATCCCTCTCTGGCTCGGGTATTTTACGAAGGCTAGAGCGAGAGGATGGTATTTGAGTTGTTTGGGTCGGCAGTTGGGGTCGGCAGGCTGGATTATTCTTTATAGCGTCGAAATGCGAGGCACTCATTGAGCCGGATTCAGGCTGCGACTTCTCGACCCGATTAATCTTGACGCTCTAGACCAGCCAGTGTCCAAGTCAGCGTTCTCATATAATTATGCTCTTCAAATATCAACAGTTTGTGTCATATTTGTATCAATATTCGATTTATTAATAGGCAAGTGAAAAAGCGTCAAATTTGTCATCATTAGAAGAGCGTGCAGTAAACATTCAATTCATTTAATTCAAATGACAGCATGCATAAATACTAGCCTAATGAAAGGTTTGAATTATTAATAACTAGCTGCGTCCCGCGGTTTCACCCGCGTAAGTCCCGATCCCGTGGGAATATCGGGATCAAAAGTAGCCTATGTTACTTAGGGTGTAACATGACGATGAATTAGAAATCGGTACAGTAGTTTTTGAGTTTATTCATTACAAACATACAGACACACACACACACACAAATACAAACTTTTCCTCTTTATATTATTAGTGTAGATACCTATCTACAAAATAATTAATTAGGGACCTTTTAACCGACTCCCAAAATAGGAGGAGGTTGTCAATTTAGGTGTGTATGTTCTATTTAGGGTTTCGTAGTCAACAGGAAACCCTTATTTTATTACAGGTTTTGCACTTCCACTAAGTGGATGATATTTACAATTCAAGTCAACTTATGTTACAAACAGCATAATATAGTAGCGGATATAGTAAACAGGGTGCTCCGAGGAGGGGGTATTAATCCGAAAGGGGGTTGTTCTAGAGGTCTAGGCGATCAACTTTTGTTCTACAAGTTTTGGAAATTCGAAGTAGTTATCGAAAATTTTGAGTTTAAAATTTGAATGAAAATCAACTGTTTTTTAGAGTTTGAGGTCATTGGCCTTAAGGTGCCCTTTTATTTAATTTGGACCACTACAATATAAACATGAATTGCATTATTTTTACAAAAACAGCTGTTTCTTTTAGTGATACAACTTTGAAATTTTCGAAAAAAAAGTTCGAATTTCCAAAAGTCGTAGAATAAAAAGAGGTTCGCCTAGACCTCTAGAACAACCCACTTTCGGCTTAATACCCCCTCGTCGAAACACCCTGTATATAGGATATAGTATGTGGATGGTATTTACAATTCAAGTCAACTTATGTTACAAACAGCATAATAAAGTAGTAGGTAGCCTATTATTTATGGTTTAGATTCCCGTCGTTCCCGCCCTTCCTCGAACGAAAACATTCATAACCTTTGTTCTACATATTTTGTCAACGCGTTCGGAGATCATTAACATTTTTACGTCCTTTTCTGTTAAGTTATTGTTATCTAGTGATGTTACCGATACAATATTATTAAGGTTTTCCTTAACAATTAATTCAGTTGGTTGATTATTTTATCCTACTTTAATAGTATAAAGCTGAAGCTGAAAGTTTGTGAGTTGGATGTGTGTATGTGTGTGTGTTTGTAACTCAATCACGTAAAAACCGCTGAACCGATCAGAATCAGGATAAAGGATCAGAACTTACGCGCGTGAAACCGCGAAGCGCGGCTAGTCTAAAATAAATAATAGGTACCATGCGCTTAAAAGCATAATATAAATGACTAGCTGAATCCCGTGGGTATTTCCAAAAACTCTTCCTTATCGGATGCCTACATCTTATAGAGAACACACACTCCCTTCGATCATAATATAACCTACATAGATGCACGGTCGCCGCTCTAGAAATGGAGCCGTCAAAACAAGGCATATTTCAGCCGGTTACAGCGAAACAAGGCATATCGCTGTCAGTCGTGCATAAGTGTTTTACAACCTTATTGCCCAGTGATTAAGGTTTACATTAAACTGTACCATGTCCGTATAAGTAAGCGTTGAAGTAGTGCCAATTTTTGATTTCGATTTTGTATGGGACCGTGTATCTATAGTTTATTTATGATCGAAGCACACTCCAAACAGCTCTCTACTGTCAGCTGTTATTCATAGTCAGGCTGTGCTTATAATTAGTCAGATTGATAGAGATAGAAAGAATAACACTTTATTATACCAAAAACACATAACTCAAATTATACAAAGAATAACTTAACACTAAAGTGACACAATGGGCGGCCTTATCGCCTATGGGCGATCTCTTCCAGGCAACCAATGAATGGATAAGACTTAAGGAAGGAGATTAGGTGATGTGTTTTAACTGGAAATATTGGTCAAGAAGACTTTATTAGTTGTAAAATATTACAACTAATAAATAACACACTACGTAACCCAGGTATTCGTACGTAACTGGAAAGCTACCGCGGTTCTTCCGTTGACAGCAAGTCGATCCCGACGCAGTAGTTTGACATCTCTGACAGCGGAGTTTTCAATTTTAAAACCGCGCATCCATGGCCGTCAGCCGTCGATTTGAAGATTTTCTTTCAAAATCTTCAATTCAATTCAATTCTGTCTGTGTTGCATTCATACAATTTGGCTTCGGCATCGATATGAGTAATCGACGCGCCGATTTGAAATTTTCGCGGTTCGAAATTCGGCTGTCAACTGTCAAATGAATCCGATCCCGATTCCGACGGAAGAACCGCGGTAGCTTTCCTGGTTCGGTTGGTACAATTCCAAGAGGCCCTTGAACTAAGTTCGTTTCCCAATTTCTTAACTACTTGTAGGTATTACCTTCCTACTCCAGTATGTAGTAACAAGGCAACAAAGAACAGTAAAATTCATTTATTCCAGATTACAAATAGGTACAATTCAAATACTTATACATATTAAAAATTAAAAATACAAAATCAAAACTAAACAAAACAAAATAAAGAAATCCACAAAAACAAAAAACTAACCGAAAATTTTAAAATAACTATAATTAAGTAGCTAAGAACTACATACAAATGCTTGCCTACCAACTACGAGTACAAGCTTTTTACGTCTATTGATTTGCACATTGTTGCGAACATATATAGCCTTATTAATAAACGTGGAGTAAGGTCGGAGTAGTGAGAACATGCTTTGTCTTTTTTCGTGACAAGAACTTTCAAAGTTGACAGACAGAAACAAAAAGTGGTAAAATTACTTCTACCTTATTCCACGTTTATTAATAAGGCTAATTATGTTTGCGAATAACATTTTGGTTTCAGCTCAGAATTAATGTAGGGTTAAGTCCCGTGGTTCTAAGAATCTTCTCCTCAATAAACATGGCCATTTGCCAACAGGTAGGTACAGGGAGTCTTTATGACTGCATTAAGAATTTTTTTTACAGAACATTACAAGAAGTCCTATGATTCGGTGCCTCATTCATGGGACTGGTGTTGTATAAAATTTATATAACTCTAAGAGCTTTCTTAGACTCGCATGGGGCAGTGGATCACGGTTCTTCGTCAATCAGGCGGTGGAAATACTAACTTCTTCAGATTCGGGGGACTATAATTAGGATTGATATTTATATAATGAGTATATTCCAGGGTGATAAACTGAGTCTCTTGTGGTTCAGTTTAGTACTGAATCCTCTCAGCATACCGTTTTGGAATTAAGGGTTATCGTCTTCGAAGAGTGGATAAGGTTATTATTTATTATTTGCTGTACATGGATGATCTCAATATCTTCGCTACCAAAATGCCGGAAACCAAATCTTTATACACTTCTTGTGTTCACTCAACAACCAAACAACGAAAACACGTGCAAAATATATAAACCAAACTTTACACTAAGTTAAAAGAAAATCAATTTTTCAACCTTTGAATTTTCCTTGTTGGGCCAACAGGGCCACTTAGACATCGCGCGTGACAATAATAATGGGAGCTAAGTGGGTACTCACATCTGTTACGTGCTTTATCGATATCTGACTACCGCCTATGCTACCGCGCGTGCAAAAATAACTTCAGTTTTTTACCTTTGTTCAATGATGTTCTTATAGGGAAAGATACGGTATATTCTAACATTGCGTTGTCGAAAAATGAGATCGGGAATCGCAGTGTGACAGTACGTGTTCACGTGACAACGTTAGGTTTTTAATTTACCTGAATTTTAATACAAATTTGGATAACTAATTTGGTTCAAAACTAGTAGATCCTGTATTTACCGAATCAAGAAGCTCACATTAGGAAAAAGTTTTGTTAGAAATATTGCAAACAGCAACCATTTATAACATACTTTCAAAAACCGAACAAAAAAAATTGCAACGAATTGAAAAGCAATACACTACAAAAAAAAATTACCATTATTTATTTAAATTATTTTACAATGTTTCTTAAGTCTCTTACGTAATAACGGTTAACCGCGTGCCTAGCCGCTTTTCCATTTTGATATGCAACCGATAGCGTTAGTAGCATTATATATAACATATTATAGTGTAAGAGCGTAGCCACAAATCTCAAAAATACCAACTAACAAAACAATAGTCTGAAAATCCGAACAATCGTCGTCGTTTTACATCGATATGACCATAAAACGTACATACCGTTAACTTTCTCAAAGAAAAAAGAGCGGCTTCAACTCGTGCATCGAGGGTTCCGCATCCAGACATGTACCTATTTCTAAAAAATAAGGAAATTTAAACGAGCTTTGATGCTTACTTTTGTTTAAGGCTCTATAGATTTGATACACCCTGAGCATGTTAGCATTATTTGTTTGAGGTAATTTCATTTCAAATAGCGGATGTTCAAGTGGCGTTTAATACGGAACCCTAAAAAGTAAAAAAAACATAAACTGCGGCTAACCGAAATCGGTGCAAGCGAGCTTTTTGGACCATTACTGTCATTAAACTTCCCCTATTATTGACAGACAGGTTTTTGTTCGAACGGGCGACAGGTGATTTTTTTTAATAACGGGAGTTTTTTGGTACCAACCACGACTTGCGAGCATTGTATCTGGGTCAGTTACGGTTTGAACTGTAAATATTATGCTGAGTAGGTATTAGCGAAAAAATGAAATGAGCTTTATTTATTTATTTATTTATTTATTTATTTATTTATTCAGAAAACCAACAGCACTTACTTAAATATATAAACTTATTATACTAATTTTGATAAAGTTTACAGCCAATTACAGGTTTTCCTTGTTTGTACAATTATAACAATAGTCCTACCCAGTTGAAAGCTACAAATCTAAATTGGTTAAACAACGGTTAAATGTTTATTATTTAGTTACATTTCTTCCTTCTTTTTCATTGTTTGAATCAGAAATAATTGATGCAATCTTACCTCGGTAACTGTATTTACTATTGTTGAATAAATCAGTATCTGAGAAAAGTGTGTTATAGGTTGAGCATATTCTAGTTATAGGGGCGTTTTGTGCGTAATTAGTACTCTGCGTGCCGAGAAAGAACAGGGGGGTCTTGTGGGTACGTTTAGTGGGAGCACGAAATTTTATAGCTGAAAGTAGTGCTGGACAGTCAAAATTACTGTTGACGATATTATACAGAAACATCATGTCGGTGAGATTACGTCTATCTATTAACTTCATCAAATTATGTTCTTTACACCCTATACAATAATTGCTGTAAATACGCTTTTTATAGTTTAAGTGTTTTACAAATTTGGACTGTATACTTTCCACTTGCTCCCTGTAAACTGTATAGATTGGAGACCATATAGTGCTCGCATATTCTAATATACTACGAACATAAGCATAGTAAACGGTTTTAATACATTCAGTATCTGTGAACGGTTTACAGGTTCGAATAATAAATCCAAGATTCTTATATGCCTTATTAGTTATGAAGTTAATATGTTGTTCCATTGTTAATTTACTATCCAAATGCACACCGAGATCTCTAATGACTTTGACTTTGATCTGTTTTTTTCCCCACAAAGAAGGTGTTTTATCAGAGGCGTTTTGTATTGGTTGTAAGAGTAGATTCACGGACGTGTTGGTTCTGTGTGCCGAGCTCACGCACACAGTAACAACTCGTACGAATGAACCTACTCGCCCAAGTAAAACCCAGAGGCCTTCGTGAGATAAAACAACTGGAAGAACCTAGGTCACAAATTATTTAGAATAATAAGTCTCACTTTCTGACAGGAGATAGGGTAGATAAAAGTAGGACGAATTTGAAGTAGAATTACTTAAAAACAAATTAGATTCCTATATCAATGTTTAAAAAATGAATATAACTTTACTTTCTGAATTAACGTATTTTTTACTTTTTTCATAAAATCGAGATTTTGTGGTCGCGCCAGAGCTATCAGCCGACTGCGTCAATATGTGAAATATATTATGTCTTGAATAAAGTGATCGCGCTTGTAATGATAGTTTGCGGTTAAACTGTAAAATCTACCTACCAATTGTTAATTTAAGAGTTAATTTTCGGTTTTGTGTTTTATTAATAATCGTTTAGAAAATATTAAAAACTTATACGTTTTATTTTTTCATTTGAATTTTTTTTTATTGATTTTGTATTATTTATTAAGCATTATAGGTAGTTTATTAAGCAGATATAACTGCGGTTTCTATTCCTTGGGACTCTTTTCGCAAAGTACCTAGGTACCTATAATTTGGGAATGTCGTCATTATTTATGATTTGCAAGTACCTACTTGGCTTAGGCTTATTAGCCCATTTTAATTATAACTACCTACCTCTAAGTACTTCATATATTTTACACTTACCTAATATGTTTATTTTATTTATCTTAAGCTAGGCTATGTTAATGATTAATACCAATCACCAATCGCTTACCAATCTTCACATTTCTCATATTTTTACTAATTATTCAAAGTTCATTAGTTTTTTTTCCACCTGTTTAGAGATGAAAACGAAACAGACAGATGAACAGGCAAAAACTTTACGCTGCTGCTGGTATGTTGCGACAGTCTACAGATTAACATTTGAATTTATTTCGATATAGAGAGTACCGTCAGTAAATAAATCTTTCGCCAAAGTCTCCCTTGATTAACGATTTCACTGCCGACAGTACGTCATGTGTTTTGTAAATTGATTTGATTACAACAAATACATCTGCATTCACGAGATAGCAGCTTTCGTTTCTATACATATTATTTTACAACATCCAAAACTTTATACGAGTTGGTGCGGTTAAATCTTAAAGATGAAGCGATTTTCACTGTGTAACTAGGCCAATTTCATCAGACCCCTTGTGGTCAGATGAAACAAAATTATATACGCGTATTAGCTAAATATTGAAATAATTGGATTGTAGTTTCTGTGGTGTGCACAATAAATAATTTGTTTAGGTATTCAATAAAGATGAATATTTTATGCCATGTACCTAATCCGGACAAAAAGGGGCTACCCAAATCATCCCGTGGGTGTCGTAAAAGGCGCCTAGTGGATCTGGCGATGAATCTAGAGTTCTCCCCGCGAGGTGGCGGCTAACAGCTTGGTCCCAAGTAGGGTTAGGATCAGGTAGGCGGCCGGCTGTAAAAACAAACAGTAGGTATGGTTAATGAAGACTTACCTACTGTGCTGATCCCAAATTCATTTAGGGTGAGGGCAGAAATAAGAAAAATTAGGAATATTTTTGAAAACTTTTCTCTGATCGCTATATACCTGTAACGTAGAACACACCCGAAGCGGCGCCTGTACGCGCTATAAAACACGTATAGCCACACAGCTCCTTTATTTTTTTTATTACCTATCGTTAATATCGAAGGCTTTACAACCCGTATGCTTTATTACCGAGTTTTCAAGAGAAACCCTTTTTTAAACTTCCTAACATGTTAATTTCAACTATAAAATAATACATTTACTTACGGTAGAAATCGGTTTCGAAGATTTTATTGTCGCCATACATATAAACATTCATATATGAACCTTTATATAGAGCTATAGGTAGGTATACTTGTTTTTATAGATAGATTGCTCATTTATATTTGTGTTTTTTGTTGACAGTACCGAAAAAAGCGTGATGTCTATGGTATCTATAGATAGGTTACGAAAGCTTCCCCTAGGGTCTGCACACTGGTGCACGATAAACGACTCACTGGTAAACGAGATAGTTTGATACTCCCACCACTGGGTGGGAATATCAACTATCACGTTCACTTTTACGCGAAACTTTTCTATAGAAAGTAAAAGCTTCACTACGTCATATGAAGCACTAAACAAAAAGAAAAAAAACTAGAAAAAACTACTTAGAGAAAAGTTGCGAAAAAAAACAAACTAAACTAAATTTGGAGAATATGTTCTTTGTCTGATGTGAGCAATAGTAGGCATCCGATAAGAAAGGATATTTGAAAATTCTGACGGGATCGGAAGTTATGCGGGTGATACCGCGGGACACAGCTAGTATCTAATATATTTTTTCCGTTAACGTAAACGTACCTAATATGGTAACGTTTGCTTTATGAAAATACCCACACTAGGCCCTCTGTTGTTGACATTGACGTCTTCTCTGGTGCGGTGGGCAAATACGCACCGATGATTTCGGGTTCGATTACCGCAACAGAACAAATGTTTGCAGTAGTTGTTCAGCTTCCAAGACGTGACAACATCTCAACAACTCTTTTCGAAGACACATTTCCTAAAATTTAAACAAAAAGACGTTTCAAAACTACCACGCCAATAGTAATATAATTTTTGTTCTGATTACCTATTCGAAGTAACTGCGCAAAAGTGGAGCGACTTTGTACTGAATGGGATGTACCATGGATATAATAAACGATGTAGGATTAGTTTTGCTATTCATGTTCTAGTCAATCAATATTTTAACATTTTTACAAACAGGTTTTATTTATTCTATTAACATTGTTTTATTCCGGAAATGTAGCTATCTACATTCAAAGTTTTCGAGTGCGAAAATGCGAAATTTTCAATGGCCGATTGATGACCACTAACCCAAATCTCTCCGAATTACTATAATAATTTGCATTGCCGACTAGTCGGCTAGTCTACTATTCGACAAAAGTCATAGTCGACCCATCTCTAAACTACAACTTTCTCGTTTATAATATTACAATTAATAGGATTTTATGAACAGTTGTCGAAAAATTATAAAAACTTTACAACCAACAATCATGTGGTTAAATTAACAACAAAAATAACAATGCCTTCCAAAAAATAACTAAAGATTAAAAACAAAAAAACTATTTCTACGAACCGGTAATTGTATGTTAAAAACGCTATAAATCAATTTAAAAGTCTATAAACGGTTAGATCGAAATGATGATAATCAATAAACATTGCACCTTCACCTTATCTAACAAAATTATAGAAAAAAAACTACCCCTCTTCAATATACGGGCAACACTGGCTAATATATTTAATTAAGATTTTTTTAATTAGTTCGTTTGGTATCCCTCGGTCCGCGGTTCTCTTTACTAAATTTCCAGGTGAGTGGATTTTGAATTTTCTGTTATGGTTCCTTATAAAAAAAAAATAACAAAACCTATTATGTACCTAATACCTACTTCAAAGAGCTAAAGAAAATATATTTGTGTAATATAAAATGTTGTGAAAAGGAAGATCAAAACCTTATATCGTACTATTAGAAACACGTGAATAATGTTTTGTATTTGATTTGGAGTGCCCTTAATGATCACTCATTGTGAAAAGCTGTTACCCAATTCAGGTAAACTAAGGCCTATGTCATGCTTCTAAACTCAACCGTTAACAATTGATCTATTTTGCAATTTCTAAATATCTATATTAAAATTAATTTGTAAATCGTAGGCACTCCTAGAAAGTGGAATTAACTACAGAACCCTTCCTGGCTCTTCAAACATGACCACCTGCTCAGATCGCCCATCACCTCTAATCGCTAGATCAAAATACGTACAATTATCGAGACATTTATCATTTCGATGTATTTGTTTTGACATACCAATAAATGGGTGGTCATACAGTTTTGACAGTTGTACGTAAAAATGTTTCCGTTGCTGTTGCTAATGAGCTTCGAGTAAATTATAATTGAGTGTTATGGTGGCCATTTGAGCAGTGCCATTTGGTAGAAATTGTGAAACACTTTGATTATTTTAAACCTTGTAAAATAAACCTAATATTAATTTTACTTTAAGCTGCCTGAAACTTTTTGTAGTTAAATATTTATTTATACATTTTTTCAATTCCATGCTTTTCAATTTCATCATATTTTTTGTTTACGAACACGAGTGACTGTATTATTAAGACAATTAACTTTTTTTTAAATTATCGATTACTAACAACGTGTCAGCAATTGGTGATCGCAGGCAGATACAGTTGACGATCCAAACAGTAATATATTAATTTCTTTATATACTAGAAAAGTCAAATTGTTCAATAGTGATAATTACATTCTTTATTTCGGTGTGTTAAGTACTTATAACATATTGTACAGGAAACTAACATGTGGAAGGTACAAGTACCTACCTTCCAAATGTTAGTTTCCTAAAGTTCTTAAGTTTAAGAACATTAAGATCTTAATTTCATTAGATCGAAAGCGGTACAACACTTGAAGCTTGAAGTCTCTATCGACCTATTTCCTCTCGGATGCTCTAAATTTGTGTGAATCGAGCGCGAAGCCACATCCTAGGGTTTTTGCTGGTCCTAGATTTGTTGGTGACAGGAAACAGTCGTTGATCAGTCAATGGGAGAGATTGAATCGGATGTGGTCACTTAACGAACCTATTGGTAAAAAGATTTAAAAATAAATCAAACCTCACGAAACATTTCATATTCCCTGTCTGTGAATTGTTTTAAGTTACCTCCATAAATATTTATTAAGATTTTGTTTCTCAATTCAATCCCGATTTATATCTTTAGGTTTAGGTGTACAGAAATCTCACATATTAAATAACGTTTAGTTTTCTTGACTTTTCTGTCAATCAGTGAGTAAGTACCTAGCAAGAGTTTAATAATTAGTCCTTTGTCCATAGACATACTTCACCGCGGAGACCTATCCTCATCCATGGAGTCGCTAGGCTATGACTCATCGGTTGCCTCACCAGGAAGCGTGTCAAGCCACGCGCAGCGCACCAAGCGAATGCGCACAAGTTTCAAGCACCACCAGCTCAGAACCATGAAGAGTTACTTCGCCATTAATCAGAACCCTGATGCGAAAGATCTAAAGCAACTCGCTCAGAAGACTGGACTATCGAAAAGAGTACTGCAAGTAAGTTACTTATTTTTTATTTTCCATTTCATGTCGAAGATGTGCTTATAATAAATTATGTTATATTAGCTGCGCCCCGCGGTTTTACCTCTACTCTACGGGAATATCGAGTTTATCCAAATTTCGAGGATAAACATGCCTTAACATGCCATGTTTCATTGCAATCGGTTCTGTAGTTTCTTCGTGATTAAAACATAAACAAACAAACAAACATCAAAACTTTCGCATTTATAATATTAGTGGGATTCGATTCCAAACCCTTGCAACACTGACGACGACGCAACAACACAGGGAAATTGACAAGATTTTAAAGATAATCCTATACACCTCGAACTTAAGCTTCCTGGAGGAAAGTCCTGAGCTAATTCTAATTCAGACAAAAAACAAGATACAAGATGATGCACACTGAGTGGAAAAATAAAAATGATTTATTTTCTACAGGGTTACGAATGAGCGGGGTTCATTATGAGATTAATAATTTGTATTGACGTTCAATATTTTCTTCCTTACCAGGTATGGTTCCAAAACGCCAGAGCAAAGTGGCGTCGCAACATCATGAGACAAGAATCTAATGGGACTGCAGTTCACTCCAATGGGGCTCTTTCGGGGTCTGTTCCAACTAACACTTTAGGTCCTGGTTCTATGATGATTTCGGAAACGCTGCAGCCACTTGAGGACATGAGGGTCCACACGCCACACCAACACCCAATGGTCTTTAACGAAATGTACTAGATACTCAACCAAATATGTCACAGGTTATAAATTGGTTAGTCTTTACTTACTGCTTATGTGCTTTCCAATGATAGATTCGGAAAGGCATTCAAACAAGGCATTCATCATCTGATTCATCTCCTACTCCACGCAGGGTCGCAGAATGTTGCGCTCAGCGCCATGTAGCCTCAAACGAAATAATCACGAAATTCTGCCACCATTTTAAAAAGATAACGTCTAAACTATACTCTACATTCCAGAGAATTTACGGTGAATCGATTGCCATGAAATACCTGAAAGTAAACTATATGTACTCTCAACCATATTTGTGTAGCAATTATTAGTAGATAATTAGAATCTACAAACCATTATAATCATTCCATTATTCTAGTTATTTATTTATATTGTAAATAAGTGATACTAGTCAACGTCGCGGTGTCTATATTTTAGAAGTAGATGGGAAACTGTAATATTATTTAAGATTTTATATTTAAGATGTTAACCCACTCACATTTTTTTTATAAGTACATGTAATGCTATTCCTAATTTCTGCACTCGGCATTTCGAACCTGCGAGCTGTGGGTCTCGTTTATCGTTGTTCCTCGGGAACTCAAATTCACAGGTCACAAGCCCGAATTCTGTTATTTTATGTAATATTATTTTTCTTACAGTGTGGCAGTTTTAAATACCTACTTATGCAATTTATGCATCGATATTTGTTTAACAACGAAAAAGTAAATGTTTTATTAAGCTTTCTAAAGATACCTACTTATATTATAAAACTAGACATAAAAATATACAATTTATAGGTGTTTAGCGAGTAAGATAGTAGAAGTTAAGCCATGCGTCTCTTGATGTAACTCCCACGGGTTGAGGGTACAGAATTTTATTACCTATATACATCTGTGTGTGCAGAAATCAAAAGAGCGCGCAATATCGTCTGTTTGACGTTATCATCATTTGTAATCAGTTCTCCCCACTGAGGCACAGAATCATAAGAATATTTCAAAACAAGTTTATGAATAAAATAATAAAATTCTGTAACCATACCAAAATGAAAAAAAAACCATAGAATAATATTTTTTCTGTATTAGTACGTAATGTTGGGTCATTTATAGATCATGTATGTTTACATATTATCGTAGGTTAAGTTTTTGTGTAAAACCCGTAGTATAAAACTTATAATAAAATTGTAAATTGATGTTGGTTTTTGAAAGATACAAAAAAAAAATTATGAGTATCTACTATAACGCGATAGAACCCATTTTTATGTTTTTCTGGTTGTCTACGTGTGGCTTTGACGCTAATCTCAGAAACGGCGCATCCGATTTCAACCAAATTCTATATGCTGATAGCTTTTGACCCTAAATAACATAACATATAGACCACTTTAACTAATGAAGCCTGTATAAGCATTTGATAAAGGGGGCTAGGTATATAATATTGATTAATCCTCTTAGTATTAAATTGGTAGAGATTGTATTAATGTATTTATACCTTTAGGAAATATATTTAATATATTGAGCTTAAATAAATATTTAGTGTTTTTCATTTCATAGACCTATAAATAAAATAAAAGTTTAAGTATAATTTAATTCTTATTGAACACGTCTGTGCTGTGGTGCCCGAGATTAAAAAAAGAGTTCCTACAAACGTTTTTTAACCATTTTTGGTGAGTGTTTGACCAACGCGCATCGACCACACGAACTAGGTAAATTACTAGGTAAACTGTGGTTTGACCAATACATTTATTTATATTGCAGCAAACTTAGAGGTAAGTCTCTGGTTTGGCCACTATCTCATCAGACAGTAAGACACACGGTGTAAGATATAGCACGCTTTCGTGGAAGATACCCGAACTAATAACCTAGTGGGTGTATTTTATCCAGTTTTCATTTCATATAGTTGTGTGGCTCATCTATACTAATGATATAATCCAAATGAATTTGAATTCGTCGAAAAATAGCCAAAAGATATTTAAAATGAGAAACATCTTATTTAGATTAATAGGTATCGAAAATATTCGGCGCATCATTAAAACATTGATCTCATGTAATATATCTTAGGAAAACATTTTAACAAGATGGATTTTTGAAATACGCGTTCAGTTATAAGATTGCTCCTAATTTTAGATCGGACATTGACTAAAGACTAAAAATCGGCTGATGGTAATCTACTTTGATGACAAAATTAAACTATCGAATTATCGACCGATCGAAAATGTTAAATCCACACACAAGCTATTTTATAGATTGTAAATCTTGTTCTTTTTAGGAATCGAAAGTTTGTTTTAGTCGGTTTTAGAATTAAGGTAGAGTGACTCGATCATTGCCCAAACGAGCGAAGCGTTCACTCCAAGTCCTGCTAAATAGGTGGGGTGTTTCTCCCACAAAGGGAGCGTGAGTTCGTTGCTCACCTTTGTTCTAGCTGTCGGTGAGTTAACAATGTGAGCGGCGTCGTTACTAACTATTCTCGGCCACACAGTAGAGTCTACGTTCCTGATGATGGCTGCGCGTTGATGCACGGGTAATTATTGGTGTCATTTATACTACCTTAGAACTATATTTTATGCCGCATACAAAGAGCGCGAGCGGTGGGAGGGTGGTGCTCTTTGCTGCACACTGCACCCTGTTTTGTGGCACTTGTCGGTTGTAGCGACAAATTATTATTGTGAATTGCTCACTATAATACCAATAGAGTACTTAATTACCTACCTAGAGGCTTAGATGAAAACAAAAATAGTAGATACGGTATATTCTAACATTGCGTATTCGAAAAATGAGCTAGAAACACCTACATGCATTTTCATAAAATTATTGTATATTTCATTTGTCACAACATTTGTCTTTAAGAATGATTTCATTAAAGATAATCGCAGTGTGACAGCACGTGCTTACGCGGCAGCGGTTCGACATACGACTGAGGCTAGTGCGTCAGCTAGACGCAGTTTTATCGTCTCATTTTCCGAGACTGGGTACCGTACCTTTATTTTTTTGTTTTTATCTAAGCCTATAGGCCGTTTATTTACAAGGTGAAGATTGATGGTGGATCTGTTTTTATCTGATGGTGATCGGGTTTTGTCACATACTCTTCAATGGATAAAGGGGTTACAGTCGTTTAAATACAGATAGCCTTATTAATAAACGTGGAATAATCCCGGATTAGATTATACCTGTCTGTCAACTTTAAAAAAAGACAGCATGTTCTGACTAATCTGACCTTACTCCACGTTTATTAATACAAGAGAGTTTGATAGAAGCAAAAAGTTTGTGATTCAGTTTACTGCGCGGTGGCAACCGCAGTAAACTAAACCGGTAGCGGTTGATGATGATCACTGATAGTGGGACCTAGAGCTTTTATCGTTTTCTTTTAGACTGATGATAATGACTTAGTAGATTAATTACCGACCTTGCCGATCAACAGATTAGAATGTTTCAGTTCAAATGATATTTTTAATTTTCCAATGACATTACCCCGCTGATGATTCACTCTTATCGCTAACTTGTGATAACTATTGCAGATCGTAGTCGAAACACCGAGGTAAGACAAGATATAAATATAAATAAATAAATAAATAAATTCTGTGAACAACACACAGCGCCATCTAGCCCCGTGGTAAGCGACTAAGCTTGTGTTACGGTGACTAGACAACGGATATAATACTTATATTTATTTTTCTTTTGTAAATACATACATATTATACATAGAGGGACACCCAGACCAGACACAAATATATATTTTTATAAGCATAAATACTTGCACCCGGCGGGAATCGAACCCGCAACCTCCTGCATTGCAGTCGCGCTTTCGCACGAAGCGCCACAGAGGTCGTATATCCTTTCATTGTAGCTGTGTCACAAAGTATCAAGCGCGAATGATCATAGAGATTATAACATACTAACTGCGCCCCGCGGTTTTATCCGCGTAAATCCCGATCCCGCAGGATTTAATAAAAACGCTTTCTTATTGAATACCTACACACCACAAAGAACACACTCTTCAAATCTCATGTCTCTAGGACCAGCGGTTTGGGCTCTGCGTTGATTTATATATCAGTCAGGACATTGGTCAAAAATAAATATTTGTGTCTGGTCTGGATGTCCCTCTATGTATAATATGTATGTATTTACAAAAGAAAAATAAATATAAGTATTATATCCGTTGTCTAGTCACCGTAACACAAGCTTAGTCGCTTACCACGGGGCTAGATGGCGCTGTGTGTTGTTCGGAGAATTTATTTATTTTATTTATTTATTGGACCCTTTCGGCATAATACCCCCTAATACACCCTGTATAAATATAGATAGATATGGTTCGCCTTGTAGCACATGTAGCAACTCAACTAATTCAAGGACGAAACGAAACCTTACAGAGTTTCAATAGCAACATAAAACATTTAATTATTTCACATACTTACACACAAACTTTCACCTTTGTAATATTAGTAGGATAGGCGAAGATAGGTACCAAGCACAGGTGAAGTCACAGGTCACGACGGTACTTGCAAGTTTTGAGGTAGAGGTACCTACATACTTATAGAAGGTTGAGAAAATCTGTGAAAACTCAACGAATGGTCTTCTTCTGAACTAACATCTCACTTAGCACAATTCCTTGCCATTTAGCGTAAATAGGTATCACTTTCTTCTTCTTCGTGTCAAAGACTCAATTCTAAAATTACAATAATTAATTATATTATTAATTACTTTAATTAATTACACATATAATAATAAAGAAGCGTTAGTAAAATTTCTCAACGGAGTCTCTGCCTCACAATTTTTACAGTTAAAGCACTAAGAAAAGCTTTAATATCTGAATCGAGTCTCACAATATCACAACAGTCGTAACACCATGAAAAGTACCTACGTAAAAATAATAACAACAAAATTTCGGTTTTATGATGACGTCACATGTTTCTGGTGCCTTTGTCTATGTCAAACATCTACTATCTATTGTTTATTATGCTGCCATATCGTTGTCAAATATGGACGTCAGCTGGAAAACGTTGATATCAACAAACAGGCGAAGAAAACCAAGCCGAGCCAAGTTAACGAAACGAAGCTTCACAAATCATTACACAATGCGTTCCCAGTCACCAGAAAAGCGATGCCGACAAAAACTAAAGTCGAGAATCGAAGACGATAACCCGGAAACTGTGCTGGAATATTTTCTGGTTGTATTTAAAGCTGTTTAACATTATGTATAGGATAGAGGAATAGAAAGTACACCTGCCTTTATAAACAATATTGTAATTACGTGAATATTGATCGCCACTCACAAATAGAAATAGACTAGGGTTCACTTTACGTAGGCGTAGGAATGGAACGAATTTATATAAGCAAAAACCGGCGGCAAAGTAGCTGCTATAGGTACGGTTTTTCCTTTTTCTTTCGTAAAGTTAATATCTACCTTTCACAGAAACTTTTGGAGTAACCGAACCACGCTCGGAACTCAGCGATCTTTGTGTGTCTAAGTACTGACACATACACACAAAAATACCCCGATCATAGAATGCAAAAACTGTCCTGCGTCACACGACGACAGACAGAATACATAATACCTCCCTGTCTGAAATCGCGACCTAGTTGGTAAGGCTATAAAGTTCAATTCAGGTACCGGTAACAGGAGATATGGTGAAAGTAATACAGAAGTACTGAAGCACCAAACTACTAGGAAAACTGTGGTTTTACTGAATTCCGTGTCTGTAGCAAAAGCTGACTTTAATTAAAGAGACACATTTGGTAGGTATTTAGCTAAATCTCGACTTTGTTATGAGACGGTAAGGTTTAGTTGATTCATTCTGGATTCGGAAAAAAATACGATCGAACTGGAACAAAAGATAGAAAAAAAAGCAAGACAATCGAAAAAAAAACATAATACAATCCCCAAAAAAACAAGAAAATCGCAATTAAAAAACTGGCAATTTAATAGCTGTCAAAATTAAAATGCTTATATCTCAGTAAGGATTAACCCTAGGCTACTATTTTCATTTCGGATGACAGTGGCCAAACCTAAAATTCTTATATCTTGAAAACTATTGATCGATGACTACTAGTTTCTTTGCAGAAGTAATAGAGCCTTTTGAGATCTTGATTTTGGATGACAGCCGTCTAACTTTTAAACCTTATATCTCGGAAATGATTAATTCTCGGACACAAGTTTATTTCCAGAAGTGATTGAACTCTCCGAGGTCTTCATTTCAGATCATCGATCCGAAATGGACAGCTGTAATCCTGATTGAAGATCTCGAATGGGTCCATCACTACTGCAAAGAAACTAGTATTCTAGAATCAATGGTTTTCCAGAAATAAGCATTTTAACTGTAACTTTTTTTTTGTTTTATCGTCTTTTGTTTTCATTTCGATCGTCTTTTGTTTCAGTTACAATATGTTTACGACTTAGTTGACGACTATCATATCAACTATTTTTGATTTATGTTTGTATGAGAATATTAACAGTACCCATGTTCTTAAAATCACAAGGAACCGATACGCGTCGCCCCAGGGTGCAATAATGAACACAGCACTTTAGTAGCCTTCAACAACATATTATATAGTTACTTTTTACTGTGTGTTTCCGCAACTAGGGGCTTAGGGACAACTGGGGCTTTTTGCGTGATTTTAAGCCGTAGGTTTCCTCACGATGTTTTCCTTCACCGTAAAAACGATGTTAACAGCGCACTTAATTTTGTCTAAAAGAAAAAGACATTGGTGCGCGGTCAGCCAGGATTCGTAACCACAACCTTCGGAATAAACGTCGCAGTATCTACCTCTAGACCAACACCGCTCTAACAAATATCTGACTCAGTTACATCTCTATTCCATAATAACATTGAACTCTTTGGTTGTATTCAATTCACTCATGAATAATTTATCGTAGCCCTTATTGGCTGGACAGTTTTTGTGAAATGCGAGTTTTCGTGCCCGTTAATCGGTTTCTCGGTGCATCTGTTTGCGAGAAACTGTATGTGAAAAAGTTTTATCATCAAAAAATATTGTTCAGCTTCGGAAAGCTTTATAAGGGTTAGGTAGGTACTTTGCTATGTACCGAGTACTAAGTCATGTTGTACTTTTTTCATGATTGGGTTTGGTAAAGCTCAGTCAACGTGACGGCGGCGCCTCTCGTGAGGGTTTTTCCTTTTAAAGGTTTTAGGAGAGGGGGTCATTAAGACCTATCACCCCAGGGGATTGTAGTAGTATGTGCAAACAGTGCCTACCTTCCCCTGGAATAAGGTGAAGAGAAGGACACCGAGGAGGTTTATTGGGTAAACCTGTGGCCGCCCACCATCCTAGGCCTAGGCCAACAGGGAGCCCCACACATCCCCACCGCTCCCCCCGGAGCGGTGGGATAGTGCATAAGGACGCATTTCTCAGCGTTAAAAAAAAAAAAACAAAAAAGGCTCCAACTCCAATAACATTCAAAGGTAGTGAATTTATAATTCCGAAAAGGTAATTAAAAAGAACTTCCCGTAAAGGGAGATATTATGAGCTACACAGGAAAAATATACAATGATATTACAGAAAATCAAAAGACAATTATATTTTTTTTATTTAAACCTCAGGATCACTCATATAACTAATGCACCGCCAATGGCATGTGGGTGTATGAATGAATTCTAGGTACTTAGCGATTCAAAAGATCATTTTTTATCTGTATTTACATTTCCTTTATTGTTGTTTATATTTTTCCGATTACTATTTCCTGATTATGAATATATTCAGACCTTCAACTGTCACCTATACATATTAAATTCCCAGTCCTGGCCGATTCACTGACTGAAGCATAGCCTCAATATACCGCTGGTCCTAGAAATATGACATTTGGAGAGTATGTTCTTTGTGGTGTGCCCACACACCACAAAGAACATACATATTCACTAAGAAAAGGTTATTAAAAAAATATTAGGTGTTCAACAAGGCGCACATTATTACACATAGACATACGGAGTGCGAGTGTATGGTGTGCGGTAGAGTGCGGTATAATTGTAGTCCTATCTGAGGTCCTATCTTAATACCATCTCAATCCTACCTAAATCCTGTTAACTGTAGGACACGCGGGCAAAGCTGCGAGCAAAAGCTAGTCCATAAATAAAAGTGATTAGAAGCGTAATTTTTTTGTTCATTAAATTGTGAAAGGCAGTAGCTGGAATGTTTGTTAAATTCGAGTGAAAATATCGTACTGTTACAGATATCCGTGAACATCCTTGAAGCCAGGAAACTGGCCTGGTCTAATCCTCAGTCTCTAAACTCTTACGTGCTCATAATATTAGGGAAGGAGAAACACAGAACTAGGATCAGGAAGAACACGGCTGAACCACTTTATGGAGAAGTAAGAGAAGTAAATCATTATTAGGGTAGGTATGCTAAGTTATTAAACTAACACGATTTCTGTCGATATTAATTTATAGAACTTCGTGTCTATATAACGCGATCTAGACTAGAAGTTCTAAAAATAAGTATGGTAAGTTATCTAGTCCCCAAACTTAGCATATATACCCTATAATGGTTGATTAATTAATTGAATTTAATGTGTAAATTATTCCTGATTTAATAATCAATCATTTTGTAGTTTTTATTGAAAACTTCTACATTATTAAAAAATTAAAAATGGCTTTACTGAAACATTTAATAAAGAAGTACTACCTGCTAGAAATTATAATAATTTCTGGTCATTTCAACAGTACTTCGTCTTTGAATGGTACGCTTCGATTCGTGAAGTCCAGAGAGCTAGTCTATGGCTAGCCGTTATGGAGCCGAAATGCTGCGCTCCGCCTAGACTACTCGGAGAGTCTAATATCGACTTGGGAGCTATTTGGGCGCAACCACGTTTGTACTTTTTAATCAGGTGTTGTAGTTAGAGCTAAACAATTCTAGTCGAACAACTAAAATTTTATATTTAGTCGTACAAATTTTCTTTAGCACCATGCGCACTACGAAAATGTCTTTCTATTTTCTGTAGTGCGCATCTCTAGTGCACAAGACGGTTTTCAGCTCGAACTGGTCAGGTCATCTACACTAATATTATAAAGAGGAAAGATTTGTATTTTTCTGTGTATGTGTGTTTGTATGTTTGGAATGAATAAAATCAAAAACTACCGTGCCGATTTCAAAAACTCTTTCACTATTAGAAAGCTACATTCACCATGAGTAACATTGGCTTTTGATCTCTCTTGTAATTTATTTGGTGTGTACAATTAAGAATTTATTCATTCATTCTTCTCGATATTTTCACGGGATCGGGACTTATGCGGGTGAAACCGCGGGACTCTGCTAGTAAATAATAAATAAATAATTTATTTCAGGCTACAAATGCCGATAAATATAGGATATTGGAGTTTATTGAGCAGCTGCTTATACTATACACGTCCAAGTGAATAACGTGTTGCTTCTTTGTTTTTAAAATTAAAAAAAAATCTTTTACTGAAAAAACAGCTTTTTTTTTTAAATAAAGGCAATTAATGTGTAGATTGGTAGTAGTCCCAACTAAATAAAAGGACAATTAAAGGTCGATGACCTCCAACTCTCAGAAACAGCTGATTTTCAAGTAAACTTACTCGAAATTTTCAAAAACTATTTCAAATGAAAATACAAATACTTAAAGTTAAAAGTTGTTCGCCTAACCAGACGTGTAGAACTTCGTATAAAAGCAATTGCTCCATAAACCCCAACACCCTCTATACTACTTAATTGGATATTTTATACTTATTAAAAGTTTAATAGATAGCTTGAACCATGTTATTAGCACAATCAAGTTATTAGCAAAACTTTGCCTTCGCTATGTTTTCTTTACTGAAGCTCGTTACGTAGATCTGTTGTGCAACTCTTTCACCACAATATTATTCATCATAGCAGCACGTGCTGGATAAGAGTTGATGTATGGACCCTGTAATCTGTAGAATTCATTTCATTGTAGAATTCATATAGATTGATCACACCCATTTCGCAACATGTCTCCTAGCATATGTCGACGCAGCTTTGACCTTCATCTTCATGTTATCATACTCTCTTTGTACACGCTTATGTAATCTCAGGCGGTGGCTTCCTGATGGCCAACTCCCTAAAGGCTGGTAGCCAGGGAAGCTTAGGTACTGCTTCAATTTACATGCAGCAGAAGACATTTCAACATCCATCACTCTTACGTCAACACTAATTCCCTCAACTTATCTTTGTATCACTATTATGCCTTAAATTCCTACTGTGTCATGTCTTGCCTCGTCATAACTTTACTGCTGTATAAATTTGCCATTGGGGGGACCAGGTGACCTGTAATACAGCTTCAGTGTCTCAGACATCTGCTTCTAACTGAACCTAGTTTTAGTCCAATTGTATTGCTTATGTTTTTTGTGGGAATAAATAAATGCCTTTATATTATTTTATTAATTTCGGGATTCAATCTGAAAAATAACATTTTTAGATCATCAAGTCTTTCATAAATGGGCTCAACTGAGTCTACCTCGAGAAACAGCTGCTGGTGCGGTTGGTTTTCTGAAGGTGGATATTTCTATAGTGTGTCGAGACGATATTCAAGTTATGCCAGCGATTATCAATCAGGAACGGCATGAGGGGTAATGGGAAATTATTAATAAATAGGATTGATAATTATTTTAAATACCTTCATCTATCTATCTATCTTCTATTACTATTATAAAGCGGAAGAGTTTGTTTGTTTTTTTGTTTGTTTGAACGCGCTAATCTCAGGAACCACTGGCCCGATTTGAAAAATTCTTTCGGTGTTGGATAGTCCATTTATTGAGGAAGGCTATAGGCTACTTTTGATCCCGATATTACTACGGGATCGGGACTTATGCGGGTGAAACCGTGGGGAGCTGCTATGCAAAATACAATGCTGTAAACTTTTATTTACCTTATACTTAGTAGAGGTAGGTGTATTACCTACCTCTATTATAAGGTAAATAAAAGTTTATAGTTTGTAGTTTATAACCTCTTGATTTAAAGTTGTATGTATATACAACTTTAAATCAAGAGGTTATTTTAATTTACAAAAAAAACTTATTTTAAGAGACATTCGTCACCCCTCAACTTCGGAGCAGCAAACTGCAAATTACCTGATAACCGTATATGGAGCGTTTGGGATTTCTTCTGCAAGCCAACGAGATAGGCGATATGGAAAACTGCCTAATACTTACGTTAAAGTTTCTTTTTGTGGACTATCGGTAAGTAACATGATTTGATTATATTATACTAGCTGGTACCCGCGACTTCGTCGGCGTAGAATTATTACATAGTCCTTTTTTCGATAAGCTAATCTCTAAAAATAAATAAATGTAAGTAAGTATAGCTTTTTTTTCTCTTTTCGCGATGTTTTATTGAAATTAAAGACATTTTTCGGTTTTAATCGCGTGGTGTTTATTACTTTTAGCATTGTTTCAACGCTCAACGTTTCGAGACCTTTACAGATCCCTTCTTCAGGATTGACTGAGATGTGATTTGTCATTGTAATGTATATTCGCTTAGATTAGCTCAGTTCAGCTAACTCATTTTGTAATGTGGAGTTAATCAATTAAAGTGTTAATCTATCTCAGCTTAGCTCAGCTCAGCTAACTTAGCTTACCTTAGCTCAGTAACTTAGCTTAGCTTATCTAACTTTAGTTCAGGTTATCTAACTTAGCTAAGCTCAGGTCATTTACCTTAGCTTAGCTCAGCTAACTTAGCTTAGTTCAGCTAACTTAGCTTAGCTCAGCTCAGCAAACTTAGCTTAGCTTAGCTCAGCTAACTTAGCTTAGCTCAGCTCAGCTAACTTAGCTTAGCTCAGCTAATCAGATAACTTACCTTAGGTTCAGGTACCGATAGGCGTTGGTACAGAAAGAACGGTGGTTTCCAGCGCAAATCGGCGTTTTTTCTGTATACGACCTAAGTCCCGATCCCGCGGGTTTACGGTATCAAAAGTAGCCTATGTCCTTCTCCGAGGTCCCATCTATCTCTATACCAAAATTTATCAAAATCGGTTCAGCGGTTTAGGCGTGAAAGCGCTGTTACCTAAGTCCCGATCCCGCGGGATTTACGGGATCGAAAGTAGCCTATGTCCTTCTCCGAGGTTCCATCTATCTCTATACCAAAATTTATCAAAATCGGTTCAGGTATACGACCTAAGTCCCGATTCCGCGGGATTTACGGGATCAAAAGTAGCCTATGTCCTTGTCCGAGGTCCCATCTATCTCAATACCAAAATTTATCAAAATCGGTTCAGCGGTTTAGGCGTGAAAGCGCTGTTACCTAAGTCCCGATCCCGCGGGATTTACGGGATCAAAAGTAGCCTATGTCCTTCTCCGAGATTCCATCTATCTCTATACCAAAATTTATCAAAATCGGTTCAGGTATACGACCTAAGTCCCGATCCCGAGGGATTTACGGGAACAAAAGTAGCCTATGTCCTTGTCCGAGGTCCCATCTATCTCAATACCAAAATTTATCAAAATCGGTTCAGCGGTTTAGGCGTGAAAGCGCTGTTACCTAAGTCCCGATCCCGCGGGATTTACGGGATCAAAAGTAGCCTATGTCCTTCTCCGAGGTCCCATCTATCTCTATACCAAAATTTATCAAAATCGGTTCAGGTATACGACCTACGTCCCGATCCCGCGGGATTTACGGGATCAAAAGTAGCCTATGTCCTTGTCCGAGGTCCCATCTATCTCAATACCAAAATTTATCAAAATCGGTTCAGCGGTTTAGGAGTGAAAGCGCTGTTACCTAAGTCCCGATCCCGCGGGATTTACGGGATCAAAAGTAGCCTATGTCCTTCTCCGAGGTCCCATCTATCTCTATACCAAAATTTATCAAAATCGGTTCAGCGGTTTAGGCGTGAAAGCGTAACAGACAGACAGACAGAGTTACTTTCGCATTTATAAGATTAGTAAGATAAGATAAGATAGTAAGATTAGTAAGATAAACAATTACGGTCACATATTTTAAGAAAATTTTGACAAAAGTATGTACATTTTTTTGAAATCGCCCAAATGGTAACTTTAACAAGGCAAGTTCTTTAAAGTAAAATAAAGATAAAAAGATCCCTCTCTGCCGCGTTGGTTCCAGGCAAAAACAGCAGTACAGTACCGAGCTTGCAATCCAGCTTATTGCGAGGAGATTTCTATAGTGGAAGTGTTCCCGAACATTTGTCAAATTATTCGGCTGGAGGTATGCTGTGCTGAAACGTGCTATACTAAAGCATTGGCAAGTACGGATCTGAGGCTGGGTCTGGTGTCACATGATGGAGAGAATGGTAGAAACCTACAGATACCTAGCTAGATAGATGATAATTTGCATAATAAACAGTTTTATTTTGAGAAATAAAGCTAATTTCTATTATGCTGGATTAGGTAATAGTAGGAGAAAAATTAAATTATTTATAGTATGAATGCAACGGACCGGGACAGCATACCTATAGCCTGTTTTATATGTACCTACTGCTAAAGCACGAAAAAATTGGGAATTATAGGTACTTAGGTACATTAAATTAAGATTGTTCGCTTTTTTAAAGGTTTTGTTCCAACATTTGGACCATCTTTAATTCACATGTACGGAAACAATACCCAAAACTCATTTGGAACGAGCGGTGAGGATGGTTCTTATTATAGAGGTGCTCTTTTGGTGTCTCTGAAGACAGTAGTACCATACTACCATCAAAGAATGAGGAGCTCTAGTGTGGAACCAGTTGCTCCTATTCACATAGTAAGATGTGTTTTAATAAATTTAAATAATTATGAATTCAAAGCAATTTATCAATCAAAGTCATTTATTGGCCAGTCTTTATGAACCTTATTAACGTACGTATAAGGTTCATAAACCTACAAATAAAAGTACGGATTGGTTGTATGTCATGCGGCTTTTTTGTCAAGCAGAGATTGTTTTTGAGTTTAAGACAAATTATTGTTGCAGGAAAATATGTGGAAATTCGAAAACTTTATTCTATACTGTTCACTCTTAGAAGTATCTATGCTAGACCGACAAACAATTGGTCGATACTCAGGACTTGCCGTAACTATAGGGGAAATCAACTTCGGACAACGTATAGATCAAGGTACCTACTGCGTGCAGACTAATTTACTGTTATTATTTATAATAACCTATTAAGGTAGAATAAATATATTACTACCTAACTTAATACTTTCATACATATTAATATATATCGCTTGGACTATTTTACTTAACATGGTAAAAAGTGTAACATTGTGTTTTCACAGCAATATGTTTTTGGTCATAAACTTCATGGTTTGAAACGTCTAGGCAAACAACTTTACAATTAAATACAACTTTGGAATTTATAAATCTAAACTATGTTTTATTTGCAAATATGTACCTCTCTATATTTAATTCGAATATCAATAGTCTGTGATTTCATTTTGTTTCAGATTTCAAGAATGTGCTCGATGAAATAAGTAAGTATTTCAATATATTATTTAAACATTTTATTAACACGAAATATTTAAAAATACCTAATGTCAATGTTATCTTATTTTAGGGAACAGAAAACTTCACTACACCGGTTCTTTAGACGTTATAAAAACGAATCCAAATTACGGGCATCTTGACTTTTCATCAGCATTTCCGGTGCTACAATTTGGCTGCTCTTTACCTGACTTCAGACATCGAATATTTAGGAACAATATGATTAGCAACGTTGTCGACATCTTGGTAAGATTAAAATGACTTATAGGAATCAGTTTTTGGGGGTTCCGGCTACTTTCGTTATCATTATTCTTAATCCTCAGGAGTTAGCATTAAAGCAAACATCAGAGAAGTTTAAAAACATTGAATATACTCAATCAGCTGAACTTGTTAAGGATCTTAGTACGGCTATTGATGACGCCTCTATAATCATACTGAAATTCATAGACTTTGTTCAAAATACTATGGAAGCAAGTGATGAGCAATGCTTAACAAAACTTGATCAAAAACAGGTTACGCTTCAGAGAGAAGAAATGGTAATTGAACTAGTCCTTACAGACCATATACAGACCAGTCATATTCTATACTGACTTTTGTAAGATTTATATTTTGTAAATTGATTACAGGAAAAAATATACCACCAGCTATCAAAAAAATTAAAAAGTAATTCGAGCATGAATTTAAACCAAATATTGAAGACTTCGAGAGATTATTTTACTGTACCGAAGAAAGAGATCAAAGTTTTACTTGCAGAAATTAAATCTTTAGTACAAAAGATGAAAAATCTTATTTTTCAGGTAAGTTAACTAAAAAAAAAAAAAAGTTTATTTGCACAAAAACAAAATTAGCCAAACATCGTTTGTTCTTAATTTTAACTTAGACAACTAAAAAAACTGAATCTCGCGATTGGCATTCTCAACAACCCATTCGTATATACTTACCTATGTCTCTAATTATAATTATTTTCTTTCTCTATTAGTCATTGGATGGATGGCCAGAAATAGTAATTTGGCTGTTAAATAGCACTTCTAGAGTTGCCTACTACAAGTTATCTCCCGGGGAAATCATTTATTCAATGACGTCTGAACAATGCGGCAGAAATACCGGGAAAATTCAAACAATTTATTTGAAGGTTGGTTAAAGGATCAAAGTTAACAGTGTGCTAAGTATTATTTTATTTGAAACCACTTATCCGATATGGTTTAAACTTACGGCGGCGGCTTTAGCGGTGTTAATTGATAGAATTGTACTGACATAAGTAATTCAAAATATATTTTCCTCTCCAGTCGCTAACCCTTAGATGATTAAAAACTGCATTACCTCTAAAAAATTCTTAAGTCCTAAGTCGCTGAGACAAGAAATAATCATTAATCAGCCCTCAGCCACGGAATAGTTAAAAGGCACACCATGTGGTGAACCTTGGATCCGCCGGTAGCTTCGATAAAACGAGCCGACAATCAATATAGTTTTGGCATCGACTCGAACTTAGCGTCTCAAATATCCTATAATACGTCGCTATTGCCTAATCTAATCTAGTCTACAACCTTGAAGTCTTTCAAGTATAAACTGAATAGGTTTCTTCTAGGCAAGCTCGATTCATCATTGACCTCTTCGTTGCTCCTCAGCAAATACCTAGATATTTTATTTTAATAATTTCAGCCTCTGAAATGTCCAAAACACTTGAACTCCTTGTTGACCAGCTGTTACTGCGTAGCGGGTAAAATAGAACTGCTCATGTGGATGGGAATGTTTACTGAAATAAACCAGTTTAAAAACTGTTTGCCCAAAGAATTTAAAATTAAAATTAGAGACAACGAAATGTGTATAAAGAGCAATACTTCGGTAAGTTAAGTACTAATCCGATATCTTTTGAGATACCATAGGCACTTACGATTGTAATTAAATCAGGCAAGCAGAAAACTTTTACTAACATTTATAGACGAATCTAGTAAATAATAAGGTTCTCTGGCTAAGTAAAATGTCTGTCACAATTTCGCACAGGTACGTTGAAAATCACTGACACGAGCGATACAAAATGCAATACTTAGCCAAAGTATGTAGTTACTTGACTTCTCTGTAAATACAGGGGTAAGACATTTACGAGTACCCATTTAGGTACTGCTTTCACCTATCGTTACCAGATCAAACAAAATGAGTTAATTTTCATCACTGCCGAAATGCATCACATCTGCATCACACATCAGACATCAGCTGCAGTAGCAGCAGATGCTTGAAAGCTTTTTCGTACAAACAAATTTTCAGTATTTGTTTGCCAGAAAAGTAAATATTGTGTAAAAGCTAGGTTTGTGCACTTTTCAATTTTTAATAAATTTTTACAATTCTAGATGTTAGAATGTCGGGTGTTCATATTTCGTGCGAAATTGACTCCCGCAGCGGAGGCAGCACAAACTCCTTCTCCTTTCATAAGAGTCAATGCTTTGAACTCAGTTAAAGATACCAAGGCAAGATACCTTTTATTTAGTACAAGCTGGTTTCACCCGCGTAAGGCCCGATCCCGTGGGAATATCGGGATCAAAAGTAGCCCATGTTACTCAGGGTGAATGTGGCTTTCTAATGGTGAAAGTTTTTTGAATTCGGCACAGTAGTTTTTGAGTTAATTCATTACAAACGTACACACACACACACACACACACACAAAAATACAAATCTTTCCTCTTTATAACATTAGTTTAGATGTAGACTAGGTAGCTGTTGCCCCTGTTGTAGTTAGGCAGTTTTGCTGGGTAAATCCAGATGGTACTTATGTTTTTAAGCTGCCCGACTTCAGCTTATATAAAAGATAAGTCGGTTGCGCTACTATGTAGGAGTACTATGTAGATTATTTTGTCCTTTTTATGAATTCGGGTTTTGAATGTTTTAAATTACCTACCTACCCACTAGGGCATGAATCCCGGGATCCCGGGATATCGTAATCCCGGGATCTCGGACGCGAAAGTTCGATATTATAATCCCGGGATTGAGTGATCCGATATCGAGATTTGAGCAATTTACTATTTGGGTATAAATTAAGGTTTTTAGCTATATTTTTCCTCATGGAATGATTGAATAGAACTATTAAAATTAAACCCAAATTAGTCTACCCCTGAGGAAGAGATCTGTAAAGATTTAGAAGCGTAGGGAATTGGTAAAATGTTTAAAACAATAAAAGTGACGTGATTCATTGCAATTTTTAAGACAATTATTTTTTATACAAGCTCGCATGCAATTTTTTTCTGCTAACATCATTTTAGTGGTGCGCCTAGAATTTGGCGCGAAAGTTTAGACACTTTTGGGTTTAGGGTATTTGTCCGCCATATTTCCAAAATGATGGGGTGGACGGCCCTCGGGGTAACTTATTTACGTAATGAAACCACTAGAGTCTTAAATATATTAAATATTTTAAATTTAACACATTTTTATTGTATTAAATTCGCCTTTTTAACGATATCTAAAATCTCAGTATCAATCCCGGGATCCCGGGATTGAGCTCTTAATATCGATATCGTCCCGAGATTGAAAACCTTCCGATATTGCATGCCCTACTACCCACCTATTTTTAAGCTAGTGCATAGCTTCTATCGCGGGCTTTGAGCGCGGCGACTGAAACAAGAAATTCCGTAAAGAAAATAAAACCTAACAACCCCCACTCCGCCTACCATCAAATTTTTTTTTTCATAAGTTGATAAAAAATGCTATGCAAGCTTTACCACGACAGTCCCAGAGTGCCACACGTTTTTTTGACTCCGGTTATTTATTTTACCCCCTTTGATAATATCTTACTTAGATATGACAGCTAACGACATCTATGTCAAATGCTTAGAACTCGAAGCGCGCTTTATTCGTTTTTCAAACTAGGTTGCTGCGTTCAAAAGTAAGCTCATTAAGTAGTTCTGAGAAATGTTAAGAGATGTCGCTTAAATAAAATAAATAATAAAATATTAAAGTAGAAACATATTTTCAGATCCAAAATAAGACCCTGGCTCCCGTCTGGAATCAGGTACTGAAGATTCACGCTATGGTGTTTTCAAGCAATGACCGTTTAGTTACGAGTCCTCCTTGTGTTTTGGTTGAAGTGTGCGACGATTTGTCGGTAATTATTTAATTTGTATTCACGATGACGGCCACCCCATACTTTTTACCCGCCGTATGTTTTTCGCGACTATCTTTGTATGTTTGGAATATTTTTTATTATCTCTCAAACCACTTCAAAGATTTCTTTAATTAAGGTACCTATCGTTAGATTTGTCTCTTTTTAGCAAAATTTGAAAATACAAACGTACATAGTTTATGAATCTGATATCGTTTATAAGGGTTATTGACTACACCGGTCTATAGGTACATACCAAACGTGTAGGTAGTAGGTAGACTATCGAAACACAGATGAATCCAAAATCCGGACGATACGATTAAGCTCGGTGGGTGGTGACAAACGGTAGCCGAAGCCTCATATTATAACAATCATCGAAGAGTCTTGTGTGTTAGTGAGCTTTAATGTCGTTTTCTAAGTAATATTAGTTTTTAGGGTAAATCGGAACTAATTGGTCGAGTCCACATTGTACCAGTAATCGACGAAAGAAAAAGCTACGAATACGCACCAAAATTGAGGTGGTTAGATATTAATAAAGGCACAGAAAAGGTTGGACAAATTCTTATTTCTGCACAGTTATTACAGGTAAGTTAGTTATTAGTAATTTATTCCAGGCAAGTAGTTATTTTCTAGCACATCACCTTCAACTAGCGACATCTTTGACAGAACGGCAGAAGCTAGAAGATAGCTTTGTTTATGTTGAAAACGGGGGCATAGCATACTGCACACATCTTACAAGTTAGTTCTGTGTGGTGAAAAGAGATGACGCCACTGAAATACATCTTTGTTAGGGTTCCGTACCTAAAGGTAAAAACGGGACCCTATTACTGAGACTTCGCTGTCTGTCTGTCCGTCTGTCTGTCACCAGGCTGTATCTCATGAACCGTAATAGCTAGACGGTTGAAATTTTCACAGAAGATGTATTTCGGTAGCCGCTACAACAACAAATAAAAACAAAATAAAACAAATATTTAAGAGGGGCTCCCATACAACAAACGTGTTTCAAAAATAACAAGGAGTCAGGACAGGAACAGGGACAGGAGTACAAATCGAGTTGGTCATGGAATTCAAAATGGCTGCCCTATCTGTCAAATATACCAGTCTGCCTTACTTACCAAAGAGTTTCTTTTATGTTTCAGATTTTCTTTGTGCCAAGGTTTTTTTTTTTTTTTTGAGTGATTCGGTCGTTTGATGGGAGTAAGAATCGAAGATAAATATTTCATAATATATTCCTATAAAATTTAAAAATTGGTTGTTGTAAACCATTTTAGGGTTCCGTATCCAATTGTGATAGTGGTACGGAACCCTTTATGCGCGAGTGTCGCACTTGCCCCGTTTTTGTTTTTTTATTGAAGGCTATAATTTGACACATCTTCCTGAATAAAAAAATGTCACATACATAGGACCAAATCGTCAGATCTTAGTCTGAAATTTAAAAGAGAAGATAGTTTGAAAACCGTGCAGAATGCGGCGGTAGATGTCCGGAGATTCCTTTCTAAGAACTTTAGCTTTGTTGGCGGTAAACGATACCTGTTTTCTGAAAGATAAAAAATAATCTTCGATAGGAGTAAATCAGAAAACTTTAGGCCAGTTAAAATCAAAAAAATGTTAATTTATTTTAGGTACCAGAAACTTTGATGAAATCAACGATTTACAGTTCAGTAAATGAAACCCTGCAAGATACAGGAGTAAAGGATGTCATCACAGAAGTTGATATTTTCGAAAAATTACCTGCATGCCTTATACCAAAAAGTACCACTTATAAGTAAGCAAGAAGACTACCTTATAAGTAATTTACAATTACATTAAGTACAATATTATTGTTACAACTATAAATAGCCATAAATATTTACACCTAGTGAAACTTAGGTACCAGGTACTACAAGTTTACGAACTAGAAGTACCTGGTACGTAAACCTTGCTAGTACGAGCTTTTTCTAATGGCACGGTACTCCATTGCACTTTGTCAAGTTTTTCTTAAAGATTTGACAAGTAAAACCCTTTGATGTGTCTTAAAAACCCACAACGCTTGGTAAAAGGTCACGGCTATGCTATTCATTCATTCATTCATTCATTCATTCATTCATTCACCACTTTACTATCGGCCGAACGAAAATACTAGTCGGTTAACTACAAGTTATTCAACAGGATGGACGTCTATTGGTGGGGTCTCCGTGACGTCGAAATGTCACGGAAACCTTGCGCTGTACTAGAGATCGACGAGCTCACTATAAAATCGGAGATCATTAACGACAATAAGTCAAACAGCAACTTCCCTAACGGACGGATCTCTCAGATCTTCGAAGCGCCCCTTAACGAAGTCTACTGCCCTTCCTTGACGATTAGGTTAGTTTTAATCAGCAACTATCTAAAAGGACAACGGACATGTTACAGTAAAGGTCTCTGCATACGTAACGTTTCCCGGACGGGACGTGCCAATTTCTACATACAAAAACCCGTCTGTGTAAGACGTGGTCAAATTAAGAATGTAAAAGACAAGTTTTTTATAAATATATTTGTTCAAGATTTTAAAAAATATTAACTTTTGTCTGCGATATCTGTCAATTTAAGTATCATCATTGTAAATAATTAAATGTATGTAGGTTGTATGATAGCAGTACTTTTGGAAGAACACTGTTTTTGGGGACCAATGTCGTGAAGAATCCTAACAAGTACCTGGTGGAATGGATCCCGAAATACGTAAGGGAAGTGTCTTTGAAATCCGCTTCAATTGCGTCTTCGACTTTTTGTCGAGGTAAGGTATTACAAAACGCAGACGCATTTGTATAATGCAATGACACTTAAAATCAGTTGAACTATTTTCAGTCAATGGTAATTTATTTGTCAAGAAAAGCATGACATCCTTGGACTATAGTACCGACGAAGGCAGATCAGAAGCCAAAATCGTAACTAACACAAAATCAAAGAAGCAGCTGTTGAAACGGCTGTTTTGTACCTCCAAGTCTGATGAAGAAGAATATGTTCTGCTTCCTCTGTACGACAAGGAGAAAGATTGTAATACAGAGAAGGAATCTGGCCCTGAATTTCAGGATTGGTGGTTTAGATTTTTCTCTTCTCAGAAGGTGAGCTTCTTCGTTTGAAGTGATTGTGCATCTAAGGAGTAATTTATATATGGCATCAGCTCTGTATGTAATACAATATTATCAAGTTGGAAGTATTGTTGGCGCTATAGTATATCCTGTATGTCAGAGGAGGCTATAGTGCATTTAGGGTTCCATACCTCAAAAGGTAAAAAAAACAGCCCATATAAGATCACTTTGTTGTCCGTCCGTTTGTCAAGACGGACTTTACTCGGGAACGCGCGGAGGTATTGAGTTGAAATTAAAACTAAATACATATGATCTATGTAGTCCCTATTACGTGTATAAAAATCAAGATTTGTACTTTCGCGAAACTTGTAAGCAACAACATTTTATTTTTAAATTTTCATCTTTTTTTAATTTTTTGACTTTTCTCTTTGCTTATGCTGCAGCTGTAAGACCTTGCTTTTCACCAAAATTTACAATTCTAGGTTAACCGGAAGTACCTCATATTTTTGGGTAGAAAACCTAAATGGCACTTCTCGTTGACTTGGAACCACGAAATTTGGCATAAAAAAATGTAGGTAATTGTAGCACGTAGTAAAGAAAATTTTAAAAACAAAATAGAAATAGTTTAAAATAAAATGGCTAAAGTAATTAAAATATCGGACATACCCCGTCGTGCCTCAAGGTTAAGAACTTGGATTTATATTAGGCTAACGTACCTAAACAACTTTTAAAATTGCACCACCTTTTGTAATGCAAAAATCTATAGTGAGATGCATGACTGAGCTATGTGGTGAACTCGGGGTTCCTTTGAAAAAATCTGAGTGCCTACATTGGCCTGTTTCACTCAGAATAACTTAGATTCTTCTTCTGTTTTCGCGATGTTGTATTGAAATTAAAGACATTTTTCGGTTTGAATCGCGTGGTTTTTATTACTTTTAGCATTGTTACAACGCTCTAATACTAATAAAAACCACGCGATTCAAACCGAAAAATGTCTTTAATTTCAGTATAACTTACCTAAATATTAAGCATTAAAAAACCTATTACATCATTTTGTTTGTTTTAATAGACTGTACCTAAGGAAGGGCGGGGCTATTCCGTCACAAAAACAAAAGCCTAATGTGTACACCTTTGTAATCTCGTTTAATAATGAAGCTCCTGTAAATTAAACAAATGTATCCCAGAAAGTAGTTGTCCGTTGTTCTGTACATCATATTTTTAGTGCAGTAAACCTGTGTCAAGGTTGGAAAAATATCAAATTTCTTGAGAAAGGTGAAAACTGACTTAATATCCCCGTGCGGGGTTATTACGTCAAACGCAATTACATACGCCATCTGTGAAGCGATTTTAGCAAGTCTGAGCTTTACACAATAATGACCATAGAAATCGTTGGTATTTGCACTTTATTGGGCTGTAATAAGGATCAGTTTCGAGGAAAAATTCGTTTATTTTTCTGTGGGGCTATTACGTCGATGCTCCATACACACTAGAGATGGGGTCATAATAATTATCGATAAACAAACCAAACACTAAATAAAACAACAAAATACAAAATACAAATTCTTACAATAAAAGTTGTTCGCCTAGACCTCTAGAACAACCCCTTTTCGGCTTAATACCCCCTCGTCGAAACATCCTGTATAATATAAAAATGAATCGCTAAATGTGTTGCTAAATGTAAGGGTATAATAAAGAATGTTTTAAATATTTATGCAATAAAACTTAATTCTTCAAAAATGTATGAAATGAAATTAAGTACCTACCTAAATAAAAATTAACTTTACTTATTTTATGTCAAAAAATATTTAATCGATATTGTTAAAAAACAGCAAGTAAATAACTTTATACAATAATCGACCTATGGACATCACTAGTATTTTGTAACTTCATAGAAAAACGAAGGGGCTATTAAGTCACTAAATTCGACTTAATTTCCCCGCCATCAAAATCACGGGGGTTATTACGTTAGACTCAATAACAACGCGAAATCATAGCATATCATTAAGCTAATTATCTACAAGGAATCTCAAGTTCGTAAAATCGTCACTTACCTTGCAAAAGCTTTGAAAAAACCACGCACACTAATTAAAATAAAAGAAAATTGAAGAGCATTTACGCGTGTCGGTGCATCCAAAATGGCGACTATGAAAAAATGCTTGTCAATCAAACAGAACACGCGCAAATAGCGCCATCTAGTATATATCATAGGTAAAACCTTTTTCTCTATCTGTACATAGATGTCACTTCTGGCTAAAAGTGAAATTGGAGGTGAAAAGACCGTTTGACGTAATGGCCCCGCGATGTAATAGCCCCGCTCTTCCTTATACGATAAAAATAAAAGTACATATAAACAACTGTTTAGGGAAAATGCCACTAAGTGTTCAAGTCAAATATTGAGTAATGTTTAAATATAATCATAATAAAACTGAAATAACACGTGTTTATGATATCATAGTAGTCATAATGAAATAACTATTGTATTTAATCTTACAGGATTCCTTTGAAACTTATAAGGCGCCCTTGGGAAGAATAAAGGTATAATAAATAAAAATAGATGTTTCAAAATTAATAAATATTAAGAATGTTGTTTCATCTCCTTTATCTCTGGATTCGCCGCCGTTTTTTTGTTCAGTTCGTTCCCTCTGAAATTAAGTTTGAAATTCATACAGCTCTACGAGACGGAATTGGAATGTCAGCCGGAGTATTCCAAATTTAAAGACTGGTGCAAAACTCTGAAGTTATACAACGGTGACAAAACTGGTATACCGGAAAAGGTTGGCAAGGCAGACATACTGATATTATTTATACCCTAAGTATAGGTAATTACGAGTATATGTCGAACTGAGGAGTTCACGCCCGTAACTTAATCACTCCCCATTCACCACTGTGACTCGTGGTGTCATTTAACAGTCAAGATTTACAATTTACGTTTACCATTTGAAAAAATTGACTAGATAATGACGCTTCCAAATATCAAATCGATAAGTTTACTTTCCCAGGACGAGGAACTCCAATGTGGGTACCTAAAAGCTGGAATAGCGATATATCCGTGGCCTCCACCACCAGAAACGATAGCTGTTAGCTCGACTGGAGTCGAATTGGATCGAGGGTAAGCATCACTGACGTATAGAAGGTTAGAAGGTAAGTTCATCGGTGGTAAGCATGCAGTACCGGATTCCTGCTAAATAAAAAAGCATAACTATTTATTCCAAAAAAATAATCCTATTTTAACCTGTTAAATCTATGGCTATAGAACTTAAAGAATATAACATTTGAAACTACTATCTTCACCTTGATAGGAAAATAATAATATTCGCAAAATTCGGATACATTAGTAGTTAACAAAATATTCTTATCTTCGTGTATTAGCAGAAACAAAAGTGCTGAAAAAATTGTAACTAAAATAAGTTACAGAAGATGGTAAAGGCAAGGGCCGAGGAGCATCTACTACTAGGTAAACTGTGATAAAGGTAACGATGGATTTAAATCGAACCATACCTAATATAAATTCATTCGATTTATGACGATCAACCGATCAACCTATTAACTTAATCAACCTTTAAGGATGGCGTCACTTACAATAAAATGATTGTGTAGAAACATGAAAGATTGATGATGTGTACAGAACTTCCGTCATTAGGTACACGTTTTTTATCTAAATAATTTACAGCAGCTATATAGATTTTTATTGCCCTCTGCCTTATTACTGCGCGTAATACATTTGGTATATTTTCAAATTTGATAACATTTAGGAGTACCTAAGTGATGTGATGTTTTACTACTTAATCATGTCAGATGTTTTAGACCAATCGTTAACCGCTAACCGTCAACCGCCAACCGTCAACACGTCAAGTCATAAAAAAATGATAGTGATAGCGCAATAATCAACACAAGTCAATGTACGTTGATGTTAAAGAATATTGTACAATTATAGAATTACTAGCTGATCCGGCAAACGTTGTTTTGCCTTATAAATTATAGATAGTAGCCGATTCTCAGACCTACTAAATACGCATATAAAATTTGGTAAAAATCGGTAAAGCCGTTTCGGAGGAGTACGGTAACTAACATTGTGACATGGAACTTTTATATATTAGAGATAATATGGCTACAACCTTCTGAGATTATTGAATTTAAACTTATTCGAAACTTTATAAATGAAATTCCAGCTTTTTTGAAGACTACCCCAAAAACGATCCAACTCAATATCTAGTGAGGGTATACGTCGTAAGAGCGTTAAACCTGACTCAGAAGGATTTTATTCACAAGTGTGATCCGTACGTTGTCATCAAATGTGGATCCAAGCAGTCTGGAGAAAGTAGTCAGTTCATAGCAAATACTGTCAATCCTGTTTTTGGAAAGTAAGAAAGTATAAAAATTAAAGTTATTTTATATTATTCTAATATCATATGTAGGGTAATTGATATTAAGAGCAAAAAATATAACTACATCCTTATAAAGACATGCTTTATATTTGGTAACGTTCTATCTAAAATATAGGTATTGTTTCGTAATAATTATTGTTGCCAATTAACAAAATAAACTTAAAAATGAATAATCCCTTATTTAAGATTTTGTCTGAGATATAATTAGGATCTTTTACATTTTCAGAATGTATGAATTCAGATGTTCTCTACCTGAAGATTACCTTCTAACTCTCTCATTGTATGACCATGACCCTGCCGCTCCTGACGATCTTATTGGTAGTACTACTATTGATCTTGAAGACAGAATTTATTCTAAGCATAGAGCTAGAGTTGGCTTGTCTTCAGAGTATAACGTGTAAGTACAGCTAAACCATTACAATTTGCCTATATGACGTTAACCGTAGTTAATTACTGCCACCGAAAATAAAGAAGCTACTGCTGCTGCCGGCTGGTCATGATCAAGAAACAGAAAAAATCAAAATGTGTCAGGAAATGAAACACTAATAATTGACTTTGTTACAGTTCTGGACCAGCGAAATGGCGTGATTATATGAAGCCCTCTGCTATTTTGCACGAACTCTGTGCAAAAAATCACATAGCCCCCCCGATGTTTCCGGATAGCAGCTCTGTTATCGTCAGCGGTGTCCAGTACAGAGATAACGATAAATCTCGTAAGTCTACTAGCCTTTGAAAAATCTAAATTAAATTGAGATATCTCCAGGATAGCGAAGAAAGAACGAGTATAGAAGGGACGAACTTAGAAACCAGCACACTAAAAACGTAGGAACAGAGAAAGAAAACTCGAAATAGTCACAATAACAAAATATTAAGGATTATCCAAATGCAAATTTTATTATAAAAATACTCCGTGCTACCCCAAATGGGTCGGTCGCCGTTAAATCAAAGTATGATTAGATGCACGGCATGCATGAATTTAGAGATAAGTTATACGTTCTATGTTAGTTTTAGTCCTGTTTGTTGTTTTTCCTAGATAAAACATATATTTCTGCTTCGGAACGGAAGGAAAATCTATGTCTAACTTTACTCCAGAAATGGGATTCGTTACCTATATGTGGCTACCATCTAGTTCCTGAGCACGTGGAAACCAGACGGTTATTCAACTCTGAACGACCTGGATGTGATCAAGTTAGTAGCATTAAACTAACGACTAGCAACGCTTTCTGGTTTCCTTGTAGCACGGTGTTCGCCTGACTCGTCACAAAGGTCAACATAATTGCTTAGTGGTTGAAATTTTATATATATACTTAACACAGTTTCTTAAAAGATAAGTGGGTATCTACTTCTTTATTATTATTACTGTTCATCTACAGGGTAAAATTCAAATGTGGATTGACATATTCCCGCTCGATACTGGACTGTATATTCCTTTGCCAGTTGACATAACACCAAGAAAGGTTGAAGATTATGACCTAAGGGTTATTATTTGGGCAGTCCAAGGAATAAAGATACCACACTGCGAGGAGAAAAGCAGTGCTGATATTTTTGTCAAAGCGTGAGCAAATTAATTATATACCGTAATATAATATGAGAAATAATAAGATCTTATAGTCTTGTAGCTTTTGCAAGTAGATTCAAATGCGTCAGGGAAATGTTTAGGTTTGAGAAATGACGGTCTTCTTTCTTTATAGCAAACATTTTTTTTAATCTGAAATAGTGTGTTAGATATACCTACGCATACCGAGTTTCATCACTGATAGAACATCTTATTGAACACCTAAAATGTCATAACATAACGACTTCAAAGAAAGTTTCTCAATTCGGCTGTGAGTAGTTTACAAAATCTAGTAATTGCGTAACCGATCCATGTGCTTTATTTTTTTTTAGCTGGATTGATAGCACAGAAAAAGCACAATATACAGATATACATTACCATAGCAGTGATGGAGATGGTGTATTTAACTGGAGAATGATATTCAACTTTTCATATCAACATGCTGAAAAAAAGGTACGATACATTGACTAAATATGATTTATAAATTATATTTTAAATATGACAAATATAACCTCGCTAAATGTCCGATATCTACTGTTTAAACATTATAACAATGCTAAATATATACATTGGTATAATGAGAACGAAATATATATTGTTATAGATGACAAGCTGTGCCCGCGACTTCGTCGGCGATGTCGAATACCTACCTACCGCTGTGCAAATAATCACACTTAACCCAATTGCTGCCCTTGTATTAGCTTCTATTAGAGGTGACACGCATGAGTGAGAATGAGAATACCCTTAAAACAAAGGGCAGCTAATGTGTCCGGAAATCCAGGGAAGTCCTGATGCTAAGTCGAAGTGAATCGTGGCATAGTCTATCTAAGTGTGATTTTGCACAGCAGTACGTAACGTGTTGCAAGCCCTACTTATCTTAGAGATACTATATTATACGAAGTCCCTTTGTCGAAATATAAAACAGAAATATATTCAAATCCTGAGATAAGTAAGCGTACACAAAGACAAAGACATAGATATATAGACAGCATACAAAATTTCTAATTGACGATTTGAAATAGCTTATTTTTCCTTAAATTCCCACGGGGTCTGAAAGTGTGGGACTGAAATTGGGACTCTATAATAAATACATAAAACCTAATTGTGATGCAATAAAACAATGACCCAGGCACTTGACAATAAAAGAGGCATTCCATTCCAATAAACTTTTGCCCTGAGCAAACATAAAGTAGGGCTCCCACCCTACTTTCTGTTTCCTCATCTAGATGAGTTAGTTATCTAGTTACTTCGATCATATATAAACTATAGATACACGGTCCCATACAAAATCGAAATCAAAAAACGGCACTACTTCAACGCTTACTTATACGGACATAGTACAGTTTAATGTAAACCTTAATCACTGGGCAATAAGGTTGTAAAACACTTATGCACGACTGACAGCGATATGCCTTGTTTCGCTGTAACCGGCTGAAATATGCATTGTTTTGACGGCTCCATTTCTAGAGCGGCGACCGTGCATCTATGTAGGTTATATATGATCGAAGTCTAGTTAAATATATTTGTTTCAGTTAATAAGAATAGAGAAAGATGCATTCACTGAGTTCGAAGAACGCATTCCTCCTGTTTTATTTTTACAAGTTATAGACTGCGATTCTGTTGATCCTAATGATTTTTTGGGTAATCTATAGGTACTATTATTATAAAAAGAAAAGATTTGTATGTGTGTGTGTGTGTGCGTCTGTATGTTTGTTATGAAAAAACTCTAAAACTACTGGACCGATTTCCAAAATTCTTTCACCATTAGAAAGCTGCATTCACCCTGAATAACATAGGCTTTTGATCCCGATATTTTCACGGGATTTCACCAACGAAACCGCAGGACGCAGCTAGTTACTTATGTAATGTGACGTTTTACGGGTAAAGGTAGGTAGGTACCTACTTTGTGGTCAATATGAAGTTATGCATTTCCTGATAATTCTGTTTTAATTTATCGATATCAAAAAAAATCAACATCCTAAGTTACATTTTTTTTAATTGTTGAAAATTGTGCAAATTCGAGAACCTGTATAAGTTAGCGGCGAATGACTTATGTCATGACGCGATTGTAGGTTTTTTCTGTCCTTTCTTATCACACAGCCAAAAGGCACCTTTCTACTAAACTCATCATCATCCGAGCCCTCTCCAGAGCCCGGGGTCCGCGGTCCTACTTTTGCTTTTGCACCTTTTCTACTAAACTATAATGTCAGAAACCTTTACCTTTATTCACAAATTGTTATTCTAATTCTAATATATAAAATTTCCATGTCACAATGTTAGTTACCGTACTCCTCCGAAACGGCGCGACCGATTTTTCCCAAATTTTATATGCGTATTCAGTAGGTCTGAGAATCGGCTACTATCTATAATTTATAAGGCAAAACAACGTTTGCCGGGTCAGCTAGTATTTTTATAGCTTAGAAGCTACGCCTAAATAAGCGAACTAATACCGACTGTATTCCCATCGCGAAATAGAAATAAAAAACCCGGCCAAGTGCGAAACTCGTGCACGAAGGGTTCCGTACCACTGTCACAATTGGGTATGGAACCCTAAAATGGTTTACAACAACTTTGATTCAAAGAAAATCTGAAACTTGTAAGAAACTCTTTGGACAGTGAAGGCAGACTAGTATATTTGACAGATAGGGCAGCCATTTTGAATTCCATGACCAACTCGATTTGACTTGACCAATCAGAAGCGACCTCAACTACGCGACTAGAATTCCCTTGTAGTTTTTGAAACGCGTTTGTTGTATGGGAGCCCCTTTTAAATAATTGCTTTGTTTTGTTTTTAGTATTTGTTGTTGTAGCGGCAACCGAAATACATCTTCTGTGAAAATTTCAACCTTCTAGCTAGATGAGATACAGCCTGGTGACAGACGGACGGACAGACGGACGGACGGACGGACGGACGGACGGACGGACGGACGGACGGACAGACAGACAGACAGACAGACAGACAGCGAAGTCTCAGTAATAGGGTCCCGTTTTTACCTTTAGGTACGGAACCCTAAAAATGAAACAACATAATAAAGAACGTTGCAGTATGATAATAATGAACCTATAGCTTTTCCTGTGGGGACACGGTTTTATAGTAGCTAGCTAGTTTCTAGTATTATATTTTTATCAAATAATTTAGTATAAGTAGGTATATGTTGTTACTTGCACTTTATATTCTTAATTCCATGGTCCTACGTAAACTTATTAAGTAGATTTAATATTTGTCTACATCTACAACATAGACCCTCTTCGGCCTGCTAACAGTTTAAAAGTACTTTAAGCTAAAGTACCTCGAAATTATTATTAAATTATAGATACTAGAATAAGTTTATGTAGGTACTTATTTTTTTTTTATTATTTTACGATTACCAACATCATACAAAAATGTTCGAAGTTTAAAAAAAACGAAGTCTAATTATTTTTACTTTTTATCATCACAGTTTAGGTTCAGCTTTTAAAAGTTGTGACTTTTTTTCCTTGTTTCTAGCGTCTCTAGCTCTGGATCTAAATGCATTGCCCCGGGGTTGTAAACAGGCTAATGATTGTCCGTTTGACATTGAGGATATTGCAAAGAAGATCAGCTTGTTCTCTATTAGGACAACTCGAGGATGGTTGCCGATGAAGAAACTCAATCGAAGCACTGGTGTAACGACTTTCGCGGTAATTATTTTGAGACCCTAGACATAGTACCAAATCATTGTGAAGATTTCAAGTAAAGACCTAATCGTCACTTCCCATCCGTTAGGCAGTGGTCAAAGAACTAATAATAACACTAATCTTTACCCTATCGTAAATATATGGGTTTGTAAATATCAAGACACTTTCTTAGTGTTGTCTATCGATAGTCACACTATCGATAGACTATCGATATGCTATCGATAGTCTAGGCAAAATCAATAGTATCGATAATCTATCGATATTATCGACACGTGTAAATACTATCGATAGTATCGATAGCGCTTCATTAGCAATACTATCGGTTACGGCGATATTATCGATACTATCGATAGTTCTATGTCCAATACTATCGATAGTATCGATATTATTGCCATTATCAATAGTATTGTCCATAAAATGGTTTCAATACTATCGATAGCATCGATAGTATTTACACGTGGCGATACTATCGATAGAACAATCGATATCCTGAATATTTTTCGAGGTCAACTATCGATAGTGAAACTATCGATTGTTTTGCAACACTACACTTTCTCGTGGCGACGAAACGTAGGTTCCTACTTATGCATTTTACTCCTGAACAAATCTTGCTATAGACTCGACAGGAATAAAATTACAATACCTAAGACCACACAAACACCTACAATAAGATGTTAACAGGATAAATTATTTTAAAATGAAATCTACTTTCAGGGACTGATTGACTTGGAAATAAGTTTGATGCCGAAAGAGAAGGCGTTGTTGATGCCCTTGGGCCTGGGACGAGATCCACCATTTCCTTTGCCGGAACCACGGTAAGAAGTTAACAAATTTAAGGAGTTATAGGTGCAGACTGTTATATCAAATAAGTATATTGTGTGGAATCAACACATAATTTTCGAATATCCGGATATGGATAAAAATTAAGCGCAACACCTTACCTTCAACTGTGCAAAAATCCACACTTAAACGGACGACCAGGCCAGGGAATGACTGATGCTGCCTGGTGCGGCAGCGTTTATATGTGGATTTTTGCACAGCGGTAGGTAGGTGTTCGAACAACGCGGATGTAGTCGTGGGCACAGCTGGTTGAAAAATCAACAGAGTAGGTGGGGACAAATAAATCCCTCGTCGTACCCGTAGGTCTCACGTGATACGTTCGACCGTTTGACGTTAAATGTTTGGACTAACCCCTTCTTCCTTTTTTTTCTTAAAATACAAATAATTCACTTTATTTCATTCTAGTCGTCCTGAAATCTTCGAGACTGATATGAAACTAACCTGTATGGAGATCATTTTCGGTAAAGGTGGCGAGTATTTAATTATCGGTGTGGTCGTTGGTGTCTTGCTCTTCGCTGCTTACTATTGGGAAGTACCAAACATGATATATGATTTATTATCTTCATAAGACACTCAATCTTCATAGAAATAACAAGACATAAATCTAACTATAAATAGTAAATAGTTTATCTATTGTGACTAGATACTAAAGAAATTGCTTAAGGATTAGCACTTACGGGGACACAGCTAGTTTAATATTAAGAGGATAGTCTCCATTCTCTTTTTCCATACAAACGTAGTTTACATTTTCCTCCCTGGATAAAGACGTTAGAGCAAATATGTTTATGCCATAAAACTTATATCTGTCATGACTATGCATCTACATTTTTATTTTTTTCATTTTATTATTTTTTTATTATTATTTTAATTAGAAAATAAAAAAAAGGTAGATGTATTGTCATGACAGATATAGGTTTTATGGCATAAACATATTTGCTCAAATGTCTTTATCCAGGGAGGAAAATGTAAACTAGGTTTGTATGGAGAAAGATAATGGAGACTATCCTCTTAAGTGAGCATTCACCACCATGGTGACTCATTGACGATAGGGGATTTGATGTGGCACGATCGTAAAGATGATACAGTTACCCAGAAAAATAGTGGGGAAACGAGATCCAATCAGTTGTATCGTACGTAGGCGGCATGACTGTCTGTTAGTTAGCAGCTATGACGAAAACTAACACAAAGTTTCACATTTATAATGTACCTATCATTTTCATTTATAGTTTCATGTATGTAAGTTTTTACTATGAATCTTAGCTTTATTTTAGTTTTACTAGTATTTTTGTTTAGTTTTTGTTATGTTTGATGTTACTTATTTATTAGGTACGATAGTTGTTTTACAATTACATTATTTATTACAAATTCATATTTAAGTATTGTTTTTATTTAGTTATGTTTAAATATTGACTAAAGAAAGTAACTAGTCGATAACTTAACAAATAGGTACATTTTTTTTTTAAAATTACGTGTAGCTTAGTGCGAAGTCTGGCTGGTTTGCATGACGATTCCAAAACTGTGCTCATAAACGTATAAGTGCTTCGTTTTTAATTGTAGACTATGATTTGACACATCTTCCTGAACAAAGAATAACAAATACAAATAACCGAAACGTCAGATCGTAGTCTGAAATTAAACGAAGTAATATAGTAACTACGAATTTTTAATATATCAAACTGTGCGTGACAACATACTAGCAAACCTCCAATATTGAAATAGGGTTAAATATTGTCATTATTTTTAATTTAATTTAACTAAATATATTATTAAACATTTTTAAATATATAGTTTATATTTATTATTAATCATATATTTTACACCATGTCCATGTATGTATTATTCATACATTACGATAGTTATGACATAATATAGGAGGTACCTACATTGAAAAATACGAACATTTAAAAAAATAACGCAGCCCTAATTCTTAGAAAGAGTTTTTTTAAGCGCCCGTACTAGAGCATCGCGGGGTGCACTAACAATTAGGTAAACTGTTATAGTACTAGTCACACCTCGATACTCGAATTTACTACGCCCGCGCCCGCCGACACAGTACGATAAAGCCAACAATGATGTACATTAGCTATAGAAATTGGACGCCCTTTAGCTAACAAAGGGTTAGGAAAAAGTTCTCGCTCCATCCGATAGATGGTGATGATAATGCATACCAGTATCTACGAGATATTCAGGGAGACTTCGTTTTCACGAGATTGGGAATGCAGGAGAAATCTTCGTACGCAGCTAGTTATCTGGAAAAACAAAACTTATTTTCCAGCTTGTGTAATAAACTAATAAATAAATAGGTAAGTAATGGAAAGATTTGTATAATTCAATTCCCCGCGTAAAGATAACCATAGAGTAGGAAGTTACCCAGTGTAACTTGATTGAAACTGCTTTGAATATAATGTTGAATAATTTATTACATTTTAAATGAAAGAAAGTTAAGCACCACTCACGTAGGAACAGTTTGGAAATAAAAATGGATATATCAATCTATTGTAGAGATTTTGAAAGTATCTAAATCACTTATTGTACTGAACTAAAACAGAACATATTTATTTAGAACGTTAACTACGGTTTTTATGGCATAACGTAAAAATAGAAACTCTACTAAAATATTTAAAAATGGGATATTTACCATGTTTTATTTGTTTTGTTTTACGGAGCTCGATATTTCGCCAGTCTTGTGTACAAGTCATTTTGAAGTATACTGGTGAAATATCGAGCTCCGTAAAAAAACAAATTAAACAATTTATAAAAACCCCGTTTTAAATATTGTAGTAAAAACAACCATGTTATGTACGAAAACATAATACGATTACTTTGCAATTCAACTTGTTGTTGCAAAGGGGCCTCAACCTGTTGATATTACAACTATTTCCGAAGGTATCTACGTCGGTGTCGCTCCATAATCCACATATTATACCACCTAATAAAAGGTGTACTAACTAAATTAGTTATTCGCGGAAAAGTTTCAGCTGAATGAGCTACGGTCATCTGCGAAACGTTTGTGCTTATTACGCATGCCTATGCGAGTCGTCCTTACATCACTTTATTCAACCCCAGTTGACCATAGATACCGTACCGCTCACTGCACATTGTAAAAATAAAACTTTGTAAAATTAATTACAATTAAATCAGTTATTGCATTTTTCGGTGAAGTGTCTGCATAGAGAATACAGAGGCTGGTATTTATCTTTATGACTTGATTTCGATGGTGAGTGACATTTTATCTCATTGTTTACTTAACACTTGTAGATTTTTGTTCGTTTGCTCTTAGACTTTAAACAATGTAGTTTATGAAATAATTTATTTTTATGGTTTTGATATAAATGGTGAGTAAGTTTTATTATTGCTGTGGGAAATTTATAAGCGTGTCAAATAGTTTAGTTTTATGTTGATTATAATTAAGTAGGTACCTATTTAATATTTAGCAACTTACGTAAGGCGGAATGTCAATGCAATATGACACCCTGCAGTAGGAATTATAGAGATTTATACACTGCATAGGTACATTACGTTTAACTACTGACTTACCTATTACGAAAAAGTACATTTTTCTCTAAAACTACTCATCTAAAATTTTGATCATCTCTGGAAGGCTTTGAACCGACCGCCTCCGCATCACATTCGGCGTTTATCAGCAACTGAGCTTGTGAACTGAGCCATCGTATAAGCCCACGGGATCTAACATTTTGTTGTGTAATGAATATGAGAAAAGACAGATTGCTTGTATATTCACGTCCTGCTCCCACCGTTCCCCCACTATCCTTTTTTTGCGGTAGAGCAGCGTCCTCTTTCGCGTAACCGATTGAATGTTCAGTTTTCAGCACTATGGATCGACATTTTGGAGTTTGATGTAAAAGTAGGTACCTATACGACGAGTCACGATCACAGTCACGACCTTATCATGAAAGGAGCTACCATTGATCACTTAAAATATATCTATGGAGCTACCTAATAATAAAATTAATATGTTGTAATGATCCCTAATCTGAATATTAATAAATTTTGCTCTCATGGACAACGTAGCACAGGTGCAGAATATTGTCTTTTTTAACATTATCTACTGAACGAACCCTAATATGTTATCAATACCTATATCAAGCAATAACTGAATTGATTAAGCAAACACCACTTGATAAGGCTTTGATGCGAAATGTTCCAGAAAGATATTTTATGCAGATAACATTCAAATCAACGTACTATTGAACAGTGCAAGAAAAAAGTAAAACAAATTAAGTAGGTCCATCTTCAATATTTTGTCAATGTTGATGATTTTTTAATGGTTTAGGCTTACCTTAAAAATATTAAAAATATAATTTGTATAATAGAAATCTAATTGCTTATGTCACATTGTGTGGAATTTTGGATTCGGATATATACAAACAGATCATTTTTTTATATGGGTAAAATTAAGCTTTTCGCACTTTCACTTTGCCTTGTCTTAAAAACTAAATAAGGATGACTCCTTCAATAACAAGAAAGGCATGGGTGGTATTTTCTGTACCTAATCTTAACAATTTCAGAACTATACTTCGGAGCGACTCCTTCAATAACAACAAACCACAAGAAAATAATGGCATTAAAGTTATTTTCATCACAATTTTAAAATTGAGATGGAAGCCGTGGGTTAAAGTTTAAATGTGACGAAGAACTTAAATGATATGTTTTTTCGAGTAGGGTTTTTGTAATATCATTATTAGATAGGTACGTAAAACTTTTCTTAGCACTAAGTACTTTAGAACATAGCTAGCATATAAAACGTAAAAGGAAAGAAACACTGCGTAATTTAGAAAAGTGGAAAGTTCTGAACCTCCGGTTCGGCGAGATGGTTTTTATAAACAAAGTTTGACAAAGAAACCCTTTGTATCCATTTGAAATTTTTTGCGTGATATTCTAAAATGAGCAGTTATTTTTAGGTTTTCGTACCAAAAGGGTAAAAAACGGGGCCCTTTGACTAAGACTCCACTGGTCGTCTCTGTCTGTCTCTCATGAACCCAATTAGTGAATAGTAATCTGTAAAAATTGCAAACGTCCAGCAAATGCAAATTTAACAGATGACGTATTTCTGTGGCCGCTCGCTATAATAACAAATACTAAAACCGAATAAAATAAAAATTTAAGTAGGGCTACAATAAAAACAACAAACACATTTTTTTGTGACAATCGTACGAAACCAACCTGTCGTGCGCACGTCCGATTCGCACTTGGCCGGTTTTATTAAAGTATGGTTTTCCAACTTGTAGTACTTTATATTTTTTAAGTTGCCGATAAAGGTTGGACACCTACTGTTGGGAACTATACATTTGAATAATTAAAACAAATATTAAAATGTTTTGAAATAAATAAATAACCTTTGAAGTCTTGTACCTAATAATAAAGTTTTATTGCGTCGTTATTATATTTTAGAACAACTTTTTTTAACGATTGGAAATGAAAGATCGCAACCGATAGAGGAAACATGGCAGAAATGCATACCTTTAATGACGTGTAATTTAGTTGACTAAAAGGACATTTTGGACGGATACAAATATTCTGTAACGTGTTGCCCTAATAGAGTGAGATCCCAGAAGTGGCAGACATCACGTATTTTCTGACAAACGAAATATGGTCGATTGAGTTGTGTTACTATGTACCACTGCTATGTACTAAGAACGCATGCCTACGTGCTAGCCTGCTGCCCCTTGGATAGGTCTGTCTCCTTGTAAAAGATTTTAAAATAGTTGTCTGGTGGACATATACAGGGTGTCCGGAGACCAGTGGATATCCCTGAACGGGCGGCTGGCGGGTTGGCCGCCCAGAATACGTTTTTTTTTTCTATCTCAAACGGTTCGAGCTGTACGTCACTTTTTAGTAAAAATTGAAAAATGTCTACTTTTTTGCACATTTCGGAGCATCACGCCACAGATTAAGCGATAGCATTGTTTTTTTTTTGCCATGTGTTCACTAATATTGATGTTTGAAAATCACCTTAATTTTTTTTTAATACTATAGTTAGTAATTTACAGGATGTCCCCAAAGATAGATTTAGTTTTATAAACTTTACTTTCTGCTAAGTTTGAGCATCTGTGGTGTAAAAAAAATGTATGAAATCTGTCTGGCCGACTATTGAAAAAAATTGCCTATTTCATAAGGATTCTAAAACAGTATTATACTAATAACTTTTTATCATAAGTTACAAAAAAAAACGTATTCTGGGCGGCCAACCCTTCCCCGCCAGCCGCCCGTTCAGGGATATCCACTGGTCTCCGGACATCCTGTATAAAAATGGAGCATCAGAATTTACGTGAAGTCGAGTAATTATTTTGGGAGTTTTAAAGCGACTGCAAAGCAATACGGCCGACGGAAAGTGTATGGGAATATTGGCCACTTATTTTTAAGTATAGTACCTAAAATATACTTGAAAATCAGCTTGAAGAATTAACGTGAGGTAAGTAATTTTTTTATGTATCTTGATGACCTGATACCTATCCTAGAATTGGCCGTTCTTAGTACATACTAACACTACTCAATTAACCACATTTCGTTCGTCAGAAAATACGTGATGTCTGCCACTTCTAGGATCTTGGACTATAAATCTAAATCATCATTGTGTCATTTTAAGGAATGTGTTTAGGTAAACATTAGGAAATAAAAAAAAGTTTTATTTTGGTGTGTTTAAAATTATGTCCATTACAAAATAAATATAATGATTTCTCCAGTTTGATTAACGCTTAGCTCAAATCAATAACCGAACTTTGGCACACAGATGGCTATTACGACGTAAACTTCCGCTAAGAGACTATTTGGTTTGGTAAAATAGTCAAGTCGTTATTTATAAGTCAAATCGAGGGAATCATTGTAAATAGCGGCTAATTTCAACAACATTTTAAACGAGGTATGGAAACAACGCTAAAATGATAGCTCTTTCCAATTGAGACACGACGATTATACACCGGGTAAACTAAAACTTACAGCATAATCCAAAATTCGAATTGAATATTGTAGAATAATTTATTTATCCATTGATCCTTACGTGAACTTAAAAGTTTCTAGATAAAATACGAAATCTAATGTTCAATGATTTGTAATTTCCAGAATGTTTATCTAGAGCCCGTATATTCTGTTTAGATGTGACGTAGACAGACAATTCGCCTTATTGTGTGGGTTGAAATAAATTATAGACCTTTGCATTAGGTGTGTTGTAGATAGAAATCAAATAATAATTGCTAGTTACCTATGCTTATTATATTGGGGAGCCTATGCTTATTATATTGGGAGGAGTGTGTATGGGGCCCATGGGTGTGTATGGGGCCCACTAAGATCGTTGGGCCCAAGCCAACCTCACCTGCTAGCTTGGTGCACCTGCTGATAAACGGACGAGGCTCTGGCGCAGACTTTCCCTTCGGGGTTGGGAGGTCAGACGGCAGTCGCTCCCGTAAAAGTCGAAATTCGCCAAATCTAGTATGGAAAGTCGAGAAAGATATGGCCACAGAGATAGGGCGCCGCCGCATAACGGCGCGCAGGAGCTTCGCCTGACTCCTGTGGTAAGTGGACGAGGGCTACCTTTGGCGGGCACGGCCAAAGACGTTAGCCCCTAAACACGATGTGAAACTCCGCTTCGCAACGTGGAACATTGGCACGCTAACCGGACGCGCAAGGGAGCTAGCCGACGTACTTTCCAGGCGGAAGGTGGCCGTGGCGTTCCTGCAGGAGACTCGATGGAAAGGCAGCAGATCCCGGCTTATTGGGAATGGTTACAAGCTGATCTACACGGGTGCACCTGGTGGAGAGAACGGGGTGGCTGTGGTACTCGCTGAGAGGTTGCATGACGATATCTTGGAGGTGAATCGCTTTAGCGACCGACTTATGTGCGTGAAGGTGCTTATTGGGGGGGTTCCTACCCACTTAGTAAGTGCTTACGCGCCACAGGTCGGTTGTAGCGACGCTGATAAGAGGTCGTTTTGGGATAAACTCGGCGAGGTCCTTGGGGCTATCCCGTTGTCACAGGGAATCGTTTTGGGTGGTGATCTGAACGGTCATGTGGGTGAGATGGGGGCGGAATTTGAACGTGTTCATGGAGGCTACGGGTATGGCAGTCGGAATGCGGAAGGAGAAGAAATTCTGCGTACGTGTGCCACTGCCGACCTGGCACTCCAGAACACATATTTCAAAAAGAAGCCCGACCACTTGATCACCTACAGGAGCGGGGGGCGCGCTACCCAAATCGATTTTCTAATCACTAGGAGACATCATATCGGCAACGTGGCCAACTGCAAAGTCATACCCGGTGAGAGTCTCACTGCCCAACACCGTATCCTTGTCATGGATCTCTGTGTAAAGACCAAAGGCAAACGACCGTAACCATGTCAGCGCCGAATCAGATGGTGGATGCTTGATGAAGCCAAGTCCCAGATGCTCGCCTCAGCAATCGGCGACAAATGTGCCAATGCTGAAGGCGAATCGGTACAGGAACACTGGGACCGGATTCAGGTGTCTATCGCTGATTCGCCGCGGTCGGTCCTCGGTATGTCTAAGGGAGGACGCAAGTGTGACAAGGAAACTTGGTGGTGGAACGACACAGTCCAGAGGGAGACTAGGGTGAAGAAAGCCCTCTTTAAAAAATGGCAAGCGTCCAACTCTCCTGAAGATCGCGACGCGTACAGATCTGCCAAACGTGCCACAAAGAGAGCAGTAGCACAGAATAAATAATAGTACTACGTACAGAAACTGCACGGCTTTGATCTTGAAGAAAGCCGCCATTTTAATAGCCTACAAAATTTCCGACGCACCTGGTGCATTTGAAATCGCGCCTTACTACTAAGCTCATAAGAGCGCAATTCCTTTGTGTTCAGAATTTACCTACGCCTCAGTTCAAGCGTCAGGGTTGTACCATAGAGTGTAGGTATCTTTTTTTTAATATATAAAATTTCCATGTCACAATGTTAGTTACCGTACTCCTCCGAAACGGCTTGACGGATTTTTACCAAATTTTATATGCGTATTCAGTAGGTCTGAGAATCGGCTACCATCTATTTATAAGGCAAAACGACGTTTGCCGGGTCAGCTATAATTATATAATAGTTGAGTTGTACATAAGCAAAGTAAAATAAATAACAACACAATTTTAAGAAAATCATTTATTGTATTTACAATTGTTTAACTTTAATATAGTGTTGTATGTATTTCTTACCATCTCTAAAGTACCTACTTTAAACTTTAATGTTTGTAGGTAGGTACGTATTACGTACGTATTGTATTGTAGGTACGCGTACGAACGAATGGAATTAAAATTTTAGGTATTCTTTAATGAGAAATTTAACAACGTACGCGCGCTTCGCTTGCGACAACCGCACTGAACTTGGATCGCCGGCGGTCCGAGACCGATCGGCCGGGCGGTAGGTAATTATAGCGCACAAGTACATAGAGTGACGGAGGCCTGGCAGTAGCCAGAGCCAGACGGGACCACTTACAGCCATTGTACGATAAGTTGGAAACGTCTGAGGGGCAGAAGCTCATTTATAAGTTGGCACGTTCTAGGATCAAAGCGGCACAGGATATAACCAAGTGCCGCTGTGTAAAAGATCCTAATGGTAACCTAATGGTGCCACTGATAACGCCTGAGGAGGTGCGCAAGGCCCTTCGCTGCATGAAAAATTGGAAAGCTGTCGGCGCCGATGGAGTCCCCATCGAATTATGGAAGGCTATGGGTTCTCGTGGTGTCTTATCTTAACCAACCTTTTTAACCGCATACTCGAGACCGGCAGAATCCCCGCCCAATGGAGACTGAGTGTTATCACTCCAGTATTCAAGGGCAAGGGATCTGTGCAGGAGTGTGGAAGTTATCGTGGTATAAAGGTCATGTCCCACACCATGAAGCTCTACGAGCGTATAGTTGACTCTCGGATCCGGCAGGAGTGCACTGTCTCGGAGGGGCAGTATGGTTTCCGCCCCGGTCATGGTACCATGGACCCTGTTTTCGCCCTAAGGATCGTTATGGAGAAATACAGATCGAAGAATACGCCTCTGCATTTTCTGTTCCTGGACTTGCAGAAGGCCTTCGACTGTGTTCCTCGCGTGATGATCTGGTGGGCGCTGCGGTCCAAAGGGGTGCCTGAAACTTATATTGAAACCATCATGGACATGTACCGAAATTCCGATTCAGTGGTGCGAACTGCTGTTGGTGACACTAAATCTTTCCCCATTACAGTCGGAGTCCACCAAGGATCCGTCCTAAGTCCGTTTCTGTTTAGCGTAATACTGGACGCACTGTCCGTAATCATCCGAGACGCACACGAGCAGCCCCCGTGGATGCTCATGTATGCTGATGATATTGCGCTAGCGGACTCGGATAAGGGGCGGCTTGGAAGGCGTGTAAATGCGTGGAAAGAGTCACTTGAGAACGGCGGTTTGCAACTCAACGTAGCGAAGACCGAATACTTGGCTAGCAATACCACAGATTCCACACCTGTCTGCGTAGACGGTCACATGGTCGAGCGGACAGACCAGTTTAAGTACTTGGGATCTGTGCTTCACGAGTCCGGCGACATCGATTGTGACGTCAAGTCCCGCATTTCGGCAGCTTGGGCCAAGTGGCGAGAGGTAACTGGTGTCATCTGTGACCCGAAAATGCCGGTTAAACTGAAGGGACAGGTCTATAAAACGATCATTAGACCTGTCCTTTTGTATGGTAGTGAGGCGTGGCCATTGCTTGAGCGACATAAGCAGGAGCTGCGTGTCACGGAGATGAAGATGCTGCGCTGGATGTGTGGAGTGACGCGAAAAGACCGCGTCAGAAACTCCCGCATCAGGGGCAGCCTTCATGTCCGAGACATTGCAGACAAACTGCAAGAATGCCGCTTACGGTGGTACGGCCACGTTCTACGGAAACCGGCTAGTTACGTGGGAAACAAATGTCTTGCTATGGCGCCTCCGCCCGGCCGCGGCAGATTGGGAAGACCCAAGAAGTGCTGGCTTGACGTTGTAAAATCGGATATGCGTGCTAATGGCCTCACTACACGGGATGCCGAAGATCGTGCGAAGTGGAGACGTAAAAGTAGGAAAGCGGACCCCGGGCTCTCGAGAGAGATGCAACCGGGAACAACGCTCGGATGATGATGATTATATTGGGGAGCCAATTTTCTATTTTATTATCTAGCTAATTTTATAGCTAAGTCGGTAGATATAAGAATAATTAGAGCGTGAATATTGGATGAAATAGCGTTTCAAGATCATTAGGTACCTAGTTAAATAATTTATTTGATAATCACATATTAAATAAAGTACCTACCAGATACTCAAACAATTTACGCGTCCGGGAAATTACTCTACTATTTACAACAGTCATTAACATTGTAATTATAGGATTGTAGGTATTAAAGTTTTAAAATCTGCGTAACTTTTATTTACTCATAGATAAAAATGTCTTTCGAAACTATATTTATATCAAGACTGCTTGATTGTTTTAAATTAAGTAGTCCGAGATAGGAGAGAAGTATCACTCATGCCGTGAAAAGAAAATATGGTGGCTTGGCGCCAACTTTGGATAAAATCTGTATAAAAAGTCTTCAAGACCTAATAAGACCAACCTTTGACTAAAAGTCACCAAAGCAGTGTCTGGAGAAGTGTCACAACAGACCACGATTTCTTTAAAATGTCACTACCAAACGTTCCTGAAGCTGTCGAAAACGGGAAGGATGGGAAAACAAAAGTGGAGTACGACGAACTTCTTTCGTCAGCCGGCGAATTTAGAAGGTACCAATTATGGCTCATTGGTTGTGCCAGCCCATTCTACGTGTTCTCAGCTTTCGTCTACTTTTCGCAACTCTTTATGACTGAGGTGTCAGTCAACCATTGGTGTTGGATCCCCCAACTAGAGAATCTGACAGAGATTGAAAGACGAACATTAGCTATACCATCCTCAAGTGAATCTATCGTCGGTTATTCTCGGTGCTCATCGTACGTAGCGAATTGGAGTGAGGTGCTGGCGACGGGATTGAAACCTGATAGTTCATGGAGTACAGAGAAATGTCAACATGGATGGGAATTTGACAAGTCGGAAATACCATATCCAACGATAGGAAGTGAAATGGGATGGGTGTGTGATCAAGATAACTATCAAGCTACTGCGCAATCACTTTTCTTCGTAGGTTGTGTCATAGGTGGTTTCGTAGTAGGCTTTGTCTCTGATAAATTTGGCAGAGTACCTGCAGTAGTTGTCGCAAATATTTTAGGTTGTATTGGCGGTGTGGCCAGCACTTTCACTACAAATTTCTGGCAATTTGCCATTTGTCGTATTCTTGTAGGAATGGCTTACGATAACTGCGTGATGATGATGTATCTGCTTATTCTGGAATTCACAGTTCCAAAGTATAGATCAATGGTTGCAAATATGACTTTTGGTATTTTCTTTACCATAGGAGTTGTTGCTTTACCCTGGATTTCTCTAGCTTGCGGAGATTGGAAAGTTTTAAGTTTGGTCACAAGTATTCCTTTAGCCATATCTGTTGTAGTGCCATATATTGTGCCAGAGAGTCCAAGATGGCTTTTGTCAAAAGGTAGAGTGGATGAAGTTGTTGAAAATATTTACGCTATTGGAAAAACGAACAAGAAACCTATATCTTCTAAGATGGTCGAACAATTCAGAGATTCTCTGGCTAGTAACGATCAAAAAACTTCGGGAAGTATGTTAGATATCTTAAGAAGACCCGCTTTAAGAAAAATGTTTATTTGTATCTGTTTAGAATACCTTTGTTGTATGGCAGTTTTTGATGGATTAGTTAGGACCATTGGGTCATTAAAATTTGATTTCTTTGTATCATTTACAGTTATATCTTTCACAGAGTTACCTTCGCTGGTTCTTTTATCATTTATTATGGACCGTACTGGAAGGAAATGGTTATCTATTTCGGTAATGACGACTTGTGCCGTGTTTAGCTTCATTACTCCATTTGTCGGGGGTGGAATAGCTTCTGTGTTATGCTCTGTAGTTGCTAGATTCTGTGTGAATATGGGATGCAACTCAATCCTTCAATGGTCAGCGGAGTTAATGCCTACACCAATGAGAGGTTCTGCTACCTCCATTATACATACAACTGGTTACTTAGCAACATCTATTGCTCCCTTCATTGCTTATTTGGATAATTATATTAGTGGACTTTCTTTATTAATTATTGGTGGGTTAGCTTTCTTTGCTGCAGCGTTGTGTCTGTATTTACCTGAGACGGCAAATCAAGAATTGCCTCAGACTTTGGAAGACGCCGAGGACTTCATCCGTAGAAAAAAAATGTTTGATCTGCCTTGTCTTAGCAAAAAATAACCTAGTAAATTAGATTTAACGAATGTAAACGATTCTTTTCAACTGAATTAACTTTGTAGACACAAATAAGGGTCAAATAAAATACTTATTTTTGAAACCTAACGCAAATTCTTTATCTTAATTGTAAAACATTGTTGGCTTAATTTGTAACAAAGCGGATTAATCTTATTTATTAAAGTACATCATTATTTTGATATTTTATTTTTAATACCTTTTGTGTACCTAAATAACTTTTAACATATTTTTAATACCTTATATGTATTTCTAACCAACTTCAAAGAAGGAGGTATGATGTTTGTGTAGAATTACACAATAGATAATATGTACCTACGTACGGTAAAATGATTGCAGGGCCATTGTAATTTTACGGATTTTACTGTTGGTTGGTATCATTCCCTCCCAACTATTTATAATTATCAATATCTCTCTATTTACGTACCTAGGTACGAAATAAAATTCTCGTAAAAGCTTGAGTAAAACTCTCAGACATTTTATCATGATATTCCTTTGCGTAAGCATGTATTTATTATTCAATTTAGAGTGTCCTTTTTGACGTTGATGAAAAATTTGCTACTAAAGTCATCAATTACGATAATGGGGTCGTTTAAGGGAGAAAATAAGATTCCAGAAAGTAATTTGAAAAAAACATTAAAAGTAAATATAATACCAAACATAATCTTCCCAGCCTATGATCCCAGCAGCATTACCTACCAGTACTTAGACGTCAAAGTGACTGTGAAAGTTGATAGCAATTTTATTTGTCTTGCTTGATACTTATTATTTAGATAATATGTACTGTCGTATTTAACAGTAGAATATTATTTGATTTTATTCGCTAAATGCTTAAATGGATGAGTTTTATATCACTCTATTTAATGGTTTTCTAGATGACTCTGATTGAGTTGGTAACCCAATGTAATTTTACCAATAAAGTAGGTCGTCAACGGTATAAAAACAACGGACCCTTAGTGGAGATTTGCCTCATAAAGGGGTAATTATTGATTAAATCACGAACAATTGGGGATTCTTGTTTGATTTTATGGTTCGTTACCCAACGGAAGTTGAACGCAACGTAACCTCGATTTATTTTTATTACTGGAGCCATCTAATGATAACCAGGACCGGTAGTACACTAAATGACACAAGATGACAATACTATTACGATTATATCGACACACTGTTGCCATTATATCGAGACTGTGACAAATTTGGTAGACTTCAATAGTATCGTAATGGTATCTCAGTGGAATTGCAATAATAACCATGGTAACTAACCTTCTCAGTCTGTCAAGTCTGTTAAAAATCCATCCTGTCATTAGAGTTTTGACAACTATCGAGACTCCATCAGTGGCATCTCAGTGGTGTCTCAGTGGTGTCGCAGTGGTGTCGCAGTGGTGTGTCGATAGAATAGTTAACATAGGAAACAGCCAAATGTGTCAAATACACGTCAAATATGACGATTAATATTGTATCGACACACTATCGAAACACGATTGCGGAGCGTAATACCGACCCTGGCTTCAGTGTCGGTCAGTCGTTGCATTCCTAGATTTCGCTTGGTGCGCTTCTCCAGTGTTAATTTTAGGGGTCTGTACGAAATTGTGATAATGGTACGGAACTGACGTCTGACTTGCATTTTGACGGTTTTTTTTCTCATGCCATTTGATTCTGGTAGTCCTATAATAACAAACACAATACTTTTGACCTTTATAAAACGTAGGTTGAAAGAAATATCATCATAATAATGACCTCCAAGTTTGTTACCCTGTAAAAGAGAGAATGCATAAAGTTAAGAGGTTCTTCGCAATCTCACGTTGATACGATGAATTCTTACTCACCTTACACTCGTAGGGTAATATAATTTTTAGGTCTTAGAAGAATTACCTAGAAATGTTTTAAGTTCGTAGTGATTATTTACTTCAATTATAACAGCAGTGATTTAATTAGATAATAGTTTTTAATTGAGTTAGGCTTGCCTTATCTCACCTGATGGGAAACGACACTTTAAACTAAGAGGGCAGTTTTTTTTTTTTAAAAAGCTACTATTTAATGGTAACTCGGTTAAACGTACCTGTTATCTGTCTGATCGTCCGTCACCACCGATCTTTATAGGACAATAGGACGAAAACAAGGGAATACGGATTATGGGGAAGCACTGTCCTCTTAAGAACTACAATTTTGACGTCATTCTATACGTCACCAATTGTTTCCCTATCAATTCGACATTCCGTTCGGTCGTTCGATCCGAGACTTTATTTCAGTCAGGCAGAGCTGTCTGATTGGTAGGAAACCTCTAAAGTGCGACGGTACTAAAATTATATAACCAACGTTAATTAGGTGTCTATAGTTCTTAAGACATCTATTAGTTTTTATGTAAACCTACTTGCTTTCGTCCCGGGATCACACCCGCGGAACTGGATCCCGTGGTAATATCACAGTTAAAACACGTTTTTAGATAGAACGCGCTTTCACTAGTTAGTTTAACTAAAATTAAGTAAAGCTTAAAATTTAAATAATAAATGTATATAAATATTAATATATATAAGTGTATATATAAATATATGTAATATATAAATGTATAATATATAAATGTAGGTATGTAATAAATGTAATTTGTAATACTTACAATAAATAAAAAAGCGTGATGTATAGAAATCGAACTTTATATGAAACTAACTGACCCGGCAAACGTTGTTTTGCCTTATAAATTATAGATAGTAGCCGATTCTCAGACCTACTGAATACGAATATAAAATTTCATAAAAATTGCTCAAGCCGTTTCGGAGGAGTACGGTGACTAACACTGTGACATGGAAATTTTATATATTAAATAAACATTATACTTAATAGAAATAGATATATAAAAATAGAAAAAATATATAATTTCTAAAGTTATTTTTGCATATTTGGAAAAACGCGTTTTGTTTAGTAAGAACTAGTTTTAGTTTAAACTAACATTAATTTCAAGCATTAGTTAATTCTTATTATAACAAAGGTTTCAGTAAAAGTAGTTCCAACTTGGGAAAACGCGTCCCATCTAAAAACGGGTTTTAATTGTAACAGTTATATCCAAACACCCTTTCTTAATGGATAGGTACTTAAGAGGATAGTCTCCATTTTTTTTTCATTTTAAATAATAATAATAAATAAAAAAATTATAAAATGAAAAAAATAAAAAGGTAGATGCATAGTCATGCATGACAGATATAAGTTTTATGGCATAAACATATTTGCTTTAATGTCTTTATCAAGGGAGGAAAACTTAAACTACGTTTGTATGGAGAAAGAGAATGGAGACTACCCTCTTAAACATTACAAAGAAACCAGTCTCCAAATTTCAAGAGTCTAGATTCAGCGAGTGGTTTAGTCTGCGCTAGACTCTACCCTCCTGATCAATTACTTACCTCACTTTGAATAGGAGAGCTGTAAAATAGTGACTAAGTGTGTGTGTTGTAAGCTTCAGTATATAGACTTTGTTCGGCTAGTTAAAACACATTTTAATCGTTTCAAACTAAATGGTTAGGTATGTAGGTACACTCTTTCTCTCTAGTAGTTCAGTTTAATTAAAAGCTACGAAAGTGCTACGAACTCTTTGTTGGTTGTATTCTAATACTTTGGCACAGTAATTGAGCCTTATCAATTAGTCAACCGAGGAGCGCCCTACCGTTGTTGAAGTTCAAAGGCTCTATTTTTGAATCGCATGTGCCACTTCGAGCGATGTAAATAGCCTAATTTCTTCTTATTATGATCTGAAATTTAAAAAAACGTATCACACAGTTAGATTAAAAATATAGTGCATTATATTATATAAAATGTAATGCATAAGTGGATAAAAAATGCTACGCAATAGCTTTCCCGCGGCAATCCCCGAGTGGTTTTTTTGGAAACTTCTCGTCTAAAGATATCAATCTGGATTTTAAAATCTCCTTCAATATTATGGTCAACCGATATTCTTTCATTACTCTAAATCTCTTTGGTTCAGAGAAACCGCGTCATTAGCATCGTTAGTAACAGCGAGGATAGTTCACGAAGGATCCGCTATTGTTAGTAAAAGGTTAAAGAGCTGTCGTTGGACTTGGTATCGTTATCATTCCGTTTAAAATTCTAACGCGGATAGAGTTCCTAAAGTTATACCTAACTGTTTATATTTTGAATCGGTGAAGACTATATTTAGTGTTAAGGTGGCTATTTCCCAGCCACGTGACTGTCGATACAAAAAAAAAACATATTTTTAACAAAAAGTAATAACATCCGCGGAGCCGTCGTCGTCTTGATAATATTGACCAAAATCTTCTATTTTGGTTAAAATTACCAAGACCTCGGACGGAGCTATTTGATAGACAACCTGTGACGGATCCTGAAATCCTGACTGACCAAAACGTCAGATCGTAGTCTAAAATTAAAAATTGTGAGTATACAGGTAAACTGTGGTGTTACCAAACTGCAACGTTTTAAACTTGTCCTTAAAATAAATGTAAATACCTACCTATGTGGAAAACTCCATAGTTTTATCTTTTTGAACGATTGGTTTTTTATAGCTATTATTTCACCTTAACTGAAATAAAAATATCTTATTTCATTGAGAAAGTGTTCAACAGTATTTCACCAAAGAGAATAAATACATTGCGTAAAATTTTAAATGTTTTTTTTATTAAATCAAGAAAAAAAAAGAATTAAACAGCTGCTAATTAAGCAGACGGCTTGATGAACTGGTCGGTAATCTATCAATCAACAGATAAGCAAGCACTTTATAGCTTTACCAATAAATTATACAAAGTGCCATTTATAATTAACGGAAACATTAGATAAATTATATTATTATGCTATTTGTACCTACATTTTCGCATATTTATGCGTTGTGTTTGATGAACAGGGCCCTAGAGAACTAAAGGAAAGTTTTTGTCGTTGTATGAATGCAAAGTTATGAAATTTTATTAGCCTTATTAAACGTGGAGTAAGGTCGGAGTAGTAAAAACATGCTTTGTCTTTTTCCGTGACAAGAACTTTCAAAGTTGACAGACAGAAACAAAAACTGGTAAAATGATTCTGACCTAACTTGCCCTTATAGCTCGGGAATTCTATGTTTTCAATGTATGGGGGAAACAAACAAATTTATAAAGTTCTAAAACTTTGGTGACATATACCTTTGGGTGTGGTGTTCAAGACCCACTACTCTCCCCCCCTCTCCACCCGCCGCTACACCCCCCCTCACTGTCAAGTTTGTCCGCGTTAACAGTTTTTTCACTTTTTTGGGAAAACTATATAAGATATGAAAAAAGTGTGAAAGGCATAAAGGATCTCCATTAAATTCTGAACTAAAATATCTTGTGTCTTATTTTGATATTAACCACAGCCTTAAAACTAAAAGCTTTGTCTTTTCCGTGACAAGAAATTGACAGACAGAAACAAGTGCTTAAATTACTCCGAACTTACTTCACGTTTATTAAATTAGGCTATGTTAGACTAAATTATAAGGTTTATCAGTTAATCACTGTTTTATAAGCCAGAAGCAGAAAGTTATTTTGATTAAAATGAAACCATAAGTATACCACGTGGCCTGACACGTTGTTAGTATTTTACTAAAATCACGTGTGATTTGATAGTGATCAAGGCAATTAATTTGGGTTCCTTTAGATATGTAATCCGTCTCAAGGCGGGTCACAGGTTATTCACAAAGAGCCGATTCCCAAGACATTCCAGAAGCCAATGAAAAAGCATGAAAAAGCACCCTTTACCAGTTTTCGAAAACTTCAATTAAGAACGTGGCGACTGTTACCATTTCCATACAAACATAATACCAAAATAAATTATGAAAAATTTAGTTTTCTACCTTAATATCGATATTATTCGGATTAAGATTTTAATTTTAAAGGGGGGGACCCTTTAAAATTAAAATATTAAAGGGTCCCCCCCTTAACCGCAAGGTTTTCCAAAATAGGTATGCATTCGAAATGAAACAAAACGGAGAAACATTTTTTTCATTGAAAAATGTTTCTCCGTTTTATTTGAATGTGATTTTTCATAATTTAATTTGGTATTAAGTTTGTATGGAACTGGTAACAGTCGCCACGTTCTTAAAATCAAAATATTGTTAGAAAATCGCGGTAGGGCAATTCGCATATTGCCTTCCAAAATATTACCAAAATTTCATTTCAGTACAGGCAATCTTTAATTTCAACTTGACATGTTTCGATTTAATTGAAGAAATGTTTTAAAAAAATGCACCCGACAGGACGCAACGACGATTAAATCAATTATTCAAGTGTAGGAAACACTTTATAAATAAAATCATTGACATGTTTCGATAAAATTTTCTTTGGAGAATACCAATTTTCTTTAATTTTTAAGTATTTTAGCTTTTTTTTTTGCAATTGAATTGATATTGAAAAGAAATATCGGAAAACTAATACTAATAATAGGAAATTCCCTCATCATATATCGACTCTTGTGCCCCAGCAGGTTATTTTTTATTCCATAGATTACGAATTTAGATTTTACTAAGTACCTAACTAGTAACGTTACTTCTTCCAGCCGCCTAAATTGTTTGACGTTAGTTAAAATTAAAAGAACAGATTGTATTGACTGCGCGAACGATCTGAAAAGACAGTTCCCGATTTTACAACAAACAGATGAAGGGCTCTTAGATTAATCAAATAAAGGTTAAGCATCTTACTTTAACATATTACTTAGTACATTCCAGTTGAAAGTAGTAGGTTGGCACCTATACTACCTATTACTACCCACTCTTCCACAGTCAATAAGCCACAACCTTCAGTTTGATAAGTAAATTAGCCTTATATAAACGATTGAGTTCCAACAATGATATCATCGTCATTCACTGCCTTTTAACAACGTTCAGTCATTCATTACAGTCAAGAGATTGCGTTTTACTACAGCTTAGTTTTACTTTACGCCACTCAATGACTGTAATATGATTTCTCCAATTATCAGGTAATCTAAATAGCTATTTTCCTTTATAGCAAAATGCCTAAAACGCATAATATTTAACTGGTATATTCTTTGGTATCCAGTTAAGGTAGTAATCAACTCTTCGTCATTGACAGTTCGCGTGGGTTATCACAATATTATTAGGTATTACGTGTGTACGTATTCGAGGAAAACATTTGGTGAAATACTTGTGAAATACGTCGGAAGTAAGCGTATAGGTACTTAGGTAGAGATATCTTAATTTCCGTAGCCAAGAATAGCCGTTTTAAAAGGAAATGTAATATAGATACGCAAATAGCTTGTATAATCTGTAGAGCTGTTACTTATTGGCAACGAAACTTACTAGTTAGTTTAGTAGTTAGCCTAGTCAAACCTGAGTTTTTTTAATCACAATTACAAGCTATTAAACACTTTTCAAAAGGTGGATTTTGCTACATCGAATTTTAAAATACGGACATATCCGTAAGATTTACGCGATGGAACTATTTTTATACCGATACCAATCCTGGAGTTACCCAGATGAGACATTGGGGCTAAATTATTTATTGATTTCCCACTTGACATGTCTGCTTTGCATATCATTTAATTCGCCATTTTTACGGTCGGTGAATTTTATGATTGGTATACATACTGTCAAATCAATCTTTTTATTATCTAGATGGATTAATATAAATTTATAGACCTTATCACAGTCTGTATCATCTCCCTACAATTTATTAAACTTAAAAATAACCGCTCTATAATAGGTACCTACTTATAATAGAGAAGAGAGGACAAGAAGCCTGTTCTTGGATGAAAAATTAAAAGTGTCAAGGACACTTAGGCGAAGAAGTGGAATATGAATTTATAGTTTTTAAAATGAATGTCTGTGTGTTTCTCTGTTATGCATGCATTAAGGGCCCTATACTGAAAAACTGAAAAACCACGTCGGGCGCATCGAAAATTGTTGATTATTTCATGACGGAATGTCGTAGAACTTTTTTTTGTGTACAGATTGTAGGCGACATTGTTTCCGATATTTTAGTGCAGTTTCCATACTAATATGTCGAAAGGTATTGAAGCCTATCGACATTTTAGCCGAATCAGACATTTTTTGTCTTAAATTTGGATAGGCTTTGCACCAATAGGAGGTTCTTGTCTTAAAACTACACCAAAATGTAGGAAACAATGTCACCTACAATCTGTACACAAAAAAAAGTTCTACGACATTCCGTCATGAAATATTCAACAATTTTCGATGAGCCCGACAGGGATTTTCAGTTTCAAGGTCGTTGGCGTTGTTATTCCTCTTAAAAACATTAAACTACTGAATCGATTGAAATTTGGATAGATAATGGTATAGTTTTCTATAGAACCTTTCTAGCAGATAATCCCTCGTCAAAATAATGCCAGACCATAATTATTGAAGACTACTTAAGAACGTGGGTACTGTTACCATTTCCATACCAACATAATACCAAAATAAATTATGAAAAATTTAGTTTTCTACCTTAATATCGATATTATTCTGATAAAGATTTCATTTTTATAGGGCCCCCACCATAAGGTTTTCCAAAATATTCATTCGAAATGAAATAAAACGGAGAAACATTTTTTTCGTTTTTCCAGGGTAAATTAAATTAACTAGTTTACATCTCATTTGTTTTATATTATTCCCAATAAAAAGAAAAAAAATAAAATCTTAATCTGAATAATATCGATATTAAGGTAGAAAACTAATTTTGTCATAATTTATTTTGATATTATGTTTGTATGGAAATGGTAACAGTACCCACCCTCTTAATAAACTATTCATTATCTATATTAAAGAAGGAGAGTACCATATAAGGCTAAGAAAAAGCAATAAAAATAATTAATGTTTGATAGTTATCTAACCGAGCTTTTCAATAACTAAGTAATATTATATCGAACTCCCATGGGTCTCCAACGGAACATGCAAAATATTTTCCACTAATAAACTCGAAGTGTACTGGTAGGTACTTATACCGGTTTACTAAGGCGTGCCTACAATTTGTACGATGAACGATGAATGTAAAGATAGGAGACAAATTACTTTACAAATTGACTACCTATTAAAGTTGGAACATCAGACGATTACTATCAGGCATGAGCAATTTTTTTGTGTGTAGACTTGGTGAAAACTGACGGCCCTACTACATTGCACGCGTTATCTTCCATCCAATTATTATCGAAAAATGACGACTTACATGAAATGAAACTGACCATATGAAAATTACAGATGAACGGACAGACGGACAAACGGGCAGACAACGGAGTCTCAGTAATAGGGTCACGTTTTTAACCGTTGGGTACGGAACCCTAAAAAAATTTAGGCCAAGTTTTTTGTCAGACAATTACGCATAATATTTAAATCCCGCTTTCTTATAAAAACTTTATATTTAAACATAAAAGATTATTAAAACTGAAAAGAGAATAAAACAATTCCAGTAGTCACGGAACATAAGTAGCAACTTTAACTTTAATCATCAAAATCGGTCCATCTGTTTGGCCGTAATAGGAACAAACATTATTTATATGTTAACTCTTTTTTGCGTCGCGCAGGCGGGAAGAAACACCGGAGTCGGAAAATGTTAAGGGATGGAAAAGCTCCCTTTTATTGTATGAACAAACCAGGGCCTACGCATCAACACACTAGTACTTATCTAAAATCCATGATACGACAAATAACAAATGACTGTATCCTTGTTTTAGCTTGTACCGGTATGCCAAGCAAGTGGCTTCTAGGCAGGTCAGCTCGCCCCGCGACTCCAGGGCTCGGACCAGCTGTACTGTCCTCGGCGGAGGGCGCAGTACCTTCAGTTCAAGTCATCAGTCATAACTATGGCCTTGGGCATGCACCGAGGAAACGGGGACTAGCGGTAAGTTACGTACTATGACTTAAACTCGAAAAATAAAAAAGTTTAACTTATCTACGAGGTTTCGCGTAAATCTAAATATCATATCATGGACGAGACCGCTTGGCGCTGCGACTTAGACCGAAACTTAAGTGTTATTGCTATGTTTTATACAATACAAATTTTAATTGCCTTATTAATAAACATGGAATAAGGTCGAAATAATTTTACTACTTTTTGTTACTGTCTGTCAACTTCTTGTCACGGAAAAAGACAAAGAATGTTTTCACTACTCCGACCTTACTCCACGTTTACTAATAAGGCTATATATGATTTAATCGTAACGATTGCGCGTTTGGCATTGTGAGAAAAGCAAGTCCGATAAAGAAGTTTTTAAAAACCTGTTCCCAAACTTTCAGAAAAACGGCTATCTTTCCTTATGTACGTGCGTCAGTATATTTTACCTTTTTTGCCTCATAAATTGCAGGCACTAACTTATTATAGGTACCAAAATTTGCAGTAGGTAGTCTATTGAGCCCATGAGACCAATCGACTACATAGCCGATCGTATAGGGTTTCATTTTGAAGTACGAAACCATAAAATAAAAAAGGGTCATCTTTCTTAAAACCTGTGTAAAAGTACCCTTGATAAGTAGATGTTCTCAATGAGAGCTAAATTAACAGGCCGAATGGAACTTTACCGTGTCCTTGTCCTTATATTGGCCACTGCTAGGTCTATATTAAGTTAATTTACCCCAGCGGGTGACACTGTGGCTAATATAGATATTAACCCTATATTTTCGTCTACTAGCTGAGCCCTATGGTGCCACCGACATAAACCCTGGAGCGGTTAACTAATAACTTCTTAAAATCACACGATTTGTAAACAATATTTTTTATAACGTATCAATGGCATTAATTTTCATGTAGTGGGACAAAATCTATTTTTTTATAGACTAGTAACTTGCCACTTGCCACATCCGTAGCATCTGTTGCTTCCATTGGTCCTCCCTTGTGCAGATGGTCGAGCACGATGAGCAGGAAAGAAAGTGCACCATACCACAACCAGACTCTGACCTCGAGAAATAGCCCCAATTTACCAGGTTCGATTTACAACACCCAACCCCAGAGAAAGGTATATAAAGTCGGGATAAAGTCGGAGCGGGCTGGGCATTCTGTGTTCCTTAAGAGCTTCTTCACTTCCTTTGGAAGTCAATAAATCATCTGGAGCGGGGTGGGCATTCTGTGTTCCTTAAGAGCTTCTTCACTTCCTTTGGAAGTCAATAAATCATCTGGAGCGGGGTGGGCATTCTGTGTTCCTTAAGAGCTTCTTCACTTCCTTTGGAAGTCAATAAATCATCTGGAGCGGGGTGGGCATTCTGTGTTCCTTAAGAGCTTCTTCACTTCCTTTGGAAGTCAATAAATCATCTGGAGCGGGCTGGGCATTCTGTGTTCCTTAAGAGCTTCTTCACTTCCTTTGGAAGTCAATAAATCATCTGGAGCGGGGTGGGCATTCTGTGTTCCTTAAGAGCTTCTTCACTTCCTTTGGAAGTCAATAAATCATCTGGAGCGGGGTGGGCATTCTGTGTTCCTTAAGAGCTTCTTCACTTCCTTTGGAAGTCAATAAATCATCTGGAGCGGGCTGGGCATTCTGTGTTCCTTAAGAGCTTCTTCACTTCCTTTGGAAGTCAATAAATCATCTGGAGCGGGGTGGGCATTCTGTGTTCCTTAAGAGCTTCTTCACTTCCTTTGGAAGTCAATAAATCATCTGGAGCGGGGTGGGCATTCTGTGTTCCTTAAGAGCTTCTTCACTTCCTTTGGAAGTCAATAAATCATCTGGAGCGGGGTGGGCATTCTGTGTTCCTTAAGAGCTTCTTCACTTCCTTTGGAAGTCAATAAATCATCTGGAGCGGGGTGGGCATTCTGTGTTCCTTAAGAGCTTCTTCACTTCCTTTGTAAGTCAATAAATCATCTAGAGCGGGGTGGGCATTCTGTGTTCCTTAAGAGCTTCTTCACTTCCTTTGGAAGTCAATAAATCATCTGGAGCGGGGTGGGCATTCTGTGTTCCTTAAGAGCTTCTTCACTTCCTTTGGAAGTCAATAAATCATCTGGAGCGGGGTGGGCATTCTGTGTTCCTTAAGAGCTTCTTCACTTCCTTTGGAAGTCAATAAATCATCTGGAGCGGGGTGGGCATTCTGTGTTCCTTAAGAGCTTCTTCACTTCCTTTGGAAGTCAATAAATCATCTGGAGCGGGGTGGGCATTCTGTGTTCCTTAAGAGCTTCTTCACTTCCTTTGGAAGTCAATAAATCATCTGGAGCGGGCTGGGCATTCTGTGTTCCTTAAGAGCTTCTTCACTTCCTTTGGAAGTCAATAAATCATCTGGAGCTGGCTGGGCATTCTGTGTTCCTTAAGAGCTTCTTCACTTCCTTTGGAAGTCAATAAATCATCTGGAGCGGGGTGGGCATTCTGTGTTCCTTAAGAGCTTCTTCACTTCCTTTGGAAGTCAATAAATCATCTGGAGCGGGCTGGGCATTCTGTGTTCCTTAAGAGCTTCTTCACTTCCTTTGGAAGTCAATAAATCATCTGGAGCTGGCTGGGCATTCAGTGTTCCTTAAGAGCTTCTTCACTTCCTTTGGAAGTCAATAAATCATCTGTCACGTTTATTCCTATCTCCAAATAGTATTTATATCACACTAGGTAGGTATACCTAAGCGAGGGCGGGTTTTGTCATCATTCATTACTTACTCGATGAAAACGTGAAGCGACCTTTTAAGTGATTACAAATTGAACTGTTATCTAGAAAAGGCACGTGACTTTTGCACGTGGATTTCAATAGATTAAAACTTACGAGCAATGAATGTTAGAGCAATCCATTTGAAACCCTATTATATAGCACGACAACATATCTACCTATATCTTTTATATAACTATAGTTACCTAACATATAAAATGTTTTGATCTCTATTGACAGCTTAGGTAATTTCCGATATAGACATTCATTTTAGGTATTTTAATAGTATAAATTGTGTTTTATAATCTGTGCATAACATAGACTAGATCACGTTGCCCATCAAGGCGAATCGTTTCGATGTATCTTTTGACGGACCCTAAAAATAAATTAGTGAAGTCAATTAATAACTCTAAAGCAATCACAACGGACAAAAGAAAAAAAAAACTCGACGACTACACCCTTAAGAACGTGGCGACTGTTACCATTTCCATACAAACTGAATACCAAAATAAATTATGAATAATTTAGTTTTCTTTCTTAATATCGAAATTATTCGGATTAAGATTTTACTTTTATAGGGTCCCCACCACAAGGTTTTCCAAAATATTCATTCGAAATGAAATAAAACGGAGAAACATTTTTTTCATTTTTCCAGCGTAAATTACTAGTTTACATCTCATTTACTTCTCATTTGTTTTATATTATTCCCAATAAAAAGTAATTTACGCTGTAAAAATGAAAAAAGATGTTTCTCCGTTTTATTTCATTTCGAATGAATATTTTGGAAAACCTTGTGGTGGGGACCCTATAAAAGTAAAATCTTAATCCGAATAATTTCGATATTAAGAAAGAAAACTAAATTATTCATAATTTATTTTGGTATTCAGTTTGTATGGAAATGGTAACAGTCGCCACGTTCTTAAGATCGTTAGGTACCTAGTTAAATAATTTATTTGATAATCACATATTAAATAAAGTACCTACCAGATACAATTTACGCGACCGGGAAATTACTCTACTATTTACAACAGTCATTAACATTGTAATTATCGGATTGTAGGTATTAAAGTTTTAAAATATAAAAGTAAAATCTTAATCCGAATAATATCGATATTAAGGTAGAAAACTAAATTTTTCATAATTTATTTTGGTATTAAGTTTGTATGGAAATGGTAACAGTCGCCACGTTCTTTTAAGTTAGACACTCTGGTTATAAAGTACCGGTGAAAGTGAACACCGCCATAAAATCCACGGCGTAGTTTAAGCCAAGCGTATCTACCAGCTGTTAATTATCTGGGCATGACCTACTAGGCTTGTAGTTTGGTTTATGTGTTAGACTGGCCTAGTCGATATAAGTTTATCGCTCAAAGTAATATAACTTGCAGGCTACGGTTGCAAGATGTTGCAAAGACTGTCATCTATTGCCCCAAACTAAGCAACTAGGCTTATGCTATGAGTATCTAGTTAAACAAATGATATCTTATTGATATTATATATTACTAGCTGCGTCCCGCGGTTTCATCCGCGTAAGTCCGATTAAACGATTAAACTTGGTATGCAGTAAGCTGGAGATCTGGATTAACACATAGGCTACTGTATTCCGATATTCTAACTGGGTCGGCATTTACGCGAGTGAAACCGCGGAGCGCAGATAGTACTACATACAATACTTTTCTCTCACATATGATATAGACAGATCTAAAACCAGACAAAAACCTTTATAGACAGAAATCGAAATCCCGACACAGACGTTCTACGTCGCAGCCGTATATTCGCCTGACGCCCCAAAGCAGTAAAATAAATCATAATAGATTACTTGTAGGTGCCTAAAGGTATTGTTAGTAGTTCCTAACCTTTATCTTGTCTTACAGGAATGGATGTGGACACTGACGGGGCAGAACCGTCAGCATGAGAAGCCGGTAGACCCAGGCGGAGAATTGCAGATCATGCTGCCTTCCCAGCTTTCTGATAAAAATAAGTCTGGTGACGTCTGCTTGCTAGCTGAGAGCCCCTATAGGATATTGAGGGTAAGTTCAAGAAACGGCCATACTTGAGGAACAGTTTCTTTCAATTTTTGTTATGATACAATTACAACTTGATAAGTAAAGGTAATATTAGGTACGCATTAAAATGGATTCGTAGAAACCGTGTAAAGACAGATTATAGTAACGCAGAACGTCTGTCTGTCTGTTCCGTCTGTTGTCTGGGCCCTTATTTTTTACTTATCGTACTGAAATATGTTTAGTGGCGCCATCTCGTATTTAACTATGAAAATAAAGCAATAGTCCATTGAAATATTACATTTTTTTGGGCTCCGCGTGCATTTGTCAGAGGACGCAATTTTATTTTTTGGATATCAAGGGGTGGTTAGTTTAAATTTAAATAATAGTTTGTGGGGTTGTGGCACTTGTCCCACGGCCGCCATCTTGGAAAAAGGGGTTCAAACGGTTTTTATGGTTTATTTGACGAACTATAGGTCTCACAATTTTTTTTTTTACATTTTTTATTGCAAATGAGATTATCTACAACTTGCGTTAAGTAACTTTTAGTCGTAGAGCTAAAAATAAAAAGTTATAAGCCAAAATCCATGGAAATTTGAGAAACAAATTCTATTGGTCATTTATGAACCGATTTTAATGATTATTTTTTGTTCGGAAGGTACAAGTTTCAAGGTTCTTCGCGCGACTCCATAAAAAAATATATGGATCGGACGAGGATCTTCGGAGTGATTAGCAGAATAGTTTCTCAGAAAGTAGTAAATTACTTACTTTTGGACTTTTACCAGTAGAGTCAGACCGTGTGCTACTGGTTAAGGATTGATGAAGCACCTGGAACCACCTTCTTATCAGAGAATTCTGCGATAAAATTGTGTCCTCTGACAAATGCACACTTAAATGTAACTTTTCAATGTACTACAAGCGCGTGCCTTGTTTTATGGGCTACGCGCAGTGATAGGTTTCGTAGTTTTAATGTGTACATTGCAATTTGGTCGAAAAATCGATGCAACTAACTCCTTATCTATAACCTAACCTAACCTACCTTAGAAATATTCATTAAATTTTGTTCCATATTTACTCACCTAAAAAATATTTGTTGTACGATTTTGTCGTCGTGATCAATATGAGTACTCATGCGAAGTCATAGCTTCCTAGTATTAATGATAAATCGTACAACGTCTTGCTAGCAGGACTTTTGGTCTGCAAAACAATGTCCTGCTAGCAGTACTATTAAATTTAAATATATGATCTGAAAACTATAACATTAGGTAAGCCACACTACTATACGAAAAGAAGAAGTACTATAAAAGTACTTCCGGAAGAGCTTCTAGAAGGACAGTTATTTGGACGGGCGGCGTCTCTGAGCCTTGGACTGACGGACATGAAAAAACAATAACAATTTGTTGTTGACTACGAAACTCTAAAAATAACGGGTACCTACGTGTGCTACGCTGCTAAAACTTAATACTTACGATCGACTGGGATTTCATTAACCAGTCATAAAGTTGTCTGAACAACTATAATTACCTACTAATCTACTAATTTAAAGTACCTATTGTATACTTAACTGTAAAATCCCGCCCATATCTAGTACATATTATTCTACATAATTCCATTCCGTTCTAAAAAGGCTGAATAAATACCAATACTCTATACTTAACTAGCATAATGGACATAGGACACTCATCGATAACTTATCTCCGTAAAATCCTAGTTCAAGTGCTTATTAATCTCTAAAACTCGGATTACACGCGCGGTCATGCCGGGCGTAAATTATGATGAAAGACTGTCACGTGTTGGGCTCCTAGATAAAAACAAAAATAGTAGATACGGTATATTCTAACATTGCGTATTCGAAAAATGAGCTAGAAACACGTACATGCATTTTCATAAAATTGTTGTATTTAAAAACGTTTGTCTTTTTAAGAATGATTCAGGCTTTGTAAATAAGCAAAAAGTCATTCTTATGGATGTCAAAAAAAAAATCGCAGTGTGACAGCACGTGCTCACGCGGCAACGGTTCGACATACGACTGAGGCTAGTGCGTTTTAGACGCAGTTTTATCGTCTTATTTTCCGAGACTAGGTACCGTATCTTTAGTTTTTTGTTTTAATCTAAGGTTGTGGTGTAACAAATGACCATTGTACCAAAATATCGAAAGGTAAATAGGTTACATGAGACCAAACCCTCGATAAGTTAGAAAAGGTCAAATAACCTTCACCCGTTACCGTATCAAACTTCTTCCAATATATTGTTGAAATGGACTCTTGTTGGGAGAGGTCTATCGAAATTGAGTTTTAGGTACTTAAACATTGTAATATGTAACCTCTGCTCAATCAAATAGAGTAGAGACATATAATTTTTTTAAATGGGGTACCTGCCTACCTCATATTCTTTAATAATCTTCTATCTATACCAGGGGTTCCCTAACTGGGGGGCGCGCCCCCCAGGGGGGGGCGCAGAGATATTTCAAGGGGGGCGCGGGCCACCTGTGCAGTTAATACCTGCGATCGCTGAGAGAATGCATTCCAGACGGCTCGATACGCCCAATGAAATTATTTGAAATTTACGCCTGTGAAGAACATAATATTGTTTCCTCAGTCGGCCAATATCAGTCTCTAGACTGGCCCCGCGGTCACCACACGGGCGCTATCAAAGGTATTTGGTACAACTTACCAAATACCTTTTGTATGACTGAATTTTTTTTATGAGCAATAAAAATACTAATTTTGAATACTTTTTTATCCTGACCTGATAACCTGGACTGGAGGACGGGGGGGCGCGGATTTTTTTTTATGGTCGAAAGGGGGCGCGACTCAAATAAGTTAGGGAAACTAACTTTATTTTTATTATGAAGTCATTGCGGAATTCTGCTGACAGCCCAACACTGTTACTGGTCTATAAGAGTTTGTGTCAGTCCTTACTTTTGTATTGTATAAGAGTCTGGGGGGGAGCTGCTAAAACAAAGCTGATTGAACTTGAACGTGCCCAAAGGGCAGTTCTAAAAGTAATGCTGAAGAAACATTTCAGATTCTCTACTGACAGTTTATATTCTGAGTGCGAGCTACTGCGTGTTCGTCAGCTCTTCATAGTGAAAACCGTGACTGCAATGCACAAGGACGTGCGGAGCGGTGATTACTATAATAAGCTTTTAAAGAGCAGGATCGTTAACGTTGCGTTGCCACGTACTTACACGGCTTTTGCTCAGCGCTTTTCTCACTTTCTGTCACCATTTTTGTACAACTTAATTTTCAAAAAACTAAACTTGTCCATAAATAGTTCTTTTATACAGCTTAAAACCAATTTGGAGAAATGGCTTCTCCAACTTGATTATTCTCAAACTGAACGCATTCTTCAGACTTGATATTCACACATCCACTCAAATCTTCTCTTACCTAGTCTCTGCCAAGGTCCGACTTTCTTATAGACAACACCCACATCAAAACATAAATTACACCATATCTACACAGATAATAATATAGATACAGGTTGAGTATCACATTGCGGCTATTAGTATGTATGTTTATTAACTTTTTACGACTGTCTTCCAGAGATAAGAACTCAATATTATGTTAATCAGTTTTTGGTCCCTGCGATACAAGTTTAACTTAGTGCAGGGGCCGCTGTTATACTTATACTAAAGTTAATTTACTAATTATGTTGTAGACGTAGCTAGTATAAGTTTATTTGTAATTTTTTATTTTTTATGGAAATAAATAAATAAATAAATAAAACCCTGATCTATACGAATATTATAAAGAGGTATCATAAGGAACAATTATGTATATATGTATGTATTTTCCGGGTAATCTCTGAAACTACTGAACCGATTTCAAAAATTCTTTCACTAATAGAAAGAGTTTATAGAGTAGAAACATAGGCTACTTTTTGTATAATATGTAGTAAGTATATCCGTTGTCTAGTCTATGGGTGTGTATGGGGCCCACTAAGATCGTTGGGGGTGTGTATGGGGCCCACTAAGATCGTTGGGCCCAAGCCAACCTCACCTGCTAGCCGGTGCACCAGCTGAAAAACGGACGAGGCTCTGGCGCGGATTTTCCCTTCGGGGTTGGGAGGTCCGACGGCAGTCGCTCCCGTAAAAGTCAACATTTAGCCAAATCTTAATGGAAAGTCGCGTAAATGTAAATTGCCACATGGATAGGGCGCCGCCGCATAACGGCGCGCAGGAGTTTCGCCCGACTCCTGTGGTAAGTGGATTAGGGCTACCGTGCCACGGGCGGGCACGGCCAAAGACGCGAGCCCCTAAACACATGTGAAACTCCGCTTCGCAACGTGGAACATTGGCACGCTGACCGGACGCGCGAGGGAGCTAGCCGACGTACTTTCCAGGCGGAAGGTGGCCGTGGCGTTCCTGCAGGAGACTCGATGGAAAGGCAGCAGATCCCGGCTCATTGGAAATGGCTACAAGCTGATCTACACGGGTGCACCTGGTGGAGAGAACGGGGTGGCCGTGGTGCTCGCTGAGAGGTTGCATGACGATATCTTGGAGGTGAATCGCTTTAGCGACCGACTTATGTGCGTGAAGGTGCTTATTGAGGGGGTTCCTACCCACTTAGTAAGTGCTTACGCGCCACAGGTCGGTTGTAGCGACGCTGATAAGAGGTTGTTTTGGGATAAACTCGGCGAGGTCCTTGGGGCTATCCCGTTGTCACAGGGAATCGTTTTGGGTGGTGATCTGAACGGTCATGTGGGTGAGATGGGGGTGGAATTTGAACGTGTTCATGGAGGCTACGGGTATGGCAGTCGGAATGCGGAAGGGGAAGAAATTCTGCGTACGTGTGCCACTGCCGAACTGGCACTCGTGAACACATATTTCAAAAAGAAGCCCGACCACTTGATCACCTACAGGAGCGGGGGGCGCGCTACCCAAATCGATTTTCTAATCACTAGGAGACACCATATCGGCAACGTGGCCAACTGCAAAGTCATACCCGGTGAGAGTCTCACTGCCCAACACCGTATCCTTGTCATGGATCTCTGTGTAAAGACCAAAGACAAACGACCGGAACCATGCCAGCGCCGAGTCAGATGGTGGATGCTTGATGAAGTCAAGTCCCAGATGCTCGCCTCAGCAATCGGCGACAAATGTGCTAATGCTGAAGGCGAATCGGTACAGGAACACTGGGACAGGATTCAGGTGTCTATCGCTGATTCGGCGCGCTCGGTCCTCGGTATGTCTAAGGGAGGACGCAAGTGTGACAAGGAAACTTGGTGGTGGAACGACACAGTCCAGAGGGAGACTAGGGTGAAGAAAGCCCTCTTTAAAAAGTGGCAAGCGTCCAACTCTCCTGAAGATCGCGACGCGTACAGGTCTGCCAAACGTGCCACAAAGAGAGCAGTAGCCAGAGCCAGACGGGACCACTTACAGCCATTGTACGATAAGTTGGAAACGTCTGAGGGGCAGAAGCTCATTTATAAGTTGGCACGTTCTAGGATCAAAGCGGCACAGGATATAACCAAGTGCCGCTGTGTAAAAGATCCTAATGGTAACCTGCTATGCGAGGACCTCGCGGTGAAGGAGAGGTGGCGCTCTTATTTCCACGAGCTGCTCAATAAGCAGTATAAAGAGGTGCAGCCACCGGAACTCCCTCCGAATCTAGGACTTGTGCCACTGATAACGCCTGAGGAGGTGCGCAAGGCCCTTCGCTGCATGAAAAATTGGAAAGCTGTCGGCGCCGATGGAGTCCCCATCGAAGTATGGAAGGCTATGGGTTCTCGTGGTGTGGGCATCTTAACCAACTTTTTTAACCGCATACTCGAGAGCGGCAGAATCCCCGCCCAATGGAGACTGAGTGTTATCACTCCAGTGTTCAAGGGCAAGGGATCTGTGCAGGAGTGTGGAAGTTATCGTGGTATAAAGGTCATGTCCCACACCATGAAGCTCTACGAGCGTATAGTTGACGCTCGGATCCGGAAGGAGTGCACTGTCTCGGAGGGGCAGTATGGTTTCCGCCCCGGTCATGGTACCATGGACCCTGTTTTCGCCCTAAGGATCGTTATGGAGAAATACAGAACGAAGAATACGCCTCTGCATTTTCTGTTCCTGGACTTGCAGAAGGCCTTCGACTGTGTTCCTCGCGTGATGATCTGGTGGGCGCTGCGGTCCAAAGGGGTGCCAGAAACTTATATTGAAACCATCAGGGACATGTACCGAAATTCCGATTCTGTGGTGCGAACTGCTGTTGGTGACACTAAATCTTTCCCCATTACAGTCGGAGTCCACCAAGGATCCGTCCTAAGTCCGTTTCTGTTTAGCGTAATACTGGACGAACTGTCCGTAGTCATCCGGGACGCACACGAGCAGCCCCCGTGGATGCTCATGTATGCTGATGATATTGCGCTGGCGGACTCGGATAAGGGACGGCTTGGAAGGCGTGTAAATGCGTGGAAAGAGTCACTTGAGAACGGCGGTTTGCAACTCAACGTAGCGAAGACCGAATACTTGGCTAGCAATACCACAGATCCCACACCTGTCTGCGTAGACGGTCACATGGTCGAGCGGACAGACCAGTTTAAGTACTTGGGATCTGTGCTTCACGAGTCCGGCGACATCGATTGTGACGTCAAGTCCCGCATTTCGGCAGCTTGGGCCAAGTGGCGGGAGGTAACTGGTGTCATCTGTGACCCGAAAATGCCGGTTAAACTGAAGGGACAGGTCTATAAAACGATCATTAGACCTGTCCTTTTGTATGGTAGTGAGGCGTGGCCATTGCTTGAGCGACATAAGCAGGAGCTGCGTGTCACGGAGATGAAGATGCTGCGCTGAATGTGTGGAGTGACGCGAAAAGTCCGCGTCAGAAACTCCCGCATCAGGGGCAGCCTTCATGTCCGAGACATTGCAGACAAACTGCAAAAATGCCGCCTACGGTGGTACGGCCACGTTCTACGAAAACCGGCTAGTTACGTGGGAAACAAATGTCTTGCTATGGCGCCTCCGCCCGGCCGCGGCAGATTGGGAAGACCCAAGAAGTGCTGGCTTGACGTTGTAGGATCGGATATGCGTGCAAATGGCCTCACCACACGGGATGCCGAAGATCGTGCGAAGTGGAGACGTAAAAGTAGGAAAGCGGACCCCGGGCTCTCGAGAGAGATGCAACCGGGAACAACGCTCGGATGATGATGATATCCGTTGTCTAGTCCCATAGTACAAGCCTAGTGCTTAGTTTGAGGCTATATTTCGCGGTGTGTAACGTCGTACAATATTTATTTATTTAGAATTACTTACTAGGAGAAATTTAAGCTAAAGAATGTCTGGTTACCTTTTTGTGGCAAAGCTTTGCTAAGCTAAGATTTAACTTAGTAACTTCATATAACTTTGTTCCCTTATTGGCTGACCTGAACTTGAAGCCGCTCTACATAACTATTAGATTAAGTCTTGGTAACTGTCTCTTGAGATATTAGATTATTAGCTGTACGAAACATAAAATATTGTACAGTCGTGCTCAGAATTTTTACTAGGCGAGTGTCCCACAGTCAGCGTGAAGTGAGCGGAAAATAAAGCGAGAAACTAGTTGGGGAGCAGCGGGGTGAGAGCTTCATCTTTTAGCTATATATTTTTTTTTAATGGTAGAAATAGACTGTTATACGATTGTCGCCAACCCTAGTATCAAGTATCGAGGACCAAGTTGAGACTATTAAGTATGATTTATGCTAGACCGGGCCGTGTCCGGGCCGGGGCGGGAACAGGCTAAAGACAACACGGGCAGGGCACGGACAACATGCAAAACAAAAGTAGCCCGTCCCCGCCCCGGCCCGGACACGGCCCGGTCTAGCATAAATCATGCTTTATGGTGGGAAATAGACTAAAAGTTATGCTTAAAAAACTCAGTCAGCCGCGATTCATTCTGGTCCCATTTTTCAGTTCATTTTTGTGGTCTGAGGGAGTCCCCCATCCCCCTCCCATCTCAGAGGTATGTCATCGAGTACCAAGTGGAGACTAATAGTCTCAACAGGGTACTCAATGAGATAGGGTTAACCCTTAGAATACGACTCTAAAAACGGGTTGACCCAAGAACGGCCCAGGATGACTCGAGGGTAACCGAGTTTTTTAAGCATAACTTTTAGTCTATTTTCCATTATAATAATCTCAACTTGGTACTCGATGAGATAGGGTTGCCGACGATCGCATTATCCCAGTCTAAAACTTTTGTATATAGAATATATCTTTGCCGCTCGGCATCAAACTTTACTCGCACGTATGTGGATCTCTTTTGTTAACACGAAATGTATAAACTACTAGCTGCGTCCCGCGGTTTCACCCGCGTAAGTAAGATCGAAAGTAGCCTATAGCCTAATAAACTTTTTTAATTCACACGATTTGTGATATGTGATATGATATTTATCACGTATTATTATTTATTTTCTTACCTCGACGTTTCAACCATGTCACAATGGAAATACCCGGGAAAATATAACAAGCCTATAGCCTTCCTCAACAAAGGGACTATCCAACACTGATATATTTTTTTAAATCGAACCAGCGCTGCAGCGGTTCCTGAGATTAGAGCGTTCAAACAAACAAACTCTTCAGCTTTATAATATTAGTATAGATCGGTACGTACCTTACTACAGTAAAGCCTTTAGTTCCGACTACTGTACTGTAACTCAATAGATTATCCTCTTCGATCATATATAAACTATAGATAGATGCACGGTCGCCGCTCTAGAAATGGAGCCGTCAAAACAAGGCATACTTCAGCCGATATGCCTTGTTTCGCTGTCATTCGTGCATAAGTGTTTTACAACCTTATTGCCCAGTGATTAAGGTTTACATTAAACTGTACTATGTCCGTATAAGTAAGCGTTGAAGTAGTGCCGATTTTTGATTTCGATTTTGTATGGGACCGTGTATCTATAGTTTATATATGATCGAAGATTATCCTGTTATAAATTCAATTTCAGTCAATTCATGACAGATTAACAAATAATTTAAAATGAGTCGTTCTTCTTACAGAAAAACATGTTTACGGGTTCATTCTACTATCCTACTAAATTGTGAATTTGTAACAGAAATCGCACTTACCTGTAATTTATTGTACGGAGGTGACACTTGTATGTAAGTATGAGGGTGTGTGTTTGCTGAACCCAAAAACTGCTGAACTGATTGCGATGAAGCTTAGAATGTAAAGAGCTATTGTTCTGGATCAACACATACGGATGTTCTCGTGACTTACAACAGCGAAACCGCAAGGCGTAGCTCGCTAGTTAAACTCCCTAGTCGCTATCTAAACAAATGTTTGGTCGGTATCCATTTTTGACACTAACCCGTGTTTTTGGCAACTAGGGGTTATGTCGATGTTAGCAAACCTTAAGACTTTAATTTTAAGCCGAGCCTGGCGCAATCCCGCCTAAGAGTTCTACGCGTTGTTTATTACCCATTTTGCAAAACGTACATTTGAATAAATTTTGGGCAATGTAACTGTTTGTTTTATATAAAAAAAAAAATGAAGATGAACTGATCTTAGTGCAATACAGGTAATTTATTATTTAAACTTCAAAATTAATATTTTGTTATCTCGTAATTAGCAATTGTTTGATTTACGCTCTCAAATTTTGCGTAGTAGCATCTTACGTCCTTCATTTATACATCTGAATTTCGCTTACGCTATTCATATCACGGCATTGGGGTTAGGTATATAAGCCCTTAAGTATAATAATGACGATTGAAACTCGGAATGATGTAGCTGTAATTAAAACATTTTCTAGTTTTTATTCCAATATGCGGACGTTATCGGGTATCGGGTAAAACCTTATAAAAAATTGTGTCAAGTATTTTAGACCCTCTCTGCGGTTTCGCACCTCGTTAGTGTAATCTTGTTATACCCTGCTCCGTGCTTAGTAAGGCTGTGACTATGTTGGGTAAACAAGCGACATTATTGATAAGTAAAATTATGATTAATTTTCTAACAAAGGTACTCTAAGTTATTTAAATGGGCATCAATCCTGGTAGATTGATGCGCGTTGTTTTATATATCAGCACCCCCATAAGCAACAATTGATTTTACCACTTGTTGTTTCTGTCTGTCAACTTTGAAAGTTCTTGTCACGAAAAAGACAAAGCATGTTCTAAGTACTCTGACCTTACTTCATGTTTATTAAAAAGGTTAATAGAGTAAACCCAACCTTAAAAGGTTATACAAAAATATATATGCCAATATGACACTTTAAAGTTTAGCTAATATTTTTCCCCCTTACTTGTAAACGATGATTAACAGGTGCATAAACTGTCGTTTGTCTTTTATTGTGACACCGAATTTCAAAGTTGACAGGCAAAAACAAACGCTACATAACTTCGTCGTCTGTTAATCATCGTTCATAAGCATAAGTAAATAAATAATAAATAAATAAATATTGCACGACGTTACACACAGCGCAATCTAACCCCAAACTAAGCACTAGGCTTGTACTATGGGTACTAGACAACGAATATACTACATATTATACTTTTTTTTTTTTTTTGAAAATACATACATATGATACATAGAAAACACTGAATATCCCATGTCTTCGGACCGTGGTGAGTCCTAGGACATGTTGGTTTCCTCACGATGTTTTTCCTTCACCGTAAGACCGTAAGTAACGGACCACCGTAAGTAACGGACTTTATAAAGATATGTTTAATTTAAATATATTAGCATCAACACCCGTTGATATTGATCTGTAAAAATCTGCATCTTTATCCGCTAATACTGTGAAAACCCGAATTCCCAACAACCCTGCGTTATTATCGGGAACTGCGATAAACTGCAAAGGTCTCAGTTTCTGTAGGTGTAAAAAATAAACAAGATTATGAGTCAACACGCCCAAAAGATATAAGTATGTTTGTGGGCACCTTTAATTTTCATCATTTTGATTTTCAGCCGCCAGGCGCTGTTGCTTACATTTAATTTTATGGTATTGAGAGTTCAATTTAAGAAAATACTAAATCGCTCCGCTCACTAATTCAACCGCAGCCTAGCCGTGATTGTGACCAGGCTTTAGATAAACCTTTGTATCAACTAGTAAAGTAATGGCTATATTGTGTACTAGGATAACATGATAAGCTCGAAGCTTCGTCATGGCGTATCGGGCAGATAGGCCACTACGGTTGGATGTGTGTCAAACGGTGAAAATGTGGTTATTCCGCCGGTCGAACACCGCTCCTGTCACGACTATCACCTTGACCACTGTAAGTATCTTGTATTAATACAAAATTGTGTTAACTCGAAATGCAATTACCCGAAAACAGCTGAACCGATTTTTGATTTGTTATATTTTGTATCCGTCTAGAATAGAGTAAAATTTATTATCTAACTACAAAACTAAAGTAACGGAATATTAAATAAATTAGAGAATTATTTTTCTCAATGTTCATTTCTTACCAAAGGAATTCAATTTTCAAATATACGAAAACCGGGCACAAAGAAGTTTTTGGTAGTGTGGTTGGGGTCCACTACGACCTTTGGGCCAAGTCAACTTCACCTGCTAGCTTGGTATAGGTACCTGCTGAAGAACGGACGACCAGTGCCTCATCCGTTAACTTTCCCTTCGGGATAGGGAGGTCAGACGGCAGTTGCTCCCGTAAAAGTCGATATTTTCCAAATCGTATGGAAAGTTCATCTAAAGAAGATTGCACAGGGATAGGGCGCCGCCGTATAACGGCGCGCAGTAGCTTCCCCCGACTCCTGTGGTAAGTGGACGAGGGTTACCGTGTCATGGAGGATACGGCCAAAGACGCGAGCGGTGAGAGGGTGCATGCGGATATCTTGGAGGCGAATCGCTTTAGCGCTTTTGAGCTTTATAAGAAATCCGCTTGGTATTATTTCATTTTGTTGTGTCATGGGCGAATACGGCCAAAGACGCGAGCAGTGAGGGGGTGCATGACAATATCTTGGAGGTGAATCGCTTTAGAGCTTTATATGAAGTCCGCTTAGTATTGTTTACTTTTGTGTGTCGCTATATTTCGACGTCATTATACACGAATTCTACTACACTTAGTAATTCATGAAAGTTCATGAAAGAACTAATTGTTGTGAAAAGTGTTATCAACCGCGAAATCTATTGTCCCGCAATTTTTATTGGCTCAATTTGCTAATGAAAATAAAGTAATACCAATAGCGTGTTACTGAACTGTTCTAGTTAACAATTTATTAGAAACAATTACAAATGATAGGTTAAGTAAATTAAATTAAGTGTTAGATATCGTCGGCACAAAAAGTGCAATGTTATATCATTTTGCCAATACTAATTTTAATAAAATACTCATGCAAAGTTACAGCTTCTTAGAACTACGAAACTCTAAAAAATATTATAGTTTATGTAATATAAGTATTGTATGAAGAGTAGAACTCACAAGAGCTACCTACCCCTTTTTTATCGAGGAGAAATTCGACCCTATGCTCCGCGGGGCCGGCGGTGATGTGTGGGGCCACCCGCGCCGGTTGACCAAGGATGGTGGGCGGCCAGAGGTTTACCCACTAAAACTCCTCGGGTTACTTCTGTTTACCATAATCCTACGGTGAAGGAAAAACATCGTGAGGAAACCGACATGTCCTAGGACTCACCACGGTCCGAAGACATGGGATATCCAGTGTTTTCTATGTATCATATTATGTATGTATTTAAAAAAAAAAGTATAATATGTAGTATATCCGTTGTCTAGTATCCAAAGTACAAGCCTAGTGCTTAGTTTGGGGCTAGATTGCGCTGTGTGTAATGTCGTGCAATATTTATTTTTATTTTTTTATAATCTAAAGTAGAAATGGATTCACGTATTAAAATTATCAAAATTTTTGTAAATTGATAAAATATTTCATATGCTACCTCGCAATTCATCTGCAGACGTCATTGCTTATAAGATGTATAGAAACCCTAAAACTGCAGCCGAATAAGTTTCGATTATAGTAAAGTTGCAATTGAAATGAAATTGTAATTAAAATTGAGTTACTAAGTTATAATACGAGAATTGTTTACTTGGTAAAGTTACTGGGAGACAATCTGCCGCACAGACCGGCACTTCTAAATGGCACTCCCTATCCAATGTCATTTTGTTTCTATGATTTTTACTGTGACCCTCAAAACGGGAACTCGGCTGTAGATATTTCAAACTTTATGATAGTGGACGATTAAGTTATCATCATCATCCGAGCGATGTTACCGGTTGCGTCCCTCTCAGATGCCCGGGTCCGCTTTCCTACTTTTACGTCTCCACTTCGCACGACCTTCGGCATCCCGTGTATTGAGGCCATTAGGACGCATATCTGCTCTTACGACGCGACGTCTAGCTAGGGAATGCAATCCCGACTCGGGATCGTAAATTCGGGATCCCGCGGGATTAGAAATCTCAATCCCGCGGGATCCCGAAATTTTCGGGATCCCGAGTAGTTTGAAAAAACCCACCAAAGTGCGACACTCGCGCACAAAGGGTTCCCGTACCACTATCACAATTGGGTACTTAATCCTAAAATAGTTTACAACAACCAATTTTTTAATTTTATAGGATAATGTGAAATATTTAGCTTCGATTCTTACTCCCATCATACGACCACATTTCTCAAAAAACTTGGTATAAAAAAAATATGAAAATTATAAGAAACTCTTTGGTAAGTGTAGGCAGACTGGTATATTTGAAAGACAGGGCAGCCATTTTGAATTCCATGCACTACTCGATTTGACTCCGGCCAATCAGAAGCGACCTCACATTGTAATAAAATCCCTTGTTGTTTTTGACACACGTTAGTTGTATGGGAGCCCCAAATTTTTTTTTTTTTTTTTTTTAGTATTTGTTGTTTTAGCGGCTACCAAAATACATCTTCTGTGAAAATTTTAACCGTCTAGCTAGCTATTACGGTTCATGAGATACAGCCTGGTGACAGACGGACGGACAGACGGACAGACAGCGAAGTCTCAGTAATAGGGTCCCGTTTTTACCCTTTAGGTACGGAAACCTAAAAAATAACATGACAGAATACTTTGAACAATAAATATTGTGATAATGCGATTAATTAAAACAACATATTATTAGAAGCAAACAAAAGCCTATATTACTAACTAAATAATTAACAATTTTACTAACATCAACGCATCAACATAATCAAAACAAAAATAGGTATAGCTCAATGAAATTAAAAGTAGTTACGGGTGATTTTGAAAGTAACTTGTTAAAAAACAAAGTGTATCAAGAGTGTTAACTGCCAACCGGCATCTAATGTCCGTTGCAATGTACCCAGCTGCTGAGAATGCCCTTTCCGACGTGTGTAGTAACGCTGACCATTGCCGCCCAATCCCGAACGGGATCCCGTCATATTATGCTTCGGGATTGATCCCGAAAAATAAGACGGGATCCCGCGAGATCGGGATTGCATTCCCTACGTCTAGCCAACGTTTCTTGGGTGTTCCCAATCTGCCGAGGCCGAGCGAAGGCGCCATAGCAAGACATTTATTCCCCACGTAACTAGCCGGTTTTCGTAAAATGTGACCGTACCACCGTAAGCGGCATTCTTGCAAATTATCTGCAGTGTTTCGGACATGAAGACTAGCCCTGATGCGGGAGTTTCTGACGCGGTCTTTTCACGTCACTCCACACATCCAGCGCAGCTTCTTCATCTTCATGATACGCAGCTCCTGCTTATGTCGCTCAAGCACTGGCCACGCCTCACTACCAAACAAAAGGACAGGTCTAATGATCGTTTTATAGACCTGTTCCTTCAGTTGAACCGGCATTTTGGGGTTACAGATGACACCCGTTACCTCTCGCCACTTAGCCCAAGCTTCCGAAATACGAGACTAGACGTTGCAATCGATGTCTCGAAACAATCATGAAGCACAGAACCCAAGTACTTAAACTGGTTTGTCCGCTCGTCCATATGACTGTTTACGCAGCCAAGTATTCGGTCTTTGCTACGTTTACCTAGTTCCCAACCGCCGATCTCAAGCGACGCTTTCCACGCATTTACACGTCTTCCAAGCCGTTCCTAATCCGAATTCGCTAGCTCCAACAATATCATCACCATACGTGAGCATCCACGGGGGCTGCTCGTATGCGTTTTGGATGATTATGGACGGTATTACGGATGATCAATTTTTCAAATGGAACACAAACAAAAGTTAAACAACACGCGATTGAAACCGAAAAAATGTCTTTAATTTCAATACAACATCGCGAAAACATAAGAAAAATCTAAGTTACACAAATTATTTCCATATTTACTAAATATTCCGCTTCTAAGAAGTAACGGTTAATAACGAATTTATTATTCAAATTTCAATTAATTAAGGCCAAAATGCTTCTTGACTACCTTTCTTTTTGAAAATTTGTATTTGCTTTGAAGATGGATTTGTGGAAAGGGTTCGTTATGAGCCATTTACACTGTGCTGACTTCTGAACCTATCTTGTAAAAATACATCTTGTAACTAATAGACAGTCCACTAAATTAAAATGCCTTAGTTGACATTTCAAAACGATCTCATGTATTTTTTCACACATTGCTCGTGAAAAAATAATTTTTGAAATTGAATTTGTAATATTATATGAAGCGAAAATCCTGATGACTATCAACAACTATGAAAAAACTCATACTTGGTACTCGATTAATCTCTCTGAAATTGGGACTATACAAATTCGTTAAAAAAGATGGCTCGGTGGCATTTTTTTGCGTCAGTGGTGCCATTAGTCGGTAAACACGGACACTTATCATCATAAAACCCTCATACCTCTACAGTAGGTACATTTTTAAATTCTAGACTACGATTCTTAATATCTTGTTCTGTTGTTTATATTTCATTTTTTTTTTGTTTAGGAAGATGTGTCAAATCGTAGTCTACAATTAAAAAACGAATTATATGCTTTGTCGACCCGGTGAATGAACTTTGACATACCAGGATCGGTACCACAATCATAAAGTTCGACATCTATCGGTGTACATACTGAAAAAAATAATTATGGTATTTATGTGGCTGCCACATGTCACTGAGTAAACAGAGCTTGTGCGGTGCAGTTACCTGTGTATCCCCGGCATAGAATAGGGTTGCCTCAGCTCTGTCTTCCCGTCGCGAGGGTGTCGTAAAAGGCGACTAAGGGATCAGGGGAAGACTAGCAAACATTAAGTTCTCCCCGCGCGGTGGCAAGGAAACTATTTGTTCCCTAGGAGGGCTGGTGTCAGACAGACGGCCACCCGTAAAAATATTGCCAAATCTATTTGCAGTAGGTATGGTCAATGATGACGACTAACCTTCTGTGTTGAGCCCGATATAATAATACGGCGTTTTGGCGGACAGTGGGATGCAATCGGTAATATCGCTCAGATGCATCTCAGATGAGAAGAAGTACGATGCAGTTAGAGTAATTTACTAAGCGATTATTGTTTTTAAACCAAAAGTAATTCTAATAAGTAAATCCCCATCAAACTAAGTTAGGATAGCCGCACATTTCGAAATGCGCCTGTAAAAGTTGACGTTAACCTTAAGAAATGAGAAGTAATAAGGTAGCAGTAACATTTATCAACAAAAATAAACCAAACAAGTGGTCGTAATTTCCATTCCTTCTCGAATTTTCTTTGTCAACGTTGGTGCCTACTACGAGTCGTCTCGATACTCCTGGGAGTAACTACCAGTACGTGCTATGACTCGGTACGGTAAAGACGTCCCGAAACATCCTGTACTTATTTACCGAAAAGCTGAAAACAAATAAGTTCTTTTGCAATACAACAAAACATCTTAAAACAATAAAATACGTATGGTGTTAAAATGACTTTTTTAATTAAACTGTACAATTTTCTGTTTCTCCTCAACAAGATAATTACGCAACTATTTTTTTTGATAATGGTTTTAAAGTTTATTGAATTTAATTAACAAAAACATATTATTGCAATTACTTTACAACTTAATAAATCACGTGAAAATTAAAACTGCAAATTACAACATAAAACTTGGATTTACCATTTAAAATATCCGTAATATTTGCATTAGTTATGGGTTCGAAACGTTTGAGAAACTTGCAAAGTTTAAAAAATGGTGCGATTAGGTTGCCGAGGCATTGGTCGAGGATGCTCGGTTTGGTCAGCGCGGATAAGACTTCCGTTGAAGAAGTGCTAAAGGTTAGAATATTTTGAATGACTATTCACGTTTAACTAGGTACCTATCCTCTATTTCAGAAGCTAGATCGAAAATGTTTACAAGGAACTGTCAATATCAAAGGAAAAAGTAAATAAAGAGCTGTCACTTTCAAATAAATGTATGAGTTTTTTGTTTACATTTTAGTTTCTGAAATAGAGCAGGTACAGTACTTACTTGTCTAAAAGATTTTTGTTAACAACTTAACTGTCCAGTGAGTCACATACGACTCACGCTGACCTTTTGGAATAAGTTCAAAGTTCAGGAGTCACGGGTGACTCATTTTTTGATACAATTTTGAGACATATTTTTGGTATGAGCGTGGCATAAATACTAAAGAAAAATATGTGAACTTATAGAAAAAAATATTGATTTTGTATAGACTTTCAAATAATATAAAATGACGGACGTGGGGTAGTTGAGAATTTTAATGTAGAGGGACAGTTAAGTTGTTAAATATACAACTAGCTACACTCTGTTTCAATTGTAGAATAAAAACGTGTGGCACTCGGGGACTGCCGCGGTAAAGCTATTGCATAGCATTTTTTATCAACTTATGCAATTATAATTATATTTTTATGTTGTAGGTACCTACCACGTTGCCATGGTTACCATGTAGCTCGGCCGAGCTACATGGTAGGCGGAGTGGGTGGTGTTAAGTTTTTTTCGTTACGTGAATTCTTCATTCAAAGCTCGACGCCCGCGATAAAAGCTATGCAATAGCCTAAAATTGTTTTAGGCGTATCTGTGTCTTGTTTCAGGATTCCGGCTAACTACTTACCAATAATTTTAATAATCATTTAATTATTTTTTACTTGAAAGAGTCACAGCGAGTTTTTTAGAAGCAACAACAACATTTATTTTTCATTATGAAAGTTATTAAACATTTCCCAAATTACATTATTTCAATCAGTTCTACACTAAGCACACGCTTGTATCGCTGTCACCGATATATATCAATATAATATAACTATTAATAATGATTGAGTTATGAAGAGACCTGATTAATGATTGTGATGAGACTAATGATTAATAATGAAGAGACCTTTTAAACTAACATACATACATTGAGTTACATTAAGGTTGAGATCAATGCATACATACAGGTAAAATAGAATTAAAATTAGTTTTTAGAGTTTTTTATCTTCGTAAACATTTCTTCAAAAAAAAACAGTCTTCAAAGTGTAGAAAACACTTAAAAATAAATCAGAGTAACAAATAAACATTATCAATACTACCCGTGCCCGCTACTTCGTCCGCGTTGTTGGAACACCTACCTACCTACAGTGCAAAAACCACAATTAAGCGGACAATCAATAAGGAAGAACCTGATGCTGATGCTGCCAGGAGCTACCGCGCCTAGTAGCATCCGAGTAGGCTACAATCACAAATAGATTTTGCGCCGTATTAAACGGCGACGCACCTCTACTGCTACTTTTCAGTGCGGGTTGAGCCGAGGTTGACAAAATATTTTCAGTGTCGATGAACGTAATATCAAAAGTTTTCAAACGATATTTGCAGTAGGTGCGTCTGAAGGTGCATTTAGACCAAACGAACACAGAGCTAGAGCTAGAACACGAGCATTCTTTCGTGAATGTTTAGTGAAATAGACATAGACAGAACAACGAAAGAATGCTCTACGTCCGTTTACATTAAAAGAATATGACGTAGTGCGGCTAGAATGAGCATTCTCGTCTTTCGTTTGGTCTAAATTCACCTTTGGACATTGTTCAATCTTTCTATTTATTACGATTTAAAAGGGTTTTGTAGTCAACAAAAAACCCCTTTTAGTTTCGTCCTGACGCGTGTCTGTCCGTCCGTTTACGGCTTACTTTATTCATAATAGCTGCGTCCCACGGTTTCACCCGCGTAAGTCCCGATCCCGTGGAAATATCGCGATCAAAAGTAGCCAATGTTACTCAGGATAATAAAGCTTTCTAACGGTGAAAGAATATTGAAAACGGTCCGGTAGTTTTTGAGTTAATTCATAACAAACATATACCTACACACAAAAATACAAATCTTTCCCCTTTATAATATGTCATCGTCATACGTCATCGTCATACGTCATCATCATACGTCATTGTCATACGTCATCGTCATACGTCATCGTCATACGTCATCGTCATACGTCATCGTCATACGTCATCGTCATACGTCATCGTCATACGTCATCGCTGAGTTTGATTTTGATTTTCCAGCTTTTCTTTTTAATTTTTTCCTGAATTTTCTTTGCTATAAACCTCACGGAGCCAGAGACCTTTCCAACGAATGCAAAACCGTTGAAATCGGTACGTGCGTTCTGGAGTTATAGCGTTTTATTATATAAAAATAACATAAAATGTCGCTTTTTGTTGTGTCCTCATAAAATGTTTATCAAATATTCAGAACCTCATCTTAACTAATACTATTCGGGGTTTCAAATCGCTCGCGTCTGTATGATACAATGTGACCTTGGCCCTGGGTGGTGCCCATGGGGATATTCAGTCGCGGCTTTTCGTTATATCCATTGAGGACCCATAGCTCTATGCTCTTACTCTTGCTCTATGGTCCTGCTTAGTGGACTTATCCATATTTCGATACGTAGAACGGTGCAGCCACTGAGAATGACAATGGTTTGTTTTTCTAAAAAAAATTACTTTACGAGAGATTTGAACTCAAAACCTCCAATATTCCGCTGGAAGCATTGGCAAACTAACACAACGTAGGTGCATAATATTATACACTAGCAGATTCCCGCGGTTTCACCCGCGTAAGTCCCGATCCCGTGGGAATATCGGGATTAAAAGTAGCCTATGTTACTTAGGGTGAATGTAGCTTTCTAATGGTGAAAGAATTTTTGAAATCGGTCCAGTAATTTCGGAGATTACCCCCAATATACATACATACATACATACATGTTACCAACGTTACCTCTTTATAATATTAGTAGTAGTACTGCTGAATAAATCTGGTGATGTGGTAAAGGATTTTCATTCATATATCAAACTAGCTGCGTCCCGAGGTTTCACCCGCGTAACGTAAGTCTCAAACCCGCGGGATTTACGAAATAAAAAGTATTATTTATCCTTCTTCCGATTCTAAGCTACTTCCCTACTAATTTTTAGCAAAATCGGTTCAGCCATTCTTGAGTTATAAGCGGTGTAACTAACACGGCTTTCTTTCATATTAGATGTTTGTACGACCGACTATGAATTCCTTTTAATCATATTAAAAAAAAACCAAGTACTAATCATTTTGTATTATCTCAACCCTTCGAATAGCGGGGCACGTTTGCGTTACCTTAAGAACGTGGCGACTGTTACCATTTCCATACAAACTTAATATCAAAATAAATTATGAAAAATTTAGTTTTCTACCTTAAGGGCCCTATACTGAAAAACTGAAAATCCATGTCGGGCGCATCGAAAATTGTTGATTATTTCATGACGGAATGTCGTAGAACTTTTTTTTGTGTACAGATTGTAGGCGACATTGTTTCCGATATTTTAGTGCAGTTTCCATACAAATATGTCGAAACGTATTGAAGCCTATCGACATTTTAGCCAAATCATACATTTTTTGTCTAAAATTTGGATAGGTTTTGCACCAATAGGAGGTTCTTGTCTTAAAACTACACCAAAATGTAGGAAACAATGTTACCTACAATCTGTACACAAAAAAGAGTTCTACGACATTCCGTCATGAAATAATCAACAATTTTCGATGAGCCGGACAGGGATTTTCAGTTTCAAGGTCGTTGGCGTTGTTATTCCTCTTAATATCGATATTATTCGGATTAAGATTTTACTTTTATAGTGTCCCCACCACAAGGTTTTCCAAAATATTCATTCGAAATGAAATAAAACGGAGAAACATTTTTTTCCTTTTCCAGCGTAAATTACTGGTTTACATCTCATTTGTTTTATATTATTCCCAATAAAAAGTAATTTACGCTGTAAAAATGAAAAAAATGTTTCTCTGTTTTATTGCATTTCGAATGAATGAATATTCATAATTTATTTTGGTATTAAGTTTATAAATGAAATGGTAACAGTCGCCGCGTTCTTAACTTAACAACATTTAGATACTCTATGTTAGTTATTTATAACAGTACACAAGTTGGAACCAAATAGCTTCGACTAGACAGAGGTAAGAAATACCTTTTTCTTATTAAATCCCATTTGATGTTACAACTCGCAATAAACATGGCAAATCTCGACCTTATTACTTAGCAAGTTCACGGCTCCAGAGGTAAAAATGTCCACAAACCACAAACTCCCCGTTAGGAATGAAAAAAATGTTAACGTATACTCCGCTATTGGAAAAGTACACCGTATTTTTTCATATTCTAAGTTCCAACCGAACACGTGTCGAGTAGTTGCTAAGGCTAAGTAAAATCTCTGTCACGTTTTCGTTGACTTTGAAAATGACTAGGGCGGATTCGACTAAACGTGGATTTATTTGGACAATTATTCAAAGATTAAATCGCCGTTTTTTGGAGAGTAGGTACCTAATTCATTTTTACTGATTATAATTATCGTGGATTAAGTTTAAATCTCGGTTACAAAGTCTAGTCGGTGTTGAGTACTGGAAAAGGTATAGGGCCGGCGGATAAATTGAGAACTAGAATTTCCTCGTAGAGCACAACCTAGTTCCGTACACTTCTGGTAGCTCAACGAAACGTTGTCTAACTTTAATAACTTTATTATCCAGACCCAAAGGATAATCCGTGAATAGATCACTTGAGTGAGAATACCTAGACAGAATGTTGTGTTTATTTTTTAGAGTTCCTTCATTGACACTGTAACATCTAGTGCGTATCTGGGTCCTGGGGCCGATACGCGCGCGCTTAAGGTACGAGTTGGCAACGGGCGACATGAGGCTGCACCGGACGATGTGCCGCGGCGACACTACTGGTATCTATGTATTTCTATGAAATTCCCTACGCTCGCTCGACGACGCGACGCGTCACTAGTTTCGTAGGGAGTTTCATAGAAAAAAGTAGTGTCGCCGCGACACGTTCGTCCGCTGCCGCCTCATGTTGCCCGTTGCCAACTTGTACCTTTATTCGGCAAAATTTTATATAAACAACCTAAACTTGTAAAAATCGAGTGTTTCAAAGAAAATTCGATCTATCTGATTCGATATAGAGTTGAACGTCGTTTGTTTGTTTGGATTTGTAATTTTCGTAACCGCTCAATCTGCTCCTCAAGTTTATTTATGCCGATAGGTACATTTTCTGTCACGGCGTGTAATGAATACGGAATCGATATCTTTGATGATGCCTTTTATTATTAGGATGGGATTGATTCTGAATAAAAATCAGTACGACTTAATGGTAACGTTTTGTAGGGGACCCGCATCTGCCCAGAACTTTTTCCCGACTGCAAAAAGGTTAATTACATTTTATCTAAGGTTTTTACTGAGTGTTCCGCTACTAGATCTATAACTGGGTTGTATGCGTGGTTTTCCTTCTGTTTTACTCCACCGTAAGAGAGATGTTAATAGCGCACATATTTTTTTCGCGATCAGTGGGGGTTCAAATGACTTTCGGGGTATCTAACAGTATCTAACGACAAGTCGGGTCGTTTTTGTGTTTTGTTTTACGTAAACGTCATATGCATTGGACCTCTACTTTCATAACTTCGTAAACTTAACAAGTTTCAAGATTTTGGTTCGATTGCCTAAAGTATTCTCAAATTTTCAAAATATATTACTCTCTATTTTAAATATGTACGCTCGAAGTAACAAAAGGGGTAAGTTTAATAGCTTTTGTGGACCTTAAGTTTTAGTTTAACTTATAAACTTCTAAGTTAAGTGTTTTCCAAAGATTAAACTGATATTAAATTTAAATGCACCAAAGCGTCCACTTAAACAAACGGTTCAAGTGCAAGTGCAACGAACTTTCCGTTTCTTAGGTAGTTTATAAATCGAAGAGACTGAAACACTATTAGAGTAGGTACATACATTTTATTTTATTATCGCAAAATTCGCATCTTTGAGGAAACTGCAGTTTTCTGACTTTCTGCAGCGAAATGGGGAGCTTAAGGATCTAGGTATGATTAAATCACTTATTATCATCAGCTTATAATAGACTACTATCGGCCAACAGACCTTATCTAATGTGCGCCGTATAAAGGTGCATTTAGACCAAACGAAAGAATGCTCATTCTAGCCGCACTACGTCATATTCTTTTAATGTAAACGGACGTAGAGCATTCTTTCGTTGTTCTGTCTATGTCTATTTCACTAAACATTCACGACTTAGTTAAGGCCGCGGGTTCACGATGGATGCAGGCCACTTATGACCGAAGCATCTGGAAATCTATGAGGGAGGCTTATGTCCAGCAGTGGACTTCTTACAGCTGAAATGAATGAATGATTCACGATAGAATGCTCGTGTTCTAGATTTAGCTCTGTGTTCGTTTGGTCTAAATGCACCTTAATATTCTATCTTCAACTTGCCGCACGCAGCAATTGCCTTCGGTCTGTGTAGATCGTTATAACCGGAAGTCGCGGGTACGGCGCCGGCGGCGTCGTTTGCAGAGTTGCAGTCTTCGCCTTAAGATGTTGTTGATACTCCTATAGTTGTTTGTTCTTCGTCAGATGGTAGACTTATTCTTGGCTCGCTTGCTTTAGCTTCTATAGCCTCGCTCGTGAAGTTACGAGGATCTAAGATTAACGTGCGAGATTCCGGGGCAGGAGGAAGGATGTATTCCTACCTCTATGTCTCTTGAGGCTCTGAACATAAAGGCAGGCGGATTTTAACGTCCGGCTCTCCCGATCTGTCAATCTTAGTACCTAGTACATAGCTGTAGTTTGTGAAGACCTTCCCGCCGCGCCGGCGCCGGTCTGTGTGTACCTATTAGAAGTGTGTTCTAAAAAGTCACCCTTCTGATAGTCAAGAATCGATAGACGTTTTGTTTTTTCTTATTGTTTCCGTAAATACAAAGGTCATGGTAGCAATGACACAAGGTTAAGCAGCGTTGCTAATTGATTTGCTTAATAGGAAGTGACCTTGGCACTGAATTAACCATCTCAATTAAAATTAGTCGAAGACAAATGAAAACAAACATTGAATTTGTCTTCATTTTTAGAAAAGACCTTGTCCTCTGACACCGTTTAATTAACTCAATTTAAACGTAACCATCGATAACAAATAAACTCGTAAATCACTTTAATTTGAACGTATACGCAATGTTGTTTTCACGCAAACAATTTTACATATATTTTAAGTTAAAAACATAAATTCCTTTCTTTTTTTTACTCTACTAAATTAGGTAGGTAAGAACTCTTTTTATATAAGCGATTGATTAGCGTTTGACCACTAAAAACTGTAAGAATTAGACAGTCAGAAACTAAATTATTCTAAAACTAAAATGAAATATATCAAAAGTAAACACAATAAAATGATATACTTATAAGTATACTTTCTTTTGTATTTATATACCTAAGTAATATTAAATATGGTATATGTGCATAAAATAGTAGGTAAACGTAAACAGTTTACTAAGAATTTTGCAATATCATCTACTCGATCAAATTAGTCTAGAGCAGTGGTTCCCTAAGTATAGAAAATATTAGCAGACTCAATAGAGTCTGCTAATATTCCTTAACACATGAGCTCCTACTTACCATTCATGACATTCATCAAATTAGAAATGCACCAATGTTCTAGCCAAATGACTAGGTATGCGTTCAATTACAATTATACTCTAGGTCATAGCATACTTTAGCATAGCAACGTCGACAAACACTATTCGTGTCTCCGAACAACTCCCTTCTTATTACTTGTCTGGACAGCTGGTGACTTTACGATATTAACTTATTAATTTATTTTTCTACGTGTAGGTAGATAGTAAATTAAAGTATAATTAAACTTTAATCTATCTGTACTTGACTTCATCTAAGATCTTGCTTGACTTTATTATTAAAATAGGGTAATTAAATAATTTGTACCGAAATTACTTCGCTGAACCTTCAACATAATTATTAATAACGAATAACGAACGTTTTCCCAGAAAAGTTTTTCATAGCGCACAATATTAAACTTATGAAATCAAACTCATTGTACAGTAACCATGGGTTATTTAAATTCCCAAATTTTCACGGAAGCGAGAAATAGCGACTTAGTTGTCGATTTCCCCGCAAATTGACTCGTCCGCGGTCGAGTTGTCGCCTTTTTGAAATTGCTAGGCTCATTATTCGCCCTTGTCGAAACTGTTGTAAGTCTTTTCATCCGAATTAAACATCGAAATAAAATGTAATAAATAAAATAAAATAACCGGAACCAATCGGAATGCCCCTTGATAAGTGAATAAAACCGCATTTCTAATTATAAAGCTACTTCTGCCGAGGCTAGGCTAAGATTAGCACCCTTAGTTTCTGGCGTTGGAAATATCTGATAAGAGCGAGCTTAAAGAACCAGTTCTTTTTTTGACTATAGTATTAAACATAATTTATTATTTTTACTGACATCGTTCCAGGAATTATGATTGTCCTTTAGTTTTCGTGAAAAAAGCTCATTATGCAAAAAATTGAATGGAAAATTACTTGCTCTGAGAAGTAAAAACAAAATTTCAAGGACCATCGAACAACAGTTCAATAGTAGAATACCAAGTACGTGAACTCCAATAATATGTTGAGTAGCTTTACAAAACATTTCAGAGTAAGTAGGTACTTTAAAACATGACAAATTTTGGAGACGTGCACGATAAAAACTTAAAAGTCGCTACACTGTGGCAGTACACGCCTACGGACCCTACGGTACGCACTAATAATATCATACGTTTAGTGCGTGGCGTGGGCGTACGACTGTACATATTGTACGTACAACAATGTAGCGTCTTACCTTCTTACTTATAAACAGCTGTATAAACTATGTATCGTTTGTCTTTTACTGTGACATAAAGTGTCAAAGTTAACAGACAGAGCCAACGAAATAAACCTAGTCATCGTTTATAAGTTTAAACTGGTAGTTTAGTTTATATATCTTTGTACCTATCTTCATTAATCTAAATTTTCTGTCATAAATTACCAACTGCACCAAAATTACACAGTCCAATGTGATGTCTTAATATAAGTATGGATGGTAATCCAAGTAAAAACCGAATTACCACCCACACGACTTTAAGCCCAAATTTCAAGACTGTATCACGTAATAGTATTAGTACATTGAAATGTTACATTAGAGTGTGCATTTGTCAGAGGACGCAATTTTATTTTTTAGATATCAAGGGGGGGTTAGTTTAAAGTTAAATAATAGTTTGTGGGGTTGTGGCTCTTGTCCCACGGCCGCCATCTTGGAAAAACGGGTTGAAATGGTTTTTATGGGTTATTTGACGAACTATAGGTCTGACAAAAAAAAAATTACCATTTTGTATTGCAAATAAGATTATCTACAACTTTTGGTAAGTAACTTTTAGTCGTAGAACTAAAAATAAAAAGTTATAAGCAAAAATCCATGAAAATTTGAGAAACAAATTCTATTAGTCATTTGTGCACCGATTTTGATGGTTATTTTTTTATTCGTAAGGTAGAAGTCCCAAGGTGACTCCATAAAAAAATTATATGGATCGGATGAGGATCTTCGGACTGATGAGCAGAATAGTTCCTCAAAAAGTAGTAAATTACTTACTTTTGGACTTTTACCAGTAGAATTAGACCTTGTACTACTGGTTAGGGATTGATGAAGCACCTGGAACCACCTTATCATCAGAGAACTCCTCACTGATTAAAGTTATGGTTAAAATTCTAATGATTTTTAGTGGTAGATGAAAGTAGTTACTCAAAAAAGGATGAAATAAAAAAACCGACTTCAAAAAACATAATATAACCTCACCTACATACAGTAATTGAGGAGTTTTCTGATGAGAAAGTGGTTACAGGTGCTTCATCAATCCCTAACCAGTAGCACACGGTCTGATTCTACTGGTAAAAGTCCAAAAGTTAGTAATTTACTACTCTCTGAGGAACTATTCTGCTCATCACTCCGAAGATCCTCGTCCAATCCATGTTTTTTTTTTATGGAGCCACTTTGGGACTTCTACCTTCCGAATAAAAAAATAAGCATCAAAATCGGTTCATAAATGACCCATAGAATTTGTTTCTCAAATTTCCATGGATTATCGCTTATAACTTTTTATTTTTAGTTCTACGACTAAAAGTTACTTAACAAAAGTTGTAGATAATCTTATTTGCAAAACAAAATGTTAATTATTTTGTATGTGAGACCTATAGTTCGTCAAATAAACCATAGAAACCATTTGAACCCGTTTTTCCAAGATGGCGGCCGTGGGACAAGAGCCACAACCCCACAAACTATTATTTAACTTTAAACTAACTCTCCCTTGATATCTAAAAAATAAAATTGCGTCCTCTGACAAATGCACACGGAGCCCAAAAAAATGTAATATTTCAATGTACTATATCTAAGCTGAGATATAGCACGCTTATGTAGCTAGAAAATGCTCGATATACTGTTCACTCTTTAAATTCATCTATAGGCCTAGATAGATACAGTACTAATAAAATAAACTATGATATGAAATAAACAAAATAAATATTCTATTGAAGTTTTGCTTAAAAAAGCTGAATGATCTGAACATCATTACATCCTTCCAACTCTAACATAGGAAACCTATAGGAACTTCGCTTCACTGTACAACTTTATAAAACTTGGGTATAATCTATTCAGCGATGCACCTTGAGGGAAATGATACTTTGAGCTCTTTAGCTTAAGAGGTATTTACAAGCGAAACTCAGAATCCCTCTCGGGTTCATCGAAAATTGTGAATTATTATTAAATACTTTGACTTTGCGACTTTGTTCTGTCATTAGACAGAATGTTGTTGAATTTTTTTGTGTGTATGGATTCTAGGTGACATTGTTTTCTACATTTACATTTTAGACAAAAATGACCGTTTTAGTCAAAATGTGGATGGGCCTCCCTTTGGCGTATTTCTTTGCACTAAAATGTAGGAACCAGTGTCACCTACAATCCATACCTAAACAAAAAAAACTTGAGAGGTGTCAAGGGACACCCGGATGGAACGAAGCTCCGAAAAAGAAAAAAGTTCAAATCGTGTCGTTACAACTTTTGGTCTAAATTTTTCCGTCTAGCCCCCTTTCGCAACGCGCGATAAGGAAATTCGGTCCAAAAATCTTAGGCATTCCATCATAAAATAATAAACAACATTTCGATAAACATGGATTTTAAATTAAGGTCGTATACCTTTGTATGCCTATTCCTTACACACCGTATGTAAGTTATTACAGATAACACTTTCTGATGTTAAATGACGGTTGAGGAGCTCATCGGTCTAGCTGCGTCCGTCGATCTCGTTTAATCGTGCGGGTTAAGCAATGCCTGCCACGGTCTTTACTTGGATGGGTGACCGAAAATTTATGTGGCAAAAAATCATCTCGAGCTCCTCCGTGCTTCGGAAAGCACGTTAAACAGTTAGTCCCTGTTATAAGCTCAGATAGCAATCGTTACATCAAGTTAGAGGCCTTAGGGCGACCTGAAAACTCTAACACTAGATAAGCCACACCGCTACACGAAAAGAAGAATGATAGTCTAAACGCTAGATAGGTGCATACATTTTCATATTGAACCAAAATGTATGCTGTAACTAACGAAGTCAGAAATAGCTGTATCTAGAAATAAGTTAAAAATAATAATAAGACTTCAATTCGGAAACTGAGCTGAGCTGGCGTCATACCAAAATGTATGTTGTAAGTAACGAAGACAGAAATAGGTATAAGCTAGAACTAGAACAGAAATAAGCTAGAAAAATTAATAAGACTTCTCTTCGAAAACTCGATCTGGCGTCTCCCATATCTCGTTAAATTACTTTTGAGCTGTAGAGTGTTTGTAATACTCTCGTCTGCTCCACCTTAATAAGCTAGGTATTGTGTGTCCAATCCTTTAATGAAGACTAAAGCTGATGTACTTATCACACTTATTCGTTTCTTATGGCACAATCTATTTTTCTAAGGTACACTGGGAACTATGTCACTGTGTGTTCAATATTAGGGTTAAAACGCTGTACGCAGATAGTCGGAGACCTGTTATATTTGCCATATTACCACGGTTTGAGAATGTACACGAGTGAAACCGCAGGGCATAACAGGTACCTATGTTCATTTATTAACTGAACGTACTTACCTTGATTTTTTTATAAAGTGTTTCCTAGACTTGAATGACTTTTTATTTGAAAAAAAAAAAATTGGAAATCACTTCTTCTAATAATCTGAAAGTATTTATTTTGCCGTGTAGCCCCAGCATAGAATAGGGTTACCCCATCTCTTCCCGTGGGTGTCGTAAAAGGTGACTAAGGGATCTGAAGAAGATTAGCAAACCTAAAGTTCTCTCCTCGCGGTGGCGGATAAACTGCTTGATCCCTAAAAGGGTTGATATCAGGCAGGCGGCCGGCCGTAAAAAGATTGCCAAATGTAATTGCAGAAGGTAGGTATGGTCAATGATGCCTTACCGACTGCGTCGACCCCAAATAAAAAAAAACAATTTGGGGTTTAGTGGACCCCGGACTCCCGAGAGGGATGCAACCGGGAACATCGCTCGGATGAGATGAATCTGCAAGTACTTATTTAACAAAAGGTATTTTATTCCACAGGCAGCAGAAAGCGGTAATGTGGAAGATTTCATGCGACTCTACTTAAGTGAACCATCGCGTTTGTCTGTAAGGGACGGTAGAGGTCGCACCGCTGCTCATCAGGCCGCTGCCAAGAATAACATTAATATACTGCACTTTATTCACAATTATGGCGGTGGTAAGCTTTTTAGACTTTGTTTGTTCCCTTTTTGTCCCATATGTGTAAAAGTAAGTTTTATGGCTTTTGCCAGCGGTGTTGCACGCACGTTAACTTACGCAGCGCTCTACGTAGGCGATCGGATGCGAACTCGAAGCGGCGCGGTGCGGCGCGGAAACAAGGAACAGTCGATAGCTATTGAAGTAGCCTACGTGACCAAACGTACGTAAGGTGCGCTGCGGCGCGGCACGAATTGAAGCGAACGCGATCAGTTCACTTGATATTTTCCCGCGAACGGTGGCGGCGGAAGAAGGCGTTAATGGTGTAGGACGATTCGCGCGGATTGTCGCCGCGTCACACCGCACCGCATTGAATTCGCATCGGATCGCTTCGCAATCGCGTTCGCTTTGAGACGCTAACGTAGTACGTAGCCTTAGATTGACTGGCCGCGAAGCAGCCAGAGTCCGAAAGCCAAAACCCGTTGGCCAGGTCGCCGGATTAGTGTGAAGGAGCATAGGTAGGAGTCTTTATCTATACTATGTTTTACCAACCTAAGTATTTTTAGGGAATGGTCATTGAATTTGATCAGTCACTCCTAAGCCTGACGAATGATCGTCTAATTGAAGATAGTATGAAATAACTTGCAATTAAGTACTTATTTCTAACGTTTTTCTAAACTTAATTCATGATTGATGGAATTGAATGGCTTTGACATGAGTTTGATTTCTGGCTCTTTTTAGAAAAGATAAAACTTCTAACGCAATGTTTCTCCAATCTTTACGCAATCTTTAGCCCTTCTTACTTTATAAAACTGCAGAAACTATCGCAAACTTCAATACATCTCTATCTGAGTTTAACCATATGAAGGAATCCTTTTTAACGTATCATTATGTTACGTATTTTGAATTCTATGTTTATAATGATATTTTTATATTAATAATTTTGTTACATTGTAACAAATCAACACTGCGCGAAAATCAGATTAATGTATTTGATATACCTAGTCAATTTGATACTGTAAGTTAATATTTGATACTTACCTACTATAATTAAATTTTAACTTTTATAATTAAAAGATACGTGACCTTTTGTTGTAACTTCGAGTCACTGCAATTTACTGGCCAAGTATTTTCACTAAAGCTAACATCTGAAACAACGTTGCATTCTCCCCCTACTCCCCAATGGAGAATCAGTCTAATTTGCATTTTCATTTCAGATTTGAACGCAAAAGACAACGCGGGCAACACTCCTCTACACATTTGTGTCGAGACAGAAGCGCTTGGTTCAATTGAATTTTTGTTACAACAGTAAGTCTTTATATAGTTCAGTCAGATTACCAATTAAGTATACAGCATGTACAATTATTGTGCGTATACAGCATGCGCAATTATTGTGCGTGCTGTATACTTAATTGGTTATGTGACTGTACATAACTTAATAATTTAAGTAATCAACATTTACTCCCTTACATAAACGAAGACTAACTCCCTCCGAATCTAGGACTTGTGCCACTGATAACGCCTGAGGAGGTGCGCAAGGCTCTTCGCTGCATGAAGAATCGGAAAGCTGTCGGCGCCGATGGAGTCCCCATCGAATTATGGAAGGCTATGGGTTCTCGTGGTGTGGGCATCTTAACCAACCTTTTTAACCGTATACTCGAGACCGGCAGAATCCCCGCCCAATGGAGACTGAGTGTTATCACTTCAGTGTTCAAGGGCAAGGGATCTGTGCAGGAGTGTGGAAGTTATCGTGGTATAAAGGTCATGTCCCACACCATGAAGCTCTACGAGCGTATAGTTGACTCTCGGATCCGGAAGGAGTGCACTGTCTCGGAGGGGCAGTATGGTTTCCGCCCCGGTCATGGTACCATGGACCCTGTTTTCGCCCTAAGGATCGTTATGGAGAAATACAGATCGAAGAATACGCCTCTGCATTTTCTGTTCCTGGACTTGCAGAAGGCCTTCGACTGTGTTCCTCGCGTGATGATCTGGTGGGCGCTGCGGTCCAAAGGGGTGCCTGAAACTTATATTGAAACCATCAGGGACATGTACCGAAATTCCGATTCAGTAGTGCGAACTGCTGTTGGTGACACTAAATCTTTCCCCATTACAGTCGGAGTCCACCAAGGATCCGTCCTAAGTCCGTTTCTGTTTAGCGTAATACTGGACGCACTGTCCGTAATCATCCGAGACGCACACGAGCAGCCCCCGTGGATGCTCATGTATGCTGATGATATTGCGCTAGCGGACTCGGATAAGGGACGGCTTGGAAGGCGTGTAAATGCGTGGAAAGAGTCACTTGAGAACGGCGGTTTGCAACTCAACGTAGCGAAGACCGAATACTTGGCTAGCAATACCACAGATCCCACACCTGTCTGCGTAGACGGTCACATGGTCGAGCGGACAGACCAGTTTAAGTACTTGGGATCTGTGCTTCACGAGTCCGGCGACATCGATTGTGACGTCAAGTCCCGCATTTCGGCAGTGGCGAGAGGTAACTGGTGTCATCTGTGACCCGAAAATGCCGGTTAAACTGAAGGGACAGGTCTATAAAACGATCATTAGACCTGTCCTTTTGTATGGTAGTGAGGCGTGGCCATTGCTTGAGCGACATAAGCAGGAGCTGCGTGTCACGGAGATGAAGATGCTGCGCTGGATGTGTGGAGTGACGCGAAAAGACCGCGTCAGAAGCTCCCGCATCAGGGGCAGCCTTCATGTCCGAGACATTGCAGACAAACTGCAAGAATGCCGCTTACGGTGGTACGGCCACGTTCTACGGAAACCGGCTAGTTACGTGGGAAACAAATGTCTTGCTATGGCGCCTCCGCCCGGCCGCGGCAGATTGGGAAGACCCAAGAAGTGCTGGCTTGACGTTGTAAGATCGGATATGCGTGCTAATGGCCTCACTACACGGGATGCCGAAGATCGTGCGAAGTGGAGGCGTAAAAGTAGGAAAGCGGACCCCGGGCTCTCGAGAGAGATGCAACCGGGAACAACGCTCGGATGATGATGACATAAACGAAGACTAAGTTCAATAAGTTTAAGGAATTAAGTATACAGCACGCACAATAAATGTTTGTGTGTGCTGTATAATTAAATGGTAATCTGACTGGACTAGCAGAGTCCCGCCCGCGGTTTCACCCTCGTAGTCACGATCCCGCGAGATTTCCCTAAATCCCTTTCTTAGTGGATCCATACACAGCACAAGGAATACACTCTCCAAATTTTACGTCTCTAGGACCAGCGGTTTGGGCTCTGTGTTGATATATAGGTCGGTCAGGCAGGACATTGAATTTTACATGTATAGATTTATTATCAAAGTAGGTAAATACTCCTTCTCTATTTTGAGTAATATCATCACTACCTATATTTTTTATAAATATTGATAAGTGGTTTACCACAATCTTAACAGATTGTAAGTTAATATGTCATTCAAGATCTAACAGGCTTAACCAATAGATAGGTACTCGTAGAAAATAAGAAAAGAAGACGACAGTAGAGTTTTGTCACAACCTAATGGCTGCTCCGACCTACATATCAGAGTATAGACGATTACGAATAAATTCTTAACAAAAACAATTAAACAATTAATTATAGGTATTTCTACTAAAACGAACTGAACATAGAAGATTAGGTTATTATTTTGTTATAAAAGGATGTTTAAAAGCGTGAAATTAGTAATGGTACTGAAATAATTGGCTAGTCTATGTACATACCTAAGCCTATACTTAATTAAGTAAGTTAATCAAGGTAGGTACCTCTTTCATCTCTTTAATTAATAGTTCACATGGCTCACAGATTATGAACAAACGGAGGTATGTAACGTCTTGCGAGAATGTCTACATACCTATGTCTACTTAGTGCCTACAGCTATTAAATTAGGGCGCACTGCTGGTTCAATTAACGCACCCTTAAACTGATGATTAGGCACTAAATACACTAGATAAGGTTAGTTATACAATTAGTCAAGTTGTAGGATTGACTGGGCAAATTAAAGATAATTTATAAGTAAAATAGTTATGTAGACCGCAAGATAAACCGCAGGAAACTTATTAGCCTTCAAAAATCCGCTTTAATAAAAACACAATCGAGATTATAATTATGATTCTTCTTAATCTTGAGGCGTTTAAATGAGGCGTTGGTTCTCCAGCAATTTTTAAGATTTCTTTTCACACAGAGAACATAACATATTTCCCCGTAAGCATTATGTTCAATTAGCGCTTTTATACCATTCGCTCATTTTTTCACGCGAGTACACAACATCCTACTTCCCGGTTCCTACGGTCCCGGCGACCGGGACGGATGAAACCTTTAGGGTAAGTCGACAGGTCTTATCCGTCCCGGTCCCGGGATAGTGACCGGAACGGATGAGACATACCCTACTTAGGGACTATCCCACACTTACACGGGTGAAACTGTAAGTAATCAAATGTTCGAGAAACGGATTAACGTAAAGTTTAAGAGAACCTTCAACTGTAACAAACACGAATTTTCCTCAAAAAACTGGCTTCTTCGTAATAATTAACAAAGTTTGAAATAGGTACTTGTGTTACGAGGTCACTAGCTGCTAGCCGCTGTTTCACCCGTGTAAGTCGGTTATGAAATCCGGGGTCGAAATAAAATTTCCAGAGATATAAACCGAGTTTCATGGCAATTGTTTATTATTTTTTAAGTAGTTCATTGATATTCATAAATCATCCCATCATTTAAATTTCCATTAAACATTCTAGTTCAACTTAAGAAACGTAAATCAATCATTAGCATCACTTTGTAGACAATCCCGACCGCAAGCCAACTTTGCCAACAAAAACTTTATATTATTAAAAATCAAACAGTAGATAATTTCAATTTCCATCACGCCAGTGAATGCGAACAATGAACTTTGCCAAGAGATTGAAACGAAGTCACTGCATTTTATAAAGGGTATTGAACATCGATAGGTTTCTATTATGTCTGTGTTTTTACCAGTTAAGTGTTATATTACTTTTATATTTCCTAAGGTTTATTATCACGCTAATGACTTTATGCAGTCGTTTAACAGTTAAGTTAGTAATTATAATTACATTCCCAACCAACTCTAGTTCGTAGGTAAATAATAGATTTCCTTATTATTTGCAGGCAAGTAGACGTCGATATTCTCAATTCGAAGTCTCAAGCACCGATACATCTTGCTACAGAATTAAACAAGGTATAAGTGAAGTGTTACCATCTCTGTCCCTATAAGTATACTCTATTTCAGAAACTTAGATCAATGAACTGTTACTGTCAATTTTAAAGGAAAAAGTAAATAACAGCTGTCAAATTCAAATAAATGTACCTATGGGATTTAAGTTTCTGAAATAGGGTATCGTTTCTTAAATGTCTCATACAAATAATAAGAATTGTAGAATTCGTTTCAACTTAGCTATCACGCCTTAATAGTGATAAAGTCACGTGGCTTTAGCCTTAGGGCCAGTTTTAGGAAGTCAGTGCTTTGGTATTTTACCGTACCTCTATATATTTTGTCAAATTAAATCTGGAATCACTTGTTTTGGTAGCCATAATTCATCTATTCAAAATCTTATCTACAAATAAATCTAAACGGTAAATACTGTACAAACGTGTGACCCGAAGGGCCATTATAGACTATTGCAACACTTTCCAACAACGCTCGAATGAATCGTTTTTACAAGTGTTTAACTACTAATTTATACCATACCAGTATAAGCATGGGAGAAAATATAATAGGTTGTTCCATTTGGCGTATATCCAACTGCAACATTTCCAAACGACATAACGAAGGTCGTATTATCCTCCTTGAGATTTGGGAACGGACTGTATGTAGTCATATTATTATGAAAACCTTTGGTCTTAATAATTAAGTATCTATGCCTTTTCGTGGATATTTGTGTGCTACGTACCTACTTTGCTAATTTTAACTAAAAAGTAAGCAATTGGATACCGAATAATTTATGTCGTTGAACTTCGAACCTTTTCGTAGTAGTACTTGATTGTCAATTAATTTTGTTAAATACAATTTACTGAAGAAAATTGCAAAAATTCAACGTTCTAAGTTTGAAAGAATATAATTTAAATTACAAGAATTCTACGACGAAATGAACTACTGGTAAAAAAAACTTTTAATAAAAAAAGCTCTCGTGCAAAAACCTTAATGAGTTTCCACCATTTATTCTTCACGTAAGTTCAAGGATTTCTATCTCTAGCCACGAAAAATAATGAGTGTTAGGGGTTTTCAAAGCGCACCCTCCTTTAGATAATACAGAGAAACTGTGTTAGGAAACATTGAAAAGGATATATTGCCGGCTATATTGTATGCCCCAGCAGCGCTATATATATTTTTGCGGTTCGGGCTAAAAATTTTCAAAATTATTTATAGAGTAGGTACTTGGTGTCTAGCTCATAGCTTAATGATTTTTTTTAAGGCTCTGTATGGAAGTGATGCAAGGGAGTTCCAATAAGATTCAGATTTTAACTTCGTTTTGTGTATATTATTAATGAATCTGTGTGTATTTGGCAAAGTATGAATTATAATTATCTAAAACAAGGTAAATACTACAGGATCTTGTTTTCGTATTTTAGGTATCTGTACTGCAGATTTTTGCGAAATACAAGAAACAATTCAACGTGAATTTAGGCGGAGAGCACGGAAGGACTGCTCTTCATTTTGCTGCTATCCACGATCACGATAAATGCGCTAAAGTCTTAGTAAGTGACCTTACGCAAATAAAGTGACGTAATTTTATTTTTACATAGTTTACTTTCATGGAAATTGATATTTTTACAGATAACAGATTTAGAAGCAGAGTGGAAGCGTCCTTGCAACAACGGGTACTACCCCATCCACGAGGCAGCTAAAAACGCCTCCTCTCGAACTATGGAGGTATTCCTTCAATGGGGAGAATCCAAAGGCTGTACTCGAGAATCTATGATCTCGTTGTACGACAATGAGGGCAATGTGCCTTTGCACTCTGCAGTCCATGGAGGTGATATAAAAGCGGTGGAATTATGTTTGAAATCAGGAGCGAAGATTTCTACGCAACAGCATGATTTCTCTACACCTGTCCATTTGGCTTGCGCTCAAGTAAGTGTACCAAAATGCAAAAACTTAATTGCTTCAAGTCATAATAAGTGTTTTAACACTTGGTTTAATTCTTATTCGCTCATTCACAGGGAGCTCTGGATATAGTTAAACTAATGTTCGAAATGCAACCCAAAGAGAAGCTCGCTTGTCTCACCTCATGTGACGTCCAGAAGATGACACCGATCCATTGTGCTGCAATGTTTGATCATCCTGATATCGTAAACTACCTCATATCTGAGGGTTCTGATATAAATCCTTTGGATAAAGAGAGACGGTCCCCATTGTTGTTGGCTGCTTCAAGAGCAGGGTGGAGAACAGTTCATACTTTGGTAAGATATTTTTTTTAGAAATTTGAAATGGACCACTTACACACATACCTAAAGTGCAACTAAAGTAAAGGTGTTAATAATGAGGAAATCTAAATTATAAATTAGATAATCTGATTTCTTGAAATTTTCAATGTTCTGGAGATGGAACGAATCCTCATATATACCTATTTACTATGAACATCAAGTTATGCGTCATATGTAGTTTAGGTACCTACAAAAACAATTAGTGGGTACATCTTAGACTTTACCATAGTCATAATTATTAAATACTAGTTAACCCGGCGAACTTTGTTCCGCCTTATAGACAAAAAAATATCCTATGTCCTTCTGCTGGTTGCTACCTCCCCACTATTTTCAGCCAAATTGGATTAGCCTTTCTTGAGGTATAAATAGTGTAACTAAGACGATTTTCTTTTCATTCCATATCTATCATATGGAATGCAACCTATGCCTATGGAATGGAATGCCTATGTATAGGCACTTCAATATTCTTTTCGTTTCTTCTCTCAGATATTTATATTTCTTACTATCATAGATGAATAAACCGTGTTATTATTTTTCAGATACGGCTCGGAGCTGACATTCAGCTCAAAGACATTAACTCTCGCAACGTCCTCCATCTGGTTGTTATGAATGGAGGAAGACTTGAAGACTTCGCAGCGAGCTGCAAGGTTCGAACACTGCTCCCGGTATTCTAATACTTTTTTAACTCTTCTTCCTCACTGCTTAAGTTCTGTAGTTTCATGCTTTTTGCTTGATTTAGAACTTGTGCACCAAACTGAATCTAATTACTTACCTTTTTACTTCCAAATTCAGCAAAATATTGTATGCTTTTTAAAATTTAAAAATAATTTCCGATGGCTTTGGCTTAAATATAAATAAGGACCTAGAACCTACTACCATCGGTGGAATTTCAGTCAGAAGCAGGCCTTTCGCTCCGTCAAGTAGCCATGGCAATAAGGAAGGAGTGGCTGGATCAGCCTACAGCCGAGTATGCCACGGTCGCGGCAATACGTCCAGTTGGTGGGACTGTATGTATACCTATAGTCCAAGATCCCAGAAGTGGCAGACATCACGCATTTTCTGACGAACGAAATGTGGTCGATTGAGTAGTGTTAGTATGTATTAAGAACGCATGCCTACTTGCTAGCCTGCTGCGACGGCCAATTCTGAGATATCAGGCCATCAAGATACATAAAAAAATTACTTACGTCACGTTAATTCTCCAAGCTGATTTTCACGTATATTTTAGGTAATATACTTAAAAATAAGTCGCCAATACTCCTATACACTTTCCGTCGACTGTATTGCTTTGCAGTCGCTTTAAAGCACCCAAAATAATTACTCGACTTCACGTAAATTCTGATGCTCCATTTTTATATATGTCCACCAGATAACTATTTTAAAACCTTTTACAAGGAGACAGACCGATCCAAGGGGCCAACCATCCCCTTAACCCCCTAATCCCCTCGCGCTCCTAATCAAGAGGCATTAAAATTGAGTTTAGGGGGTAATTGGCCACTTGGATCGGTCAGTCTTCTTGTAAAAAGTTTTAAAATAGTTGTCTGGTGGACATATATAAAAATGGAGCATCACAATTTACGTAAAGTCAAGTAATTATTTTGGGAGCTTTAAAGTGACTGCAAAGCAATACGGCCGACGGAAAGTGTATGGGAGTATTGGCGACTTATTTTTAAGTACATTACCTAAAATATACGTGAAAATCAGCTCGGAGAATTAACGTGAGGTAAGTAATTATTTTATGTATCTGATGACCTGATATCTCAGAATTGGCCGTCGCAGCAGGCTAGCAAGTAGGCATGCGTTCTTAGTACATACTGACACTACTCAATCGACCACATTTCGTTCGTCAGAAAATACGTGATGTCTGCCACTTCTGGGATCTCACTCTACTAAGGCTGCAACTTACTTTTAAAAAGGCCTTTCATAATATTGATATCTTATCGTTTTCTACACGTAATGCAATGTTTTTGTCACCTAGTCGCATGTATTTTGCTCCTTTATTATAATAATATTTCCATTTGAGTTTTATTTCACAAAATTCAATAAAAGCGCTGATTCCAGGATCGATGCGAGAAAAGCCTGGCGCAACTGCTAAATGAAAAGGATAGTACTGGATGCTCCCCCCTTCATTACGCCAGTCGAGAAGGCCACATCAGGTCCTTAGAAAACCTGATCAGATTGGGAGCTTGTATCAATTTGAAGAACAATAACAACGAGAGTCCTTTGCATTTTGCTGCGAGGTAAGTTGGCTTTAAAAGTGGCAAACAATTTTATTATTTGCTGGTGTTCCTTAAAATCCTCAATCACACATTTATCTTCAGATATGGACGTTACCACACCGCTTGTCAACTCCTCGACTCAGATAAAGGCACATTCATCATCAACGAAAGTGACGGCGAGGGCCTAACCCCTCTCCATATTTCGTCACGCGAAGGCCACACTAGAGTCGTTCAGTTGCTATTGAATCGAGGGGCTTTGCTCCATAGGGACCATAATGGACGTAATCCTTTACATCTAGCTGCTATGAGCGGGTACACTCAGACGATTGAGTTGCTGCATTCTGTCCATTCGCATTTGTTAGATCAGGCTGATAAAGATGGGGTAAGTTACACTCAATCTTTATCTAAATTCCTTAGTTACAAAAAATAAAATATCTACTTCCTTTTGCGTCGGCGTTGGACATTTAAAAAATATACCCATATCTTTGGATTTCAGAATACGCCCCTACACCTTGCTACAATGGAAAACAAACCGAATTCAATTGCTTTACTACTGTCGATGGGGTGTCGTCTTATATACAACAACTTGGACATGAGTGCCATTGACTACGCTATTTATTACAAGTTTCCCGAGGCTGCATTGGCTATGGTAACCCATGAGCAAAGGTAAATCAAAACAAATTAAACCTTACATGGTATTTTAAAGCATTTACTTAAATTTAGGGACAAGACTTTCGAAGACGAGATGTCGTGATGTCAAGTTTAAGAAATTAAACCCGGTCGAAGAAAATAGATTTTGAAAAGCATGATTTTAATATAATATAAGTATATATTGAGCAGTGGACGTTGGTGGCGTCTGGACGGTCTATTATGACGTCCTGGACATTTTAACACTAGGGCGAAATTGACCTGTGGTGTTTATGACATCTGGACATCTAGACCCCTTGGACATTTTGACACTTGGGTCAATACACCCCGGAGGCATTAATACATTTCAGTATACCTAACAGAATTCAACTATCAAATAACCGTCTTACCGTTGTCATTACAGAGCTAAAGAAGTAATGGCCTTACGTTCAGATCGCCACCCCTGCGTTACTTTAGCCTTGATCGCATACATGCCTCGAGTTTTTGAAGCAGTCCAGGATAAATGTATCAGCAAGGCTAACTGCAAGAAGGATTCCAAAAGCTTTTATGTGAGCTTTGATTTTTACAAGTTTTAATGGAAAGATGTTTGAAGTAGTGTAGATTTCGTAAATTTGACTTTATTGAATTAATTACTAAAAAATAACGGCAGTTCTGTGATAACGAGTCAATTGCACTTTTTTCTTATTGGTTCTTTGAGTACAGTGGGTTCAACAATCTCGGCACTACTAAATTAATATAAATATTTTCCAAGGAGAAATGTATTATCAAAATCCTCCCATGACGAGGTTCAAACCCGTGGCCCTCGCTTGCTGGGCAAGTGCGCTAATAACTACGCCATACAGGAACCCACGCGACACAGTGAATACATCTTCCTCCAAGGTCTTCCCCTGATTGTTTTTGACTAAGGCTCGATTCGAACGTCATCTAAGAGAATACAACTACAACTATTGATGATGAAGGGATGATGCATTACTTCTTGTAAAATTAATTCAAATTATGAGAACTGATTAGTCAATTCTCAATAGGTAGGAAACAAAGCATATCTGCTTCTATTATTATAAAGCGGAAGAGTTTGTTTGTTTGTTTGAATGCGCTAATCTCTGGAACCGCTGCTCTGATTTGAAAAATTCTTTCAGTGTTGGATAGTCCATTTATTGAGGAAGGCTGTAGGCTACTTTGATCCCGATATTCCCACGGGATCGGGACTTACGCGGGTGAAACCGCGGGACGCAGCTAATCGATTATACAGGGTGGTCCAACTAGTGACGTCAATAAACTTTTTTTAGATTCCTCACACCTGGGGGTATCCGAAAATACCCCATGTATGTTCTGCGATTTTTTGTAGTTTAGGAGTTATGGCCTTTTTCCTCATTTTCTACTAAAATGCGACCACTGACACCTATTTGCTCATACTGACTGGAATAATTGAGATAATTGGCTGATTTCTTTTCAAATGTGGAGCTGAATAATTGGGTCATGTTTCCTGTTACAAAAAAAATGCGTTACACCAACCAAACTGTTACAAATAAAAAAAGTATTTCATAAAGTGAGCGTAGACAAAACGCTATAAACACTTTAAAGAGCAATTAAAAGAAAAACTCGCCAATTATTTTTTTTCCAACCAACTTCAAAAACTTCCTTACTTCATTAGCTATCTACCCTATCATTTTTATTGGTCTATCATTAGAGGATCATAGCAAAAATTTCATTTTAAAATTCCTTGGTCGAAAATTCTCTCACTCATCTTACTTAAACCTGAAGGGAAACTCCCGGCAAATCTTAATTCAGATTTGTGCGGAAGTTTTTTTGCGGAAGACAAAAACCATCACTAGATGGCGCTAGTGGTAAAATACATCGTGGTATCGTTGCGTTTTTATGTCAAAAATCACGTTAGTTGTATGGGGGTTCCCTTAAATATTTGCGGCTACAGTAATACATCTTCTGTAAAAATTTCAACTGTCTAGCTATCACGGTTTATGAGATATAGCCCGGTGCCAGACGGTCAGACAGCGAAGTCTTAGTTATAGGGATGAGTGAGAGAATTTTCGACCAAAGAATTTTTAAATAAAATTTTTGCTATGATCCTCTAATGATAGACCAATAAAAATGATAGGGTAGATAGCTAATGAAGTAAGGAAGTTTTTGAAGTTTGTTTGGAAAAAAAATAATAGGCGAGTTTTTTTTTTAATTGCTCTTTAAAGTGTTTATAGCGTTTTGTCTACGGTCACTTTATGAAATACTTTTTTTATTTGTAACAGTTTGGTTGGTGTAACGCATTTTTTTTGTAACAGGAAACATGACCCAATTATTCAGCTCCACATTTGAAAAGAAATCAGCCAATTATCTCAATTATTGCAGTCAGTATGAGCAAATAGGTGTCAGTGGTCGCATTTTAGTAGAAAATGAGGAAAAAGGCCATAACTCCTAAACTACAACAAATCGCTGAACATACATATGGGGGTATTTTCGGATACCCCCAAGTGTGAGGAATCTAAAAAAAGTTTATTGACGTCACTAGTTGGACCACCCTGTATAAAATCTCAATAATTCATGTGGATTGGCTCATTATTGCAGAACTCGGTCCATACCGATGAAAAGTTTATATTATATTTTGATAAATTTAAGATCAAATACAATTTCGACGCACTTTGTCCTCTACTCAAAGACGAAGATGGGGCCAAGAAAGCCGACAACGTTCTCAACACACAGAAAGTCCCATTAGCTGCTTTGAATGTAAGTCCGACTCTGTTACTAAGACAATATATTTTGATTTTACTTGTATGCAGATTAAGTACTCTTTCAAATTCTACCAACGTTCGAAGCTTGAGGTTGACGCGCTGAGACTGGCGCTGAATGATCCAAAATTTCGTCCAGAACCATTGCATGTCATCAACGTGAGTGAGATCCATTGTTGACTTGGAGCCTCGCTTTTGCGTTATATGTCCTTGGGATGCGGGAAGACTGCAACATTTTATAACTTTTGGCCTTTGACTAGCAACACGTGGTCAGAATAGTAAAGCTGGCTCTGTTTATCCGTTCTCCATGCACTGCTTGATCTTGGCTTACAATTCTGACTGCGTGTTCAAAAATGTTACTCTCAATAAAATGTTGCATTAATTGGTGTCTCCGTCTAATCACTAATCTGAATATACACTGGTTCACAGCAATGCTTCTTTCACTAATCTAACTATGAAGGTTGTTGGTGGATGGAATGTTCTCGCTTATATATAAGTAATATATATTATATACTTGTAAATATACACTCATATGAAGTACCTAAACGCATATTATATATTGCTAATCATGTACCTCTTGATGATGTTTCAGGCAATGGTGGCACATGGCCGAGTGGAATTACTAGCTCATCCACTAAGCCAAAAATACTTGCAAATGAAATGGAACTCGTACGGAAAATACTTTCATCTAGTCAACTTACTTTTCTACTGCATATTCCTTATTTTTGTTACCGTTTATACGTATTTGTTGATGATGTACTCTAATCCTACGAAGTTAAACAAAAATAACAAGACAGACACATTGGGCAATGTTGATCAGTTTTTGGTTAATGATGCAGAATTGTTGAACATGACTACTAATACGGGAAACGTTATCAGTTTTAAACCGGGTGAGTTATTTATACACTAGAACTGAGATGTACTTGATTGTTTCTCAATTATTTTATTGACATAACAGTACATATATTGAACTCAATATTTTTTTATTTTTAGACTTCGAAGCAAAACTAGTGATGTATACAAGTACGGTGGCAATTTTGGTGTATACTTCTGTATGCGTTGTCCGAGAAGCTTATAACGTGAAGCAACAGAAATGGCACTATATGGTCGATCCCTCCAATTTTGTCTCTTGGATGCTGTATGTCAGTTCTATCCTGACTGTGTATCCGACGATGTGTGGGCAATTTAGTGATATACAGGTATGTGTGATATTTTATGAAATAACAATAGCTACATATATTATTGTTATATATCCCCAAGTTGAAGGATCTGTTTTTTTTTTCAGTTCTCAGCAGCAGCCATCACGGTATTTCTATCCTGGTTCGAATTGCTACTTCTTCTCCAGCGTTTTGATCAAGTCGGAATCTATGTGGTGATGTTCTTGGAGATCCTGCAGACCCTCATCAAAGTCCTCATGGTCTTCTCGATCCTCATCATTGCATTTGGATTGGCGTTCTTCATTCTTCTATCTAAAGTGGGTATTCAATATTTATTATGTCGCTGGCTAAGGGGTACGTAAAAGAAGTAAAATTGTTACTAGGGTCACAGTTTTGACATATTCAATTACGTACATGTTTATTTGTTTCATTTTTATGATTTTTCTTTTTTTTTGCTTGCTGCCAGTCAATAAAAATGCTCTATTATTAGCAATTAATATAACATTTTACATTTTACAATTAATGATTAGATAATAAAGACTGGTTGTCAAGCAAATAAGAACCTCCCCTTTAGATATATCCTACTGATAGAAACATCAACATGTTTTGAAATTTTATTCAGTCTCTTGTTTTTATCAGAAGAGTATAATCTCAGCTTGCGTTCATGACGTCATGATAACTATCCCTTAATCTAAATTGAACTGCAACAGCGAAATATGATTTCATAACTTCAGCTATTTTGTCGTTTTTAAAATTTCGACAAGTAGGTATTAACATTATTGTTTTCCAGGGCCAGCATTTGTCCTTCAGCAGCATACCAATGTCTCTGATGAGGACCTTTGCCATGATGCTTGGGGAGTTAGACTTCGTTGGAACATACGTACAGCCATACTATAAATCGGAGACTGATATAGTGCTACCGTTTCCGATGCCAACGTTTTTTATCCTATGCATGTTTATGGTGTTGATGCCGATTTTGTTGATGAACTTGCTGATCGGTTTGGCTGTCGGCGATATTGAGAGTGTTAGAAGAAATGCGCAATTAAAACGGCTTGCTATGCAGGTAAGAATTGGTGTACGAACATTTAAGTCATTTATTTATTTAAGCTATTTAAGGTCTTAAGCAAAGCAAATAGACTTGTATTATAGTGATCAGACTCCGGATAGAAAGTGGTGGTTGTGATGATGGTCTAGGCTAGAAATAAATAATTGGAGCAAAATTAGCTTGGAAATAAATGTACAAAAAAAACGCCCATACGAGGGTCAAAATATTCATGGCAATAGGTTTCGATCGATTTAACTTTTTTGAATTTCTACTTCTTGTTCTTTCTACTTCTTAATTTCTACTAATATACCTATATAAAATATATTTATTACAGGTGGTCTTACATACAGAATTAGAACGCAAACTGCCAGCATTTTTATTGGAGAAAGTTGATAAAATGGAATTAATAGAATATCCGAATAACAAGAAGTGCAAACTTGGTTTCTTAGACCTTATTCTGCGCAAATGGTTCTGTAATCCATTCACTGACGATGGTAAGTCTGACATAAAATTGCAAGAAAACCCAGATCGCTACGCGCTTTGTTTTAGATTTTTCACAAAAAAAAAACTGAAAAGTTAAGATAATGGACTGGATGTCGTTTTAAGCAAAGCGAAGTACTCTAATGACATGTATTTCGGAAACAATTACGAAAATCCGTTCCGTGGAACCGGATTCGGAGGTCTTTACTTATTTACCCCATACTGATTTCCACTGCCATTAGTTTGTTTGATTCTCCCACGAGACGAAAGAATATTAGTTGGTTAGATTAGATTGTGCATTGTGCTGTTCAGAATACTCCTCGAAATGTATTCCATAAAAGATCAATCAAGTAAGTGGCCACTTATTGTCGTAGGGTGGCCACTTGATTTAAAGCTATTGGATCTGTAACCTTTTATTGATCAGTAGAAATGTTTGAATTACCAATTTTCCAACAGTTGGCCTAGACCTGGTTCTGGAGAGCAGTGAGGATTACATCACTCAAGAGCTGGAGAAGCAAAAAAGACGACTCCGAGATATGAATCAAGTGTTAGACCAGCAGCATATCCTAATCAGGCTCATAGTTCAGGTAAATTTGACGTGTATTGATCCTTACTAATGTAAATATTCTTTAGTATGGCAATTCTACAATTTAAAAGTCTAATGTCTTTCCCTCTTACATATGAACTATGACTAAGTTTATATAACGTTTCTCTCTTTCTGTTACGTTTGAAACTTCATGTCACAGTAAAAGACAAACGTTACATAAGTTAGTCAGTTAGTCATCGTTTATAAGTAAGGGGGTAGGCATAAGGCTGTGTGCAGAATATGGCACATGTTATGCACACAGCCTCACGGCCTACAGTCAGTGCCTACAGTATTCCGTCCTGTGCGCGCGGGCTTGCATCTGGGTTCGTGTAGTAGGTAGTTATTTCAGTACCCACCGTGTAAGCGTAGCTTTATACGCTTCCATCATGTTATGCTGACCTAGATTACTGATTGAATGATTTCCTTCGGAGCTATTAACATATTGAATGAATGTAGGCCGATTTATTTGTTGTACTGATAATAAAAAAAAGTTTTTTAGATATTTCTTATATGATATTTAATGCTCTAGGCATAAATATACAAGTGATATAAAATTATGGCTTTTACCCCCATCCTAACATATTGTTTTACTTAAGAGGAGTATCAACGTCAATGACCTTGAAACTGAAAATCCCTGTCAGGCTCATCGAAAATTGTTGATTATTTCATGACGGAATGTCGTAGAACTTTTTTTTGTGCACAGATTGTAGGTGACATTGTTTCCTACATTTTGGTGTAGTTTTAAGACAAGAACCTCCTATTGGTGCAAAGCCTATCCAAATTTTAGACAAAAAATGTCTGATTTGGCTAAAATGTCGATAGGCTTCAATACGTTTTGACATATTTGTATGAAAACTGCACTAAAATATCGGAAACAATGTCGCCTACAATCTGTACACAAAAAAAAGTTCTACGACATTCCGTCATGAAATAATCAACAATTTTGGATGCGCCCGACATGGATTTTCAGTTTTCCAGAATAGGGCCCTTAAGTAACAAATGGTTCAAATCATTACTGTTACAGAAAATGGAGATCAAAACAGAAGCGGACGATGTTGATGAGGGAGTGTCACCGGGAGACACGAGGGTCGTACCTCGCTGGAGTTCACCTAGGATCAGGAAGAAGTTACGTTCAGCTCAGTCGTTCAACAAAGGAGTCTAAAGCATCACTATTTACGACTACCTACTACTTTCCCATCCTAATAATGAGGACAAAGTATTTTGAATTGTCCTCCTTAGAAATGCTTTTTTCTGTTTCGTATTATGTACGTACCTATTATATAAATTTATCGGTAAATACCTACGAAACAATCATATACCAGTCTTCTCGAGACCACGGCCGGTATAACCCGTTTGCTTGAACGTCGAGGTAATTAAAAACAATGATTATCTATAACGCGATCTAGACCCGTGTCTAATAATAATAATAGACGAAAATCGTGTAAGTTTAAAAAGTGTGAATCATATACCTACCTTTAACAATATTTTGGGGTTCTTCCGTATTCATAATTATTACAAGCATCTCATCCTAATTAATACTGGCTGGGCCCGCGGTTTCCTCAGCGTTGTTCAAACACCTACCTATCCGCTGTGCAAAAATCCACACTTAAACGGACGACCATGGAAGTACCAGAGCAGAAGAGAACCATGGCAGAGCCTGTTTAAATGTGGATTTTATACAGCGGTTCCTGAACATAAAAGTTTTCCCAAAGGGCTTGGTATTGGCCTAGCCCTTTACGATACTTAGGTACATCAAGTGTTGCGGAACACTGCCGATGAATTGTTAAAATCTAGGATCTTTTTATAATCAAAATTAAATAATAACTTTAATATCGAAATCATTAAAATGATTCAGTTAATGCATTTAAACTAATTACTTATATATTTTTATAAGTTATATTTTGTAGCACAATTTGTTGTTTTAACTATATCATAAGAACATAAGCTTATTTTTTAAGGTTCTATTTTAGAAAATATTTTTTATTATATTTAATAAGTAGTATTGTATTTGTATTGACAATTAGTAGTATATTCTCTACATAATCAATTAAATTGCCGTTTAGTATTTAATGAATCAGTTTGCCATTCGTTTTCCATTTATTAGGGTTCCATACTTCAAAAATAAAAAAGGAACCCTAACAAAATAAAAAAGGTAGGTACTTCTCATTGACCTGGAACCACGAAATTTGGCAAAAAGAAAGGTATTGTAGCACCAATAAAGAAAAGATTCAAAAAAATTGAAAAGTTCAAAATCAAAGGGTTTTCCCATACAAAAACTAGTGTATGTAGGCCTATGGGCGAGCGAGCGCCTATACAATAGGCGGGTCTTTGATTGCTAGTCATCAATTAGAGACCCACAAGGGCGCTCGGCACCATATTGCCCAAAGACCCGAACGGCTTTGTTGCACCCAATACATTGTTACATTCAAAATTATGAATAAAATGAAAACATGAAGTGAATTTCAGATTAAGGTCGTAGCACACATATCAACTCGTATCAATTCGAGCAGTTCAGTATTCTTTGTATGAAACTCACTACTGCAACTGCAACGCATACTAATCGGAATCGTAACGTAATTGCCTCGCCTCGAGACAAGCTCACGAACTGCGGTAGGGTCGCTCACAAACTTGATTCGAAGCTGCTGATCGCTTGGTATCGCGCTTACGTTAGGTTGACAGCGGGCGAGGCGATACAGTGACGAACGTTTTCCGAGTTGATATGTGTGCTACGACCCTTATTAGACTTAATTAAGTAATGAAAAGCTATAGGACACTCTGTCATCCGAGCGTTGTTCCCGGTTGCATCCCTTTCAGGCGCCCGGTGTCCACCCAAAAACAGTAAGCAAATGATTTTGTAACTAAATTACAAAAACTTTTCATCGAGAAAATTTACTTCATCTTCAATGTAAAACAATTTAGAAACCTATTTTTCTTATGTGAATTATCCTGCCGTGTTATTTTAATTTATGAACTATAAAAGTTATTAGTATTTCATACTTTAATTCCGAATAATTTATATTATGTGAATTATAATTTATATTTATATTAGGTACTAGCTGTGCCCGCGACTTCGTCAGCGTTTTTCGGACTACCTACCCATCGCTGTGCTTGAACGGACGACCAGGGAAGTATGTTGCTGAGCAGAAGATAATCATGGCAGAGTCTATTTAAGTGTAGATTTAGCACAGCGCAGCGGTAGGTAACGTGTTGCATGCTTATAAGAAGTAGCCTTTATCGAAAAAATAAAAAAAATCGAAACTCGACTTCGAACAAAAGGACAAAACAATAATATTGAGCTCTCCTAAATACAGTGCAACCGACTTATCTGTTATGTAAGCTGAAGTCGGGCAGCTTAACTACATGATATCGTTTTTTTTTACGTGGCTAATGTCTGTCACCGTCAGGCCAATCTCGTTGGGCTCCCTACCAAAGGCTTATAATGTAAACCTCCATGGTGTCCCTCGCTCCACAAGTGTCAAAGCCAGTGGAAATTCCTCATGGACTACATCCCGACAACGACGGCCTTTCCAAGCCTCATCTCTGCATCTGCCCGATAGACAACCCCTCTCCGTCTCCCCTCCCTCGGCACGGTCACGCCACCGTCTCGAGGTCCCCAAAACCGGTGATAACCTCCCCCCCCCCCCCCCCAATTCATCACCAGAGGCTGAGGTGGTTTTTATAGTGGTTGTCTACCACGCGGGCCCTTTTTTGCGGAAAGGATCCCCGAGCCCGCTGACGCGGGATTACGGGTTAGAAACCAGGCAAGCCCGGTTTCCCACCTCGTGCGCCTCTTAGCTTTCAGCTACTCAGTCCCCTCACAACGGCAAGGTGGACGACCATCTGGAGGGTAAAACGTAACGTCGTGTCCGGGACTCGTGACTCGAACGCGCAGCCGTCGAATCGGAAGCCATCACTCGGCTCGGTAGGCCACCGTTCCTTAAAAAGAAAATGCGCCGGTCTGTGATTCGAACGTGGAACCCTCGACTCGGAATCCATAGCGGCCATTGTGCCACGTAAACTACATGCAATCTGCATCTACCCAGTAAAACTGCCCGATTACAGATATATTTTTTAATCCATTTTATTGCATTTTCAAGATTGTAACCGTAACTTTAATCACTGAGGAATTTTTGAGAAGGTGGTTTCAGGTGGTTCATCAATTTGTACCTAGTTCTTTATAAGCCGATTCTATTGATGGAAGTCCAAAAATTAGTAATTAACATCATTGTGAGATGCTATTCTGCTCATCATTCCGAAGGTTCTCATCAGATCTTCACCAACAATTTATGGGACCAACACGGGACTCTCACTTTCCAAATTAAAAAAGAATGATCGAAATCGGACTTTATATGCCGGAGTACGGCGTGAACATATTCACATACAAATAATATGCGGGTAGAATTGAGCAGCTCCTCTTTTTTTTAAAGTCGGTTAAAAACAGCCATTATAAAGAATTTCCGTATGTCCAAAGGATCCGGATATATGGACAGACATAGGTATACAGTATTTGAGGAATTTTCTGAAAAAAAATCGGATATCCGTTTTTTTTATTTTCGACCGGATATCCGGTTAATCATGTGTTGATTCCACACCATATATTTCTTCAACACAACATTCAAACGAATTAAGTAATAGCAAAAAAAACACTTTATCCGGATAACCGGACTATGGATATGTCAATCGGGGTCTAAAGCTATCTGCATTCCAAATTTGGTCAAAATCGTTTAAGCCGTTTCTGAGATTAGCGGGCACAAAGGCACAGACAAACAGACAAACAGACAAACGGACAAACAGACAACCAGAAAAACAGAGAAATGGGTTCTACTGCGTTAGTAGGTACCCCTCCCATTTATATTTTTTTTATATCTTTCAAAAACAGACACCGCTGAGTTACGATTTTATTATATGTATAGATATCGTGGAACGAATTATGTAACCGTTAGTTTTAAGTACATGTAATGAAACGAATTTTTATATACATACATATTATATACAGTACTAGCTTCTGCCTAAGGCTACGTCCGCGTGTCCTACAGGAAACAGGATTAGGATTGATAGAGTTCGGGTAGGATTGGGATGGAATTATTAGGATAGGATTAGGATTATCTCGCCCCTACTGTATGTGTACCAATTTTCATGTCTATCGATTAAGAGTATAAAAAGTTACGTACAAAATTAGACCCTATTTTCCCCCTCTTAGGGGTGAAGAACACACTCTCCAAATTGCATATTCTTAGGACCAGCGATTTAGGCTGTGCGTTGTTCAGTCAGTCAGGATATATAATAATGAATCCCTATTAATTTTCATTGGATTCATTTTTATATCTTTATAAATAAAAATGAATCCCTATTTCCCTTGTGTACGATAAAAATAAAAATTAAAGGTCGCTCCTAAAGTGAGTTCTTTTTATCGTGCCTAAATAGGTACTTAATTTATTTTAAGTATAAAATCTAGTCATTTTTTATTTATGTCTAAACAAATAAAAAAAAAAATACATATACACTTTGCTAATTTGATTTTTAGTAGATTTTCGTGTGTTTGTTACTACTACACGAGAAAACTATTGGGTTTTTATATCCCGCTAATCCTTCACAGACACGGACGGACAAACATTTCGACTCCTCATTAAGCGGCATTTACATTACGAAATTAATGGTGAGATTATTTCATATCACTACTTTCAGTACCTTATTTCATCAAAAATAATAAGTGTCGTAAAATCCACAGTAGGCATAAGTGTATGTCTGTGTAGCTCCGCCTTCCGCCAACATCAAACCTTTATTTTGCATTGCAAAATGATGTCATTTGTACAATTACATACAAATATATTATAAGTACAAAGTTAAGAAAAAGTTGTCTCGAAAGAAAAGACGTCGGTTTTTAATTTTCTTTTCATAGCACCCCCTACTCCATGATTAAAAAAACACACGACACGTCCTAGCGTAGGCGCTTTCTCGACACTGGTTTCGCGTCATGTTGCATGACACTTACTTATTATTTAAACGATACTTACTTATAAACGATGACAAACTTTATGTAACATTTGTATTTTACTGTGACATGAAGTTAGCAGACAGAGACAAACGTTAATACTTAGTTATTTTTTCATTTTAGTCAACATTTTGAGTTTAGTACCTAAGTAACAGGTACAATGAGCCTATGAGTAAAGTACTTAGGCGGGTTTCCGCCAGGCTGGATTGAATATGTTTCTCCTAGGGTTTGCTATCATAAAGTCATTGGCTGAGTTACATTTTTATTAGTCAACTAACACCGTCCCGCAGTTTCACACGCATAACCCCCGATCCTTTCTTTCTTTTCAACTTTCTTAGTGAACCTACACATGACAAAACACATACTATGTTATGGTCTGTAGGACCAGCGATTTAGGCTCTGTGTTGATATATAGTTCAGTCATTAAGTCAGTCAATCAATGAGTCAGTACTTTATATTTTATACGTATAGATTTTGATATCTCTATGGTTAAACACTACATTTGGTTAGCACAAGTTGGGGTTAGTCTCAACATCTATTAAAATTAGAACTTTTAATTAAGTTATTTAGAAACTTTATATCAATGTATTGAAATTTAGTGTATTATTATTAAAGATATTGATGTCATGGTTTATTTTTATTTTCGAGTCTTTTTAGAGGTACAATTATTATTTAAAAGTACCAAAATCATTATTAAATGTATTTAGCTAAAATTATATAGGCACTTCAGTAGTACCATAGTCTGTAGGTGTCAAAACAAAACTACTTGATGTGTTTGGTCAAATGCGTAAATACTTATGTCATTTGTGTTCAGCCAACTCTCATACAAAATTTATGTCCAAAGCCCTTTAAGAGGACAGTCTCCATTCTCTTTCTCCATACAAACGTAGTTTACATTTTCCTCCCTGGATAAAGACATTAGAGCAAATATGTTTATGCCATAAAACTTATGTCTGTCATGACTATGCATCTACCTTTTTATTTTTTTCATTTTATTATTTTTATATTCACACATTCATTTTTTTTATTTATTATTATTATTTTAATTAGAAAATTAGGTAAAGGTAGATGCATTGTCATGACAGATATAGGTTTTATGTTTTATGGCATAAACATATTTGCTCTAATCCAGGAAGGAAAATTTAAACTACGTTTGTATGGAGAAAGAGAATGGAGACTATCCTCTTAAATGATCTGCCTATGTAGGTACACTATTCAGCACGTTAGATAATGATTTCGAAACGTAATTGAGTGCCAAGTAGGTACCTACTAGTTTTACTATAGAAAAGTTAATAGAGTAAAACTAACAGCTATGTTAATACGACCTACCTAGCCCATAATATTTAACTCAATAGGACTATAATCGTAGTGAAAATTATGTAAGGTAAAATGTTTTTATTTGGTATCGTTTCATTTTGTCGGTGTTATCAGTACCCATATTCATGAAAAAATACACTTTCTTAGCACTTTTCGGGCCTGTAGCCCGGGGCTAAGAAAATATGGCTACATTATCCTCTACCCGCCGCGCCGCGCCGTAAAAAGTGGCCTAAAGTGTTTTTTTGGTGGGAGGCTACTAAGGAAGACGGTCGGATCCTGTTCCACTGCCGCCGTCTTCCTTCTTCTAGGTGAGCGCGTTACATCTAAGATCATATCATCACTTCCCTTCAGGTGAAATGGTGGTCAAACGCACATCTGTCATGTGTAAAAAACTAAAAAAAACCCTGAGCTAAACCGCGAACAGAAAGAAGGAAGTCGTACAGACAGACAGGCATGACTAACGCCCTTTTAGACTCTCTGGTCGATCCTTCATGTTTGAAAATCGCGACCATCACTCTTCTTCACCAAGCTGTTTGTTAGACTCCTCACTTTATTACAGTCTGCAGCCATTCGAACAACCCCAAACCTGGATGAGCTCTTTGGTTTCAGCCAAAGACTACAAAACTTTTTAACTATTAAACAATAAAAAGGGAAAAACTGTACGTTTATCAGAGCTGTAGAATTATAAAACGGATTCAAATAAATCATGTTGGTACTTGATGTTACGTCACATGAACATAAATACAACAAAACGTAAAGTCGTTCCAGTGGTTGCTAATCACACATTATCATCTATTGTGAGAACGTTCTAATCGGTGAAAACGAACAATTGTTCCCTTTCCTACTATTTGTTATATATTTCAACGTTTATAATAAAAACATTTCATAACCCCTAGTGGCGTATAAGTTAGGTGACGTTAAATATTCGAAAATACTACATTTCAATAAAAATAGTAAATAATCTATTTTAATTGAAACTGAAAACTAGATTTACATAAATTCAATTGATTTTAAATTGTATTTCGATTAAAAAATGAATTATTTCTTAAATATACAGCAAATATTTGTCTTGGTCTTTTTTCTATTGGCACTGTGCAAAACAAGCGATTATAACGAAGGTAGTCTAGGAAAGCGACTGTCAAAATGGAATCCAGGGTATGGGTTAAAAAGTGTCCACGACAACAAAGAGTCGAGGTTTTGGCCCCCTACGCAAAAGGAAAGTAGATGTAAGTAAACGATTGTTATATCCGTTTGCTGCTGCTATGGTAATATATCTAACTATACTTTACATAGGTACCTACCAACAATTTGATTGGTATTTTTTGGGACTATTTGTTTGCGTAGTTAATACGTACCTATAATTATGCGAAGTTACAAATTTTCAGAACTAAACGTCTAAGTTTTGGTATACAAACATAAAACTGGGCTGACTAAGGACAAGCCCTGACTGACTCGAGGCTCGGAGCGGATTAAAGTGTGTTTGGCTTGTAGTTTATTTCCTAAGTTTCCATCTTAGCACTTGCGAGGTCTGCAATTTGAACTATTTGTGAAATAGCAACCAAATTGTATTCTATTCCAGTATTTTGGTTATTTTCGGATTGAGTCCTTTCATTAACGGTATACAAGGGCTAAGGACTTAAGGCCTTTATATTAGTGTGACAGGGATAACGCTAGCGAATTGTAAATGTGGAAAAGAAGGACGTAAGATATGACTTTGCAAAATTTTAGAGCGTAAAATCAAACAATTATTTAAAATAATTACAAGATATCAAATCCTTTATCTATATGATTCTAAATCATATACGAACTTAGTTATAGGCCTACACTTAACGTACACGTATAACCAACTATTTATGTATTCTGTGATATAACTAAGTTCGGTCCATATAAGTACAAAGTTTTATTAGTATAGGTAAAATATTGACTAACTACTGCTGTTAATTTGTAAAATTAGAAAAAAGTTGGTGATTTTTTTCTATATAGAATTTTTCTAAAATCTTGTTTTTACATCATACTAGCTGACCCGGCAAACGTTGTTTTGCCTTATAAATTATAGATAGTAGCCGATTCTCAGACCTACTGAATACGTATACAAAATTTAAAAAAAAATCGGTCAAGCCGTTTCGGAGGAGTACGGTAACTAACACTGTGACATGGAAATTTTATATATTAGATAATATGACTTAGTAAAATTCCTCAGCTTTAATAAGTATTGTTCCTTCAAATAACTTTCATAGATATCCATGCAAGAAAAATCAGTTCAGGGATAGTGAAGAGGCTTATGTGATTTTTGGCCTAATAATTCTTTATTGTATAGTTCTTTCGCTCTTCACTGTGGTGACGTTTCCAAATGGTGCTTGCGCCGGTGCATCAGGTGACAACGGCACTTGCATGACTGCACGAGAGTGCTCTGCTCGATCCGGATCAGCGAACGGCTACTGCGCAAACGGATTTGGACTTTGCTGTATCTGTAAGTTGTCAACAATTTTATAATAGGTACCATTTTCGTGTTAGTGGGTATTGAAATTCCCAAGAAAACAACCTAATAGCCTCACACGATGTATAATTATTGTAATCATACAACATAATTGCTACGATAACGCTAGGCATATTGTGTCTCGTGTAGTATTATAGTAGTATTCGATGGTTATGATGGGTGTCATAAGAGTGTGTTTATAATGCAGGGCGAGTATCAGAATAATGTAGTTAAAATAGCTAAATAAAGTTGCACTGCGCCACTACGCAAAGACCTCCGTAACCATAATCCCCAAGAGTCATCCCTGTCTAGGAAACCTACAGTATGAGGTTTCTAACAAGTTTTTGATTTTTCTCAGAGTTCGTATGACATCCGGCAAAGATCCCATTTTAAAATAATTTCTTATATTCTTCTAGTTATGACTTCCTGTGGCAGTACAACATCTGAAAACGGCACATACTTCGTGAATACTGGTTATCCGTCATCTTTCGATGGAACAGGTTCTTGCGAGCTCACTGTGGTGAAGGCTCACCCTGATGTCTGTCAGATTAGGTAAACATTAGGGATGTGTCAGACGGTTTGCATCAACTGGTTGGCAATGCAACCTTGATTGGGTTGATAAAATAATAAACGGTGTAGATGTTGGTTGATTTCATAAAATTACATAACTTTTATACGCCCTCGACCGGCGGTTTGTCCCAATCTCGTATCAGATTCAGTAATCAAGTCAATATCAACTTTGGTTTTCATGACTTGTTGCGCAAAAGTTGGTGGCATAATGGTATTGTTATCTGCCCACAATGATTTTAATGTTATGACTTACGCTTGGATGAAGTACTATTAGAAATATTTAATTTTCTTAATTTTCTTCACGTTCATTTATTGTTTCATCTTTTAGGTTAGATTTCGACCGATTTACTATATCAGGTCCAGAACCAATGAACCACGTTTGCAATCAGGATCAGTTCATTGTGTCTGGAGGCAACCCTGTACCTGCTATTTGTGGTGTCAACCAAGGCAGCCATAGTAAGTATGATATATGTACTTATTAACTGTGATGTCGGTATGAATTTATTGCCAGAGCTTTTAATTAGTACCTACAGCCACGTAAATACCTAAGTTACTAGAGCAGTAAGGACAGATTAGGAGATGTTGCTTGTTTAAAATTACTTTTTCAGTCCCTCTGGTTAACTGTGGTAAAATAAATAAATGATAAATAAATTCTGTGAACAACACACAGCGCCATCTAGCCCCGTGGTAAGCCCCGTGTTACGGTTACTAGATAACGGATATAATACTTATACTTATTTTTCTTTTGTAAATACATATAATACATAGACACCCAGACCAGGCACAAATATTTATTTTTAAGCATGAATACTTGCACCCGGCGGGACCTTTAACACTGAAATTTAAGGTAGAGTATAGGCATTAATATTGCATAGGTTTAGTATAACTTAATAACCATTAAATAATCCCCAGTGTACATAGACGCCGGTATCGGTACTACGAATCCAGTGAAGCTCACATTCGTAACAAGCGGGAACTCCTTCGAAAGGACTTGGAAGGTCAAAGTCACTCAAATACCTTGCAGTACTATTTACAAGGGTAAGCAACTCTTTCAGATGTTAATGGAAAAGAAGTTCACAGAATTTGTAAAAAATAAATAAATAATACATAGTGTACGACGTTACACACAGCGCAGTCTAGTCCCAAATTAAGCTTGGCTTGTACTACGGGTACCTACTAGACAACGGATATAACTACATATCATACTTTTTTGTAAATACCGACATAATGACTAATGATACATAGAAAACACCCAGACCAGAAACAAATATTTAGTTTTTAGCATAAATACTTGGACCCGGCGGGAATCGAACCCGCAACCTTCTGCATTGCAGTCGGGCCTTCCCCCGACGCGCCACAGAGATCGTCAGAAATAAATAAATAAATTCTGTGAACAACACACAGCGTCATCTAGCCCCATGGTAAGCTATGTGTTACTTATCAAAATCGGTTTAGCCTGTTAGTACATATACGAGGTAGATGTGAGTGACATAGCTATCCACACTTAACTATACGTAAACAAATATTAAACCTATCAAAGTCGCATAAATACAGGATGTGGCATAATGAATGAATTATCGTACAATTTTATAAATATAAAAAGGTTAGATTATATTAATAGCGCTTGTTTACTACCGTTCACCTACTTAGACCACCTGGGTGAACCGTAGAAAGTTTTTTTTTACAGCGGCTCACCTAATGATAATAATAATAACCACCTAATACTAAGACAGCGAAGTCTTAGTATTAGGGTCCTGGCCTATTACTGACTGAGACTTCGCTGTCTGTCCGTCCGTCTGTTGCCACTGTTATCAGGCTGTATCTCATGAACCGTGATAGGTAGTTAAAACTTTCACAGATTATGTATTTCTTTTGAATTCATCTTAAATACGAAAAATAGTTTTTTTTTAAAGTTCAAAATCAATGTGCTGATGTCTCTTTAGACACAACGCGAAATTGGCAGATTTCGTGTTAGATACTACCGATTAAGAGAGCCCACTAAAAATAAATTTAAATGTGCCTACCTAGCTTAGAGTTAGGTCTAAACTTTAGACCTAACTCGCCAATCGCCATATAACTAAACCTCTATTCATTTACTTCGCTTTAGAGCTAATGCGCACTATGACTAAACCTCAATTTACCTACTTCGCTCATGAACTAATACGCAATAAGTCTATACATCAATATGCCCATTTCTCGTTACGTCTAGGCACAACGCGAAATTGACAGACTGCGGTTTAGGTACTTAGAGACTAAACGCATTGAATGCCCTTGGTGACGGTACACCTCAGAAAGATACTGGCCATAATAAGATCTATGCTACATTCATTATGTCAGTAAGAAAAATTTACAGATTATGACATCATTATTATTAGACACGGGTCTAGATCGCGTTAAAAATAATCATTGTTTTTAATTACCTCGACGTTTCGAGATTATGACATTATACCATTACCTAAACTGTGCAATTAAGAAGAAAATCAACATTTTTGAACATATTTTTTAATCACTTATTATTAAGTAGGTACTAATTATATCATTACTGAACAAAAACAAAATAACAACCAACGCTTGAATTTATTTCGGTAACTTATACCTGAATTTTTTTTTTCGAGTTTTGATAACAAGGTGGACGGTAGAAATTTTATAATTCCCACCAAACACCCAGGTGAACATAGGTGAGCCGCTGTAAAAAAAAACTTTATACGGTTCACCCAGGTGGTCTCAGGAGGTGAACGGTAGTAAACAAGCGATTAATAGCTTCCCTTATAATTTCTTCTTTTTAACGTTTGCCGATGAAAGGTATTGTAGATGATTTATTAATCACTGACGATCGACTTAGTCCTTTGTAGAAGCGACACGTGTATGATATTGAATAATTAATCAACATGTGGAAAATGGTTGACTCATAATTATAGAGTAAAGTTTTCAAAGACACAGGGAAGTAAATTAGGTTCTTATCTGTATATAATATTAGTTTATTTTCTTTAGCTGACGAAGGCTGTTTACAATATTACAACGGGGTATCTGGCCAGCTGCGTTCTTTTAATTATGATCCCTCATCTGGGAGGCAGCTCAGCAATCAAGACTACGGCATCTGTATCAGAATGGAGAGAAACTTTTGTGGGATCCAATATACTGTATGTCCTGATCCAGGTAATGCGATTTTTTGTGCTACAATATAATAGATGAAATAGGGAGTAACTATTACTAGTAAACCTTTTTCCGCAACCAAGCTTTCGACGAATTTTACTGTGTAGAACGTATTTGTGTGCCATCAGAACCTAAACAACTTTGCGCAATATTAGGAAAGCTGCGATTAGAATACTTATATATATTTTTATTTTGTTTGTTCTTATACGTAGGTAGGTACTTATTTACCCATTTACTTATAAACGATGATTAACAGATGACTAAGTTATATGTAACGTTTGTCTTTGTCTGTCAACATTGTTTGTAGTGGGTAGTAGACACGGGTAGTAGATTAGCGCTACTGCTAGCCGCACAGATAAACTTGGTCGGAGAATCGGAGTGTGCAGAAAGCAGAAAACAGTAATTACAGACTTTGACCGTCTTGTCCTATACCCACTAATAAAGAAGAAAAAGAATCTCAACTCATTCCTCTTCTTTTTCTAGTGAACAACCGTTCAAGAGCGTTTACATTAAGCGGTAACAGCAACTCGGCTGTCAACTCAATGATCGGATCGGGAGCGAGCCCGAATAACTGCGCTAACGATTGGCTCCTTGTACCGTGTGCTGCCAATGTAGGCCGCATACAGCCAAACCAGGCTTTATGCACTGACAGAATATGTGGTGGGACATTCTCTGCTGACTTGTCTATGCAATCTTCATCGGTTTTGAGTAAGTTCTTTCTTAGCTATAATGCAAGTTTCTGGATCAATAGTTACAATTAAGTTTGTTAGAGGTCAGGTAATGTGGGATAACCTCAAAGGTTGGGTTTTTTCTTTTGTTTTTGCGATGTTGGATTAAAAATAAACTCATTTTTAGGTTTTAATCGTGTGGTGTTTATTATCATAACCATTGTTTTATTGCACAGTCATGAAGAAGACAGTGTTACAGGACTCAGGAGCAATCCTGAAGAAAAGGCCTGTAAAGGTATCGAAACTTTGAGTATTGAAACAATGCTAAAAGTAATGAACACCACGCGATTAAAACCGAAAATGAGTTTAATTTCTATGTACCGGTAACAACAAGAGTGAGTGGATATTATGGAAGAATAGAAGAGCTTTTGAATTGTAAACAGTGTCATCGCAATCACTTTTTTTTAAATGATAATATAGTATGCAAGTAGTTGTACCTAGTAAGTAAGGTGTACTGGGGTAACTCTGAAAGTGGGGTAAATACAGAATAGACCTTTAATCAGAGTGATATTAAATCTATTTTTGAATAAATTAGGATTTACCCCCTTTAATAAGTTATTTCAGATTTACCCCATTACACCTTACCTTTGTATACAGATACTATTAGCTACTATATACTAACATTTTAATACCTACAGTATGCTAGTGGTAAATAAATATTTTTTTTCTTCTTCAGGTACAGTAAAACCCTTCCGTCTGTGGTTCCATACAGACAACATCGAAACGCCTGTAGACGTCGACAACCGAGGATTTTGTCTGAACTACGTACAGCAACCTTGTACTAATAATGTACTTTAGAATGTAAAATGTAAATGTACTTAATTTTGGAAAACAATTTGCTGTATTATTATGACACAATTTTTGAATAAATGTGAGAATTTAATAATTCTCAAAGATGTCTATTTTGTTGACCAACGTTTCAGGGCAATATGTACTGTTTTTAATTGTGTTCTAGCAGCCCCCTGTAGTTTCACCCACGTAAGTCCCAAACTCAAGGGAATATAGGAATAAAAACAAACAAATGTCTATATACTTAAACTTTCGCATTTAATGATAATATTATTAGTGTGAAGTGTGATCCACAGGTGTGATCATATGAGCATTGAACAACATTTGATCATTTGTTTTTTTTTAATATACATCAAAGCCTTTGACTATCCCTATCTGCGCCTGTTAGAACACGTCGCTAGGTAACTACCAGGGATGTCACGAATAAATGCGGAATATTTGCATTAATTCCAGACATCTGAATCCGCATTCACATCCGCATCAATCATTGCGGAGTTTTTACGGATGCAGAGTCACCTAATTTTGTTCCAAAATATGATTAAGTGGATAAAAAGTTAAAATTAAATTTATTCACTGTTATTTATGCACTTAAAATTGAAATGCAATTATTGTTTTAAAATCCCAAAATCCGCATCCGCATCAAATCCGCATCCGCTGATGTAAACTTCAATTAATCCGCATCTGCATCCGCGGATGTCTAAATTTTTGCATCCGTAATAACCCTGGTACCCTTGCTTGACCTAGAGAACGGGTCACTCTGTACCCAATAATATAAATAATAGAAAAGAAAGCCATCATCATTAATCGTTACGTCCCAAGTTCAAATGTATGAGTCGTTTTATCGATCCAGTTATAGTAAACACACGTCATTTGTTTTTATTTTATCAATAAAACTTTGACAGGATAATTCACGACTCTCCCTAGTGTAATGAAGCATGTTGTGAGACCTACCTATTAGCAGTTTATGCCCTTGAACAATAAAAGATAAGAAAAGAAGAACAAATATTTAATAAAAGAACAGATAGAAAATAAAAAAAAATGAATAGTGAGGGTAGAAATGGAGTTTGAAAGAGTTGGAGCTATAGATATCGTTGGAGTTCAGCGGAGTCTTCTTGCAGTCGGAGGACGTCAGAGGGTCTGACTTAGGTATTCAAATGGTTCCTCTAGGCTTAGGAGGAAATTGTAGTCGGAGGACGTCAGAGGGTCTGCCTTCGGTATTCAAATGGTTCCTCTAGTCTTAGGAGGAAATTGTAGTCGGAGGACGTCAGAGGGTCTGCCTTCGGTATTCAAATGGTTCCTCTAGGCTTAGGAGGAAATTGCAGTCGGAGGACGTCAGAGGGTCGAAGAAGTCTGGAGATTTCCTCTTGATAGAGCTTCGTACTTCGAGTAGGTATGTAGATAATACTTTTCACTTTATAGTTCTGGCGGGCAAAGAAATACTATCAACTATCCAGTTCAAGAGTCGAGGATGGAATCCACTATTTAGTTCAAGAGTCGAGGATGTAATGATCGTGAAGTGATCTAGTTTCGGCTTATATAGGGTCGGTATCCGAAACATTCAAAATCTAATGTCGAAAGAATATTGGAACAGTTTTATTTTTTAATATGACCAGTGATATCGCTAAATAGGAAAGGTTGAAATTATTTCATTATAAGACTTTTTAGGTAAGAGCAACCAAAAAGGAAAAAGCATTAAAAACTTTGTGAAAAATGACAGAAAGAAAATAAATTATATTTGACATGACATAAATATACCAAATGTAAACAAAGAAGAATATCAATAAAACTTGAGTAAATAGAAGATAAATGGAAATGAGAGCATAAAAATCACGACGGCAAAAGGTTCACAACTAAACCTAGCATGTAATTACAATTCGGTGTTTCAATGAACAAAAACAAATAGGAATTGTAGGCAAAAGCACTCCTCACCAGAAATGAATACCACATTATCCCCAAAAACACCAAAAAAAAAATTTTTATCTTCATAATTTTTTTTTAAATCTAAGCATTTGTACTGAAAAATAATTTGGAGGTTAATAGATGAGTTTTCTATATCTTTCATTATCAACTTTCAAAATCCTCATTCAAAAATCAATCATCCACACATAAGAGGAAATGTTCACGATTACTCAGTAAATCAAATGACAAAATCTCTTGAAGAAAAACTCATAAAGCTTTTTAAAAAGCTAATGTACGATAAGGCTCATTTTTTTTGGAAAGGTGTCGTAAACCGCACCTTTATGACTGAAGCAAGGCTTAAAATTAATAAATATATACAAGGGACTTTAAAGACTTTACAAGAGCATAAGATGGCTCAAGGAAAGAGGTTTAAGGTTCAAGGTTTAAGTTCCATAAGAAGGGAACAAACAAGATAAAAACCTAAGATTAAGTAACGAATAAATCATTAGAGATGATCTATCCGGCATAAGGGCTTCTTTTTGGGAGTTATGCACCGCTCCGAAAAGAAAGATTAAGTAACGAATAAAATCATTAGAGATAATCTATCCGGCATAAGGGCTTATTTTTGTAAAGAGGGAGTTATGCACCGCTCCGAAAAGAAAGAAAAATATACAAAAGACAAAATCAAAGAAGAAGAAAAGAAAGGATATATACAAGCCGAAAAGTTGTGATGAGATGAAGATGAAATACATAATTTACAATAAGAAAAATTAAGACTAACTAATAACTATTAACAAGAAAATTATTTAATAAAAAAAAAATTAACTAAATTTAAAAGAAAAATGTGTTAAAAGTGTAAGTACCTATAATTTAAATTTTGAAATCTTTAATATGCCAAAAACCTCTATGATTTGAATCAAAATCTTGTAAAAGATAAACCAAAGGTGATTTTTTTTCAATTACTAAAGATTTTATATACCGAGGAGCTAATTTGGCAGAAAAATAAGTACCAGCATTACTTTGTGGATAATGTTTTCGCCAAACAATATCACCAACTTGGAATTCTTTAAAAGAATGTCGATTATTATAATAAGCTGCATTTTTAGAGTGAGCAATATGTAAAGCTATTTGGACTTTATCAAAGATAGACGATAATAATCCTAAATTGGAAGCATAAAGATCGCGTGGAAGGAAAATATATTCATCTAAATTTGAAATTTGTGAATAATAAGAACCATCAGACACGATTTCTCTACCATAAACTAAAAATGATGGAGTAAATCCAGTGGAAACATTAACAGAATTATTAATAGCCAACTGAATTTTAGACAGAAATGTATCCCAAGTTCTATGATCATCATTGACCAAAGATGCTAAAGCCGTAATAATAGTTCTGTTGTATCTCTCAGTAGGATTAACTTGAGGACAATATCTAGGTGAATAAAATGAAAATGGAACCTTGTAATTTTCTAAAAATCTTTTAAATTCATTAGATTGAAATTGAGAACCGTTATCCATAATAATAGTTTGAGGAACTCCATGAATGAGAAAAACAGAATTCTCTAAATGATAAATAATATTCGAGGTAATCGCTCGTTTAATAGGAAAAATTAAGCAATATTTAGAAAAGGTACAAGTAATCACTAAAATAAATTGATTACGTTTTCTAGTTAATGGTAAAGGACCCATCAAATCTAAAGAAATTGATTGAAAGGGTCTAGAACAAATTTTAGGTTTACCCATAGGACCATAAGGGGAATGATTTGAGTGTTTAAAGGCTAAACAAGTTTCACAAGAAGAGATAAAGTTAGAAATGTCTTTAAATAATCCTTTCCAATAAAAATATAAGGATAATTTTTTATAAGTTTTGAAAATGCCAAGATGAGGATTATCTGTTTGACCATGATATTTTTTAATAATATCTAATCTTTCAGAAGGTGGTGGAATCTGTTTCCACGAAAAATCTTCAACAAGAGAAAAAGAAGTTGGAAGATATTTATAAAGTTTATCTTCTACAATTTTATAACTAGGAAAAGCGTCAGGATTGGAACGACAATTTTCCAAAAGTTGGTTAAATTGATCAGAACGAGAGATGGAATCTCTACTAATTGGTTGTACCATTTTAGTATTATTAATAATAAGGTTTTCCTGGCGAGATAAGAAGTCAGGAACAACATTGTCTTTACCTTTTTTATGTTTTAGAATCATATTGTAACATGATAATCGCACAGTCCAACGAGCTAGTCTACCAGAAGGATTAGATAAATTCAAGAACCATTTTAAAGCTGAGTGATCAGTAAAAACAGTGAACTGTTTACCATTATCAAGATAACATCTCCAGTGTTCAAGAGCTGTTATAACTGCTAAAGTTTCTCGTTCAGTTGTTGAGTAATTTCGTTCATGTTTATTTAAAGATTTACTCATATATGCAATGACAACTTCTTTATCATTTTGTAATTGAGTTAACATTGCACCTATACCAAAATTAGAAGCATCACAATGAACAGAAAAAGGAAGTTCAAAATCAGGACAAGCTAAAACTGGAGTTGAAACTAAACAGTTTTTTAACTTAATAAAGGCAGAATTTGATTCATCAGACCACACAAATTGAATAATCTTTTTCTTACTAGTAGAAGTTAGTTTATTCAAAGGAGCAGCTATAGAACTGAAGTTAGGAATAAAGCGTCGAAACCAACTACAAGTTCCTAGAAATCTTCTGATAGCTTTAGCAGAGTTAGGAATAGGATAATCAAGAATAGCTTTAATTTTAGAAGGATCTGCTCGTAAACCACGTTCATCCACAATATAACCTAAATATTTTAATTGTTTCCGAAAAAATTGACTTTTTTCAAAATTAATAGTTAAGTTTGCCTGTGATAATTTTGATAAAACTTTGAGTAATAAGGAAATATGTTCATTAAAAGTCGAACTTATGATGATAATGTCATCCAAGTAACAGAAAACTCTATTGTCAAATTCAGGAGTAAATAAAGTATCCATTAGTCTTTGTTGGGTAGCAGGAGCATTAGTAAGACCGAACGGCATAACGTTAAATCTATACATTCCTCTACTAGGAACGTAAAATGCAGTCTTATCTTTATCAGAAGGATTTAAGGGAATTTCCCAAAAAGCTTTAGCAATGTCGATACTGGAAAGGAACTTTGCATCTTTGAGTTTGTCGAGAATTTCATTAATATAAGGCAAACTATAAGCATCTTTGCGAGTAACAGAATTTAATTTCCTACTATCAATACAAAAACGCCATTCGCCGTTACTCTTAGGAGTAATCAAGACTGGTGAAAGCCAAGGACTTTCACAAGGTTCAATAACATTAAGTTTTAACATTTTATCAACTTCATTTATAAGAGCATTTTGTTTTAAAAGGGAAAGACGATAACCACGTTGTTTAATAGGTAAAGAATCACCAGTATCAATACGATGCATTGTCAAAGAAGTACGACCTAATTTTCCTATTTGTTCAAAAGAAATAGATTTAAAACGTTGAATTATATCAAGAGCTATATTGTTTTGATCAGTAGTTAAATTTTGTAAGTCTAATAATTTAGTGTCAATAGAATTTAGAAAAGATTGGTTATCGAATATTAAGTCTAAAGATGATAGTTTAGAAGTTAAATTAAAAATATTCCAAAAATCCCAACCCAATATTAAGGAAGGATAGATATCAGGAAAAACATAAGCCTTAATAATGTGAGTTTGATTATTAAAAGTTATAGGCAAAAGAAAATAGCCCAAAGAATTAGACTTCTGTTTATTAGCAACTGTAACTTGAGTCGTTGACTTGAATAACTTGAAACCCAATTTATGAATAAGATTATGAGAGTTGTTACCTAAAATAGTAATGCAACTGCCACTATCTAGTAATCCAGAAAAAGTTAAATTATCGATAAGAACGTTGACAAAAGGTCTGTCGTAATCAATTTCTTTATTATAAAACACTGAAGTGGTTTTATAACAACACATAAAACTTTTAATGAATTGAAGCCAATTATTCCATTCATTGGGATCAAGATTATTCAAGTCGCGAGTCAGTTTTTTTGTTGATCAGATTTACTTCTTGAATGGTAAGAACATTTTGGACAATCTGATATTTTAAAACCTTTAAGTCCACATTTAAAACAAATAAGATATCTTTGTTGTGTACAGTTTTTTAAAGAATGATCATTAGTACGACACCGGTAACAAAATTTAACGGAATCGTTATTAAATTCAGAAAACTTATTCGTGTTAGAAATACCGTTAGTAGATTTAGGAAGATTAAAGTTTGAAAAACGGTTATTAGGATTAAAGTTAGAATTCTTAGAGTTATTATAATTAGAATTGTTGGGATTAGGTTTGGAGATACTAGGACGATAGGTAAATTCAGAAACAAAAGGATTGTCGTCAAATTTAGGTTCCAAAAATTTTTTATCTTTATCTGCGGTTTTTTCATATCTTTGACAAACATCAATTAAGTTATCAATAGACGAAATTTCATTTAAGGCAATAAAAATTGAATAGCAAGGTCTAATATTCTGAAGAAGAATATTCAACTGTTCGGTTTCTGTAAGTTTATTAGTCAAACGATTAAACATACCGAACATAATAGAGACATAAATAATTATTGATTCAGTTAAACCTTGGGTTCTTTTATGAATGGATTGTAATAATTGATAATCGAAGTCATGGGATCCGAAATCCTTAATAAGTTGAGCTTGAAGATCTTGCCAAGATAATTGTTGTTTTCTATGATAAAGAAAACGAAACCAATGAATTGCATCTCCAGTAAAAAATTGGAAGGCATGTTTGATTAAGTCAGAGTCAGTTATATTCCTAGAAAGACGAAATTCTTCAAGTTTTTGAATGAAAGACCTAGGACAAGTTTTACCATTAAAAGTAAAGTTTTTTAATTCTTTAGCAAAATTAGAAGGGATAGCATTATTTTGATTAACAATATAAGGAAATTGAGGCGAAAGCAAAGGTAAATTATCCTTTTGCTGGTAACTACAAGAAGGTTGAGAAATTGGTAAAGTTGTATTAGGTAAAATTCTATCTACACAATGAGTAATTAATGAAGGAGAATCATCAGTAATAATTAACTGTGTATTTAAAGGATCAGAATTTTCAGGATCAATTAAAATTGAATCTATTCTTTCAGATGAAATAATCGATTCAGTCTCAAGTATTTTCTCGAAACGGCGATTAATAACATAAAACTTCGAACGAAGTGCAGAACATTCTTCGATAAAAGGAAGAACAGCATTTAATCGCTCCAATCGGAAAAATAAATGATTGACAAAGGATTCAAGTCTTTTTAATAAACTTTTATCTTTGTTTGATTCAAATAGATTCAGTTTAGTTTCGATATATGAAAGTGTTACTTCTGATTGATTTATATCATCTTTTAAAGGAACATTAGAAGTAACAATACTCTCTGAAAGAATGTCTGAAGAATTTAAGTGACTTCTGAGCGAAGTCACGTTATCCGTAAGTGGTAAGGACCTAATTTGAGCTTCATATTGTAATTCATGTTTATTTAGATAGTTAAATTTTATTACTTTAGCCATTTTTGAAAAGTTTAATAAGAAAAACAAGGTTTCAAAATGTAGAATGAATGATTTTAAGTAGAGAAATCGTTACCTGTAAGCTTCCTATGAACTGGTTTTTACTGGAACAGGCAAAACTACCCAGGACTTACGTGAAGTGGAAGAGTGGGTGTATAGTAGGTGTTCTGTAAAATAAAATATAGTTTATAATCTTAATAAGGTAACTTTGATAAGGTAACCTTGATAAGATAAGGTAACTTTGATAAGTAAGATAAGGTAACCTTGTTAATAAAGGTAACCTTAAAGATAAGAATAACCTTAATAAGATAAGATGAACCTTGTTAAGATAAGGTTACCTTGATAAGAAAAGGTAACCTTAATAAGTAAGATAAGGTAATCTTGTTAGGATAAGGTAACCTGAATAAGATAAAGGAAATCTTAAAAATTATTGTTCAAGGACAAAGGAAAAGTAAAATAGTTGTTTAAGAGCCAAAGAGGGTAATTCGTAAGGAAATTGATCTCGCGGGATCTTTTAGAATTTGGAAAAAGGTGAGTTCGATAGAAGTGGGCGCCAAAACTGTAATGAAGCATGTTGTGAGACCTACCTATTAGCAGTTTATGCCCTTGAACAATAAAAGATAAGAAAAGAAGAACAAATATTTAATAAAAGAACAGATAGAAAATAAAAAAAAATGAATAGTGAGGGTAGAAATGGAGTTTGAAAGAGTTGGAGCTATAGATATCGTTGGAGTTCAGCGGAGTCTTCTTGCAGTCGGAGGACGTCAGAGGGTCTGACTTAGGTATTCAAATGGTTCCTCTAGGCTTAGGAGGAAATTGTAGTCGGAGGACGTCAGAGGGTCTGCCTTCGGTATTCAAATGGTTCCTCTAGTCTTAGGAGGAAATTGTAGTCGGAGGACGTCAGAGGGTCTGCCTTCGGTATTCAAATGGTTCCTCTAGGCTTAGGAGGAAATTGCAGTCGGAGGACGTCAGAGGGTCGAAGAAGTCTGGAGATTTCCTCTTGATAGAGCTTCGTACTTCGAGTAGGTATGTAGATAATACTTTTCACTTTATAGTTCTGGCGGGCAAAGAAATACTATCAACTATCCAGTTCAAGAGTCGAGGATGGAATCCACTATTTAGTTCAAGAGTCGAGGATGTAATGATCGTGAAGTGATCTAGTTTCGGCTTATATAGGGTCGGTATCCGAAACATTCAAAATCTAATGTCGAAAGAATATTGGAACAGTTTTATTTTTTAATATGACCAGTGATATCGCTAAATAGGAAAGGTTGAAATTATTTCATTATAAGACTTTTTAGGTAAGAGCAACCAAAAAGGAAAAAGCATTAAAAACTTTGTGAAAAATGACAGAAAGAAAATAAATTATATTTGACATGACATAAATATACCAAATGTAAACAAAGAAGAATATCAATAAAACTTGAGTAAATAGAAGATAAATGGAAATGAGAGCATAAAAATCACGACGGCAAAAGGTTCACAACTAAACCTAGCATGTAATTACAATTCGGTGTTTCAATGAACAAAAACAAATAGGAATTGTAGGCAAAAGCACTCCTCACCAGAAATGAATACCACACTAGGTAAGTCAGGGTCGGGTCATGCGGGGTGAGCTAATGTCCCATTTTTTATTAATTTGTTCTTTATTACGTACGACAAACATATGAAACACCACACAATACCTTCATAGAAATAAATTATAATTAATTCGTAAGAACTGCTACGAAGCTACGAATAAAATTATTACGTTACGTGTGAATTTTTAATTAATTTAAAGGTGATCCCTGGTCATATCTATGTCTATTCTAATTAATGACTTTGTAAATTCCAATTTGTTTCAATGCTCACAAATTACTAACCGATTTATTATGAACCTGCCCAGTAATAATAATAATTATATTACCTATCGATATAATCTAAGATATAGATTCTATTCTAAGACTATCTTCTTCTTCTTTTTATCTTACTATATAAAAATAAGTCGGGTTTTCCTTCCTGACGCTATAACTCCAGAACGCACGAACCGATTTCCACGGTTTTGCATTCGTTGGAAAGGTCTCGGGCTCCGTGAGGTTTATAGCAAAGAAAATTCAGGAAAAATTTAATTATCTATAATTTATAAGGCAAAACAACGTTTGCCGGGTCAGCTAGTATAGGTATAAAAATCAATCCCTATTTCCCTTGGTCACGGCATCACACTTAAACTTTTACACATATTTCGATAATTCTTTTTTTATTGTGTTTGCTATTGTCAGGAGAAGGTTCTTATGAAAGAAAAAAATGCTAAACCGATTTTGATGAATTTTATTTTTTTATACTAAACGACAGGACAACGTCTGTCGGGTCAGCTAGCCTTTCTATTATATAAAAATCAATCCCTATTTCCCTTGGTCACGGCATCACACTTAAACTTTTACACATATTTCGATAATTCTTTTTTTGTTGTGTTTGCTATTGTCAGGAGAAGGTTCTTATGAAAGAAAAAATGCTAAACCGATTTTGATGAATTTTATTTTTTTATACTAAACGACAGGACAACGTCTGTCGGGTCAGCTAGTATATATAAAAATGAAACCAGTTATCCGTTGTCACGACATCACGCGTGAACGGCTGGACCGATTTCGAAAATTCTTTTTTTGTTGTGTTTGCTATTATCAGGAGAAGGTTCTTACGGAAAAAAATATTAAGAAAATCTCTCAGAAAGATTGAAAAATTAAATTAATTACGCTAAGGCAGTACGAAGTTCGCCGGGTCAGCTAGTATAGACATATATTTTGAATTTGGAACGTAAAAACTGACTTCTTTTTTGAATATTTCTAATGGTAAAAGAATTTTTGAAATCGGTCCAGTAGTTTTTGAGTTCATTCGTGACAAACATACAGACACATACACACACAGACACATAAAATATAAATATTTCCTTTTTATAATATTAGTATGGAAAAGAAGTTGTATCGTAATGCCACATTATCGACCAAGTGTGTAGTATAAGTGCTTAGATGCCAATGACGTGCTGAAGAAGGCCATGAAATACTTAACTATTTTCCTTGTCATCATAGCTAATTAAGTAATTAATAATCATCTTCTATATCTATAAAAGGCTTTGTTCTGACTGACTGACTGCCTCGTCGCACAGCCTAAACCGCTGATAGCAGAGTGCTGGAAATTGGAGAGTGTGTTCTTCCGAGAGGCATCCGATAAGATAGGATTGTGGAAAATTCCCACGAGATCGGAACTTATCCGGGAAAAACCGCTGGACACAGCTAGTAGGTACATAATTTACCTACTAGCACTCGCAACATTTTTTTTACATACGATAGATGAGTATGATCAATTATCACCGGATGGCAAGTAATGATATGGTCTAAGATGTAGCACGCTTGTCTAGAAGATGGGAAGACGGCAGTGAAACAAGATCCGACCCGTGTTCCATAGTGGCTGCACCGATCTATGTACCGGAACACGGACGAATCCGCTTGGCGCTACAACTTAGGCCGGTGTGTGTAAAAAGCCGCGTCCGAACCCAAGAAATTTTTTGTTTTATCGACGTTTCGTAACCTCGCATGAATACAATGTCAAACTAATACGAAACCAATAGGTACCTACAATATCGAACTAGAAGGTTACTTATAGCACTTAAAACCATGTTTCCAGTTCCCATGTGAAATATTTAGCTGACAAGTCGAGGTGACGACTCGACTTGTCAGTCCGGTGGGTGGTCAGTATCGATACAATTGTACTTCGTGTCGGACCGGACGACTGCTAACAGTAAATTACGCTCTCGATGACTATGCTCGAAATGTCAAGCAGGCAGCAATTGTACCCTACAATAACCAACAGTAAATGGTTTTTTTATATTTAAGAAAATATAATTAAATTTAAAAATCTATTTTCCCTAAAAAAAAATTTAAATGGTAAAAAACGCGATTTTAAATATGGGTACCTACCTACCCAAATAAAAATAGGTAAAAAATATAAATAAATAAACTCAATTATTTTATCCTACATAGTACCTATAAGCAATTAAAAAATCGATATTTCACTTATTATATTTTAGTTGGAATACAAAAGATATAGCCAAAAAATTGAAAAAGAAAAGTTTCATAATTTGTTTTTAATAAATAAAAATAACTTGACACGATACAGTGACAGCGGCAACCGAAAGTTTTGGCGAAAAATTATTTAAACATACGACCTTAATTAAAATGGGCTATTAAAAACCGTTTTTAAGTTAAATTCAATAGAGCTGAGTGAATTCTACTCATAGAATAGGTGCCGATAGAAAAAGAAGAAAATAAATATTACTCGACATTTTAATAGGATCTTAGAAAAATTTGTAAAACAGAGTAAAGTACAAAGTACTTAGCAGCTTTAACTACTCATAGATTTTTCTTCTGTTTTTGTTAAACACTCATGTCAAATTGCCGTCTATCTATTTTTAACCCCCGACGGAAAAAGAGGGGTGTTATAAGTTTGACGTGTCTGTGTGTCTGTCTGTCTGTCTGTCTGTCTGTGTATCTGTCTGTGGCATCGTAGCTCAAGAACGGATGAACCGATTTCAATGTAGTTTTTTTTTGTTGATAGGTGACGTTTGCGCGAGTGTTCTTAGCTATGTTTGATCAAAATCGGTTCAGCCGTTCATAATATATGTTGGTTGAAGCTCGGAAATAAAAACCAAATGTTTTCAAATATGCCCGAGTGGGGTATCAAATAAAAGAGCATAACTTTTGTGACAAGAATATGCATGTTTAATCAAAATCAGCTTAACCGTTCAAAGTATATGTAGGGTCAAACTCGGAAAAAAACCGAATGTTTTCAAATATACCCGAGTGGGGTATCAATTGAAAGGACTTTACTTTTGTGAGAACAATATGCATGTTTAATCAAAATCGCTTTTACAAAAAGGGCGAAATAAAAAATAAAAATTAAAAAAACCCCCGACTTAAAAAATCTTCCAAGTTAAAACATAACTAAACTTTATAAAGGCAAAAATAATAAACCGAAAACAAATTTCATGTCTCTGAGTAGGTATGTGGTACCTTCCTTACGTTTCCGCGTCGGGGGACGCGGGAATGTTTCACAGAAGTTGATGGTAACCGACCCGTGTAGTATAGTTATAGTATCTAACGTTTCCGCGTCCCCCGACGCGGAAACGTAAGGAAGGTACCACATACCTACTCAGAGACATGAAATTTGTTTTCGGTTTATTATTTTTGCCTTTTTAAAGTTTAGTTATGTTTTAACTTGGAAGATTTTTTAAGTCGGGGGTTTTTTAAATTTTAAATTTAATTTTTTCCATGTGATAGCGACGTAATTAACCCTGAGGAAGAACTCTGTAAAGATCTCGAAACATAAGGAATTCCGGAAATCGGAAATAGTAGTTGATGCATCGAGATATTAAGCTTCATATTAAACGCAGAGCGTAACGAAGGACTCTAGAGTTAACTTCCGAGCGTAGCGAAAGTGTTAAAAAAATAATTTGGCAAAATTATCATTTTATAATAAAAATTAAAATAATCATATAATACAGTCTAATTAAACTAAAATAAAGTTGTTGTTTTTTAATATTTTTTGACATAAATTATTGAAAGAAGTGTTTGTTTTCAGCCAATGAAGATCGAGACGGTGACAACACAAAAACATGTGGAAAAATTTTGGTGGTGTTATCATGGGTTCTTGTTGTTTTAACAATGCCGTTCTCACTTTTCATTTGTTTCAAGGTAAGTTACATCATCATACGAGCGTTGTTCCCGGTTGCATCTCTCTCGAGAGCCCGGGGTCCGCTTTCCTACTTTTACATCTCCACTTCGCACGATCTTCGGCGTCCCGCGTAGTGAGGCCATTTGGCACGCATATCCGATCTTACGACATCAAGCCAGCACTTCTTGGGTCTTCCCAATCTGCCACGGCCGGGCGGACGCGGAGGCGCCATAGCAAGACATTTGTTTCCCACGTAACTAGCCGGTTTTCGTAGAACGTGGCCGTACCATCGTAAGCGGCATTCTTGCAGTTTGTCTGCAATGTCTCGGACATGAAGGCTGCCCCTGATGCGGAAGTTTCTGACGCGGTCTTTTCGCGTCACTCCACACATCCAGCGCAGCATCTTCATCTCCGTGACAAAAACAACTGAACCGATTGCGATGAAACTTGGTATGCAGATAGCTGAGAATATCTATCCTGGTATTCCATTCCATAGCAGGTGTATTTGTGTTTAACAGTTGCTGCGATCGAACCCAAAAAAACACGAATTTTTATAAGTATAGTTACTTAAGTAAGTATTGCGATTTTTTCGTACTTTTTATTATTCACATGATGCGAATGTAGTTTATTTATAGATACTAAGATGCATTTGAAAGCAGTTGGAGCTATTGCTTTGATAACATTTAACGTTAAAAACTTTAGAAAATGCTGTAACGTGTTTATTCGTTTATTATATCTCGAACTAAACACCAATGAAAAATTTGACGTATGTTTGACTAATATAGTTTGAATTTATGGCGCTGTGTACTTTCATTTACGAGTGTATAGGAAGCCCGTTATTCACTCTATTTTCTATGTCTAGTTACATAAATACCGCTTTGACCTTATTATGATTTATGGCCCGTGTGCAACGAGTGAATAATGTATTATAGTACATGGTCTCTTACTTTAGTAATTAGATATTGATAAATATCGGCTATTTAATTTTTGTCGACTTTGATTATCACCCACAAGAGCAAAGCATAATTTTACTCATCAATATACGCCAATTAACCTATATCTATCTATACTTATATAATAAAGGAAAAGACGACGAGAAATCAGTATCTAGTTGAATGCAAATTATAAAACGAAAGACTGAGCCCGTGAAAACTTCTGAGTTCTCTACTGGATAACGCGAGTGGAACCGCGGGGCGCAGCTAGTACCTAATTTAAGAACTAAGAGCATTTGCTAAGGCATGTTTTACTTGTTTGTAGGTAGTTCAAGAGTATGAAAGAGCTGTCATATTTCGGCTTGGGAGGCTACTAACTGGCGGTGCTAAAGGACCAGGTGGGTATATAACAATATACTTTTCACCTCACAACCTCGGAAAGGATCGTTTTGCACGCTGATTTCTGCGTGCAAAATCGCATTTTGCGCCCTAGCGTGGAAAGAGATTTTAAAATTCGAGGCTGTCTTCTCGATACTTTTATATAGAGCAAGTCCCTTGAAAATGCGCTAATCGGAACCTCATTTCTTTTTTTTTGTTCATGGCATCAAACCACGAAGTATTGTTGCACATTGCCAATGTAGTATTTATTGTTTACTAGCTGACCCGGCAAACGTTGTTTTGCCTTATAAATAATAGATAGTAGCCGATTCTCAGACCTACTGAATACGAATTATAAAATTTCATAAAAATTGGTCAAGCCGTTTCGGAGGAGTACGGTAACTAACACTGTGACATGGAAATTTTATATATTAAAAATAAGATTATCATTAGAATCAAGCAGGTTTTTTCATGAATTATTCAATTTAGAGATTGTTTCCTTATTTTTATTATTTACGGTACAATAAGCGGTATATAATGCCGAATTGAGTTTTCTACCGGAAAAATGCACCTAGCGTTTTCCTCGCTGTAGTGAGGTGTAAAATTGTGTGTTTCACTCGGCAGCAAAGTTTTTTGCATCTCGTACCTTTCAATCCTTTGCGACGCTCAGCATTCTATATTTGAACCACTCGCTTGCGCTCGTGGTTCAATCTTAGAATGCTTCGCTAGCTCAGGTTTCAATACAAGTACTCGCTGCAAAAACCAACTTTCCAGCCTTGCATAACAAATAACTATTGATTCTTCTTCTGTTTTCGCGATGTTGTATTGATGACGTTGAAAACGGGAGTTTCTTGTGACTTCTTCTCATGAAGGGGCGCGTTTTCCGAAGTCACGTAGTGATAAATTAATCGTTGGAAAGGTGATTTGTGCATAGTTGGTAATGATAGTCTAAATAAAAGTAAATAATAAAGTAAAATAATAATAAAGTAAATAAAAATAATAGAGTAAAAATTAAATATTAAAGTTTAGTAAATAATAATCATTGCAATTTAGAGCCTGCGTACACAGGAACGTTTTAATAATTTTTGATAAGACGGTAGTTTCACTGTAACATTTTAATACATTAGAATGACAAACCATATCTTAGTCTATCCTGAAGAAGAGACCTGGAAAGGTCTCGAAACGTTGAGCGTTGTAACAATGCTAAAAGTAATAAAAACCACGCGATTCAAACCGAAAAATGTCTTTAATTTCAATATACTTTGAGATAATTCGGAAACCAAAAACAAAAAGTTAAGTCAGTCAGTTTGCAGCGCTCTTTTCTGTACTACGCCAGTATTCAACATTTCACTTCTAATTTCGACCGTCGGACGTAACGTCTGCACATTTTCATAGGTTGGGTGGGAATAAAACTAAAATTTGTTTTCTCCGTGTTATCCTATTTAATTCTACTTGATTCGCCTCAACCAGTTTACCTACGTTTTTTCAGGCATATTTTTCATACTTCCATGTATCGACACATATGCTCGAGTTGATCTGCGAACGCGCACGTATGATGTACCACCTCAAGAGGTAAGTATCTAAGTATATTGTAGGTACCTACTCTAGGAATACTCGCGAGACTTAGAAGATTGCGTGATCAATTTTCCGCAGAACCAGAAACTAAATATTATTTTACATCTACGGATCTCTACATGCAAATCCGTAGATGCAAAATAATAAAATAATGGTTGGCTGTATGATTATACGATATGTATGAAATAAAAATCTGTCATTATGAACTATCGTGCTTATTTCAGGTGCTAACAAAGGATAGTGTTACGGTTTCAGTCGATGCAGTTGTATATTACAGAGTTCATAATGCAACTATTTCTATTGCCAACGTTGAAAACGCTCATCATTCAACCAGGTTATTATTTTTTACTTATTAATTGTGTCCAACTTTACTTCCTGGTAGAATGACACTGTTACATTTCACATTAGCTAACAGCTGCCCTCCGTTCCACCGGCAAGTCCAGAATTGGAATTAAAATAGCTCATGTCTGATATCTAGGTGGGTAATACAGCGGTTAAGACGTGAAAACGTACCTAATAGATAGAACATTATTAGAAACTGCATACGAATCAGTCATCACAACAGAGGACTTATTCGTATGCAGTCTGCGCGCTTTCATAGTAAGTATTTAGAATGATGGGATTGTTCGTACGTCTTCGTATGTTAGCGCTCGAATGAAATTCAGACGAAGACGTATCCGAAGTGTGCCCGGCCTTAGGCAGAGTCGATTGGCTCTGATCGTGCGAGCAAACGATACAATTTCACTACAGGCTTTGACACGACATGAATGAAGAGCTTCGTCTTCGAATCGTTTGTTCGTACGATCGCATCGTAGCTAATAAGAACAACTTTTTACGGTTTTTCTCAATCATCAGGCTATTGGCTCAAACTACTTTACGGAACACTATGGGAACAAGACCTCTTCATGAAATATTAAGCGAAAGGGAAACACTTTCCGGGAACATGCAACTGTCACTGGATGAAGCCACGGAAGCTTGGGGTATCAAGGTAGAGCGTGTTGAAATGTAAGTAACGATTTTTTATTATTAGTTACGCTCGACTTTGTCATATTTCCAGTATCATGGAGCCCCGGACTTTTGAAAGGTATGCGTGGAGCCGTAGCCAACACGTAGTGGCCCTTTTTTCATCACGTAGAGGTCGTAGTCGCGGCTTAGTATACTGTTTAATTCGGCGATAATCTAAACTTATCTAGCCAGTGTTTTATTTGTAAGCATAGCTCGCATGATTTGCAGCGGACGCACATCTATAAAAGACTGGTCTAACTATGTGAAGCTAAGCTAAACAAACTTATTTAGAAAATTTATTTTCAAGGAAAAACAGCATTCAAAAATGTTCACTTGCGGCGAGGCTTGAACTCGCGTCTTTGGGTCAGTACCCCAACGTCTATACCAACTAGACTACGCAAGTCCCTGCTTCGTGCCGTGAAAACTTCCAATACTATATTCTCCTTTGATTGTTTACGATTAAGGCTCGTTAAAGCGCCATCTATCTAACGCTGCAGGAACAACTTTCCAGTTTTTTACACTTGCGTCGTAATGGTTAACTTTACAGTTAACTCATTACTAACGTAAGATGTCGCTTTTTTCCATTGCTATAAATTTCTTTTAATTTTTGTATGTAAAAAAATAGCCTTGAGCTACATACAAAAATTTTACGAACTTAGTTTAGTTGGCGGTGAAATATCGGCTTTGTTGATGACCTACTACAACGTATAAATGCTCTTAAGTGCTTACAAATAATAGGGCTAGCCCCTGCTAGCCTTGTCATTTGTTACCACTTAGTTGTGAACTCTAAATTAACTAATTGACATTGATAGATGTAGATGAAATGAATTTATCGTTTCACTTCTTTTATTTGCAGGTGTACAACGATCCTACTAATTCTACTAATCAATATGTAAAAGTACCTAAGTAAACAAGTATGTTTGTTACTTCTTTACTCAAAAACTACTGGACCGATTGCGATGAAACTTGGTGTGCAGATAGCTGATTTGGATTAACCCATATGCTAGATTAACACATATACCTATATAGTTTTTTAATGCCGATATTCCCGCGGGATTGCGACTTACGCGTGTGATAGCGCAGTTGGCTGCTAATCCTATCCTACTTATATTATAAACGCGAAAGTTTCCTCTTTGCAGAAGAGTTAGATCTCAAATAGATGTTTAATTCAGGTGACATCTAGCAACGGCTGCTTATATCTCGGAAATTATCAATAGTAGGTACCTACTTACTATAATTTTTCATTGACATCTACTCTTCAATCGATAATTCGTTATCGGCTGTGGTTATCGGTGTCGATCGTCTTTTGTTTCTTTTGGTACAACATGTTATATTTCATTTAATTTAAAGGGACAATTAAATAAATAAATAATAAATAAATATTGCACGACGTTACACACAGCGCAATCTAGCCCCAAACTAAGCACTAGGCTTGTACTATGGGTACTAGACAACGGATATACTACATATTATACTTTTTTTTTTTTTTGTAAATACATACATATGATACATAGAAAACACTGAATATCCCGTGTCTTCGGACCGTGGTGAGTCCTAGGACATGTTGGTTTCCTCACGATGTTTTTCCTTCACCGTAAGAGCGATGTTATTAGCGCATATACCTTTTTCTTAAAGAAAAAGACATTGGTGCGCGGTCGGTCTGGATTCGAACCCACGACTCTCAGAATGAAAGCCGGGGTATCTACCACTAGACCAACACCGCTCTTTTGAGATAGGGTCAATATTTTTTCGAAGGAGCAGTTTGCAAACGGGGCACCTACCTATTGTCCGTTCAGTTGACACAACCATTGTAACTTTGTAGTGGTAACAATTCAGTTAATTTAAATCACCGAACTGTTGCCATTCGTTTAGTTGCATTGCGTCCGATTGCTAAACACTAAAGACGATCGAAGTAGAAACAAATAATACATAGGTACCTATTACTTTTACAAACCCCTAGCCACAGAACTTTATGGAGTATCTTTGCCCTACGCAATGAACTTACTCAGACTTTACCGAACCCTAAATTAATTAAATTGTAAACAGAAAAGACGTACGTCTGCCAGTACAATTACAAAGAGCTATGGCAGCCGAAGCGGAAGCGGCCCGTGAAGCACGAGCTAAGGTGATAGCAGCAGAAGGAGAGCAGAAAGCTTCGCGTGCACTTCGCGAAGCTTCCGAAGTCATTGGCGATAGCCCGGCCGCTTTACAACTTCGCTATCTACAGGTTGGTGTTAAGATATGTTGCACTAGCTGAGCTCGTGGTTTCACCCGCTTAAGTCCCGATCTTGGGAACGTATCGGGACAAAACATATATCTCCTAAAGATTCAATGTATCTTCAAATTAAACTTTATAAAAATCGATCCACTGGTTTTGGAGATCCACATACATTATATGTATATACCTATAACACTTACATAACTCTCTAGTATTCAAAGTTAATTAGAAGAAAAAAGTTTAAAAAATCCTCTTTTTTTTCAGACGCTGAATACTATATCTGCCGAGAAGAATTCGACTATTGTATTCCCTCTCCCAATAGATCTTCTGACTTACTTCATGAAAGCCAAAGACAAAGAAGAAGTGTAGACTTCGAAGAAATTCAATAAATACTTACACGTAGCTCTATCTTTCCTTAGATTTCGCAACTACGCTTTTAATAGTGACAACAAAAGTGTTGATTGTAGAACCAAAGCTGTTCGCCTAGACGTTTAAAACAACCTCCGGTTTTTATTACCGTCCCAAAAAACGAGGTTAACTTTATCTTCTTTATAGTTAAGTTACCTAAGTTATAGGTACGTAATGATAGAAAAAATGTAATATGTAGTACCTAGTTGTTAAAGTGAATTTGAATTAAGATTAAATAGATGGTAAACTGTGTCTTATTTTAATTTACCAACCTACTAGCAATCACTATTTCTAGACAGACGAATCTAGTGGACTATCTTCATTTAAAATCAAATAGTGACAAACAGACATAGGTAGGTAGGTATCAACCCCTGAAACAACTGATCTAACAATATATTTTATGGCGTCCCCAATGACAGCCAACTTTTAGAGGAGAAGTCCGCTGTACTGTCAGGCCTGTCCTCAGGATCAGGTATAGACAGATCGGTAGGTAGATACCAACGTGAACCAGTTCTCTTAATCTATACATATATTATGTTCCCGTCCCTAACTGTGACCAGCAAGGGTATAAAGAGAGGGGTCCGCTGTACCGTCAGGCCAGTCCCAGAAGCAACCATCAGGGATCTGTTTTAGACAGATCGTGTCCCCAAACGCTAAGTAGGTAGGTACCGTAGAACATAAATGACTCGTACTTTCTTAGGTCCAAGTAGTTTACCAGCCACCGCGCGGAAAGAACTCCAGGTTCGCTGGTCTCCCCCAGATTCCTCAGCCGCCTTTTACGACGCTTGTTTACTACCGTTCACCTCCTGAGACCACCTGGGTGAACCGTAGAAAGTTTTTTTTTACAGCGGCTCACCTTTGTTCACCTGGGTGTTTGGTGGGAATTATAAAATTTCTACCGTCCACCTTGTTATCAAAACTCGAAAAAAAAAATTCAGGTATAAGTTACCGAAATAAATTCAAGCGTTGGTTGTTATTTTGTTTTTGTTCAGTAATGATATAATTAGTACCTACTTAATAATAAGTGATTAAAAAATATGTTCAAAAATGTTGATTTTCTTCTTAATTGCACAGGTTAGGTAATGGTATAATGTCATAATCTGTAAAATTTCCTTGCTGACATAATCAATATAGCATAGATATTATTATGGCCAGTATCTTTCTGAGGTGTACCGTCACCAAAGGCATTCAATGTTGAGGTGAGCCGCTGTAAAAAAAAACTTTCTACGGTTCACCCAGGTGGTCTCAGTAGGTGAACGGTAGTAAACAAGCGTTTTACGACACCCACGGGAAGAGATGTGTTATTCTAAGCCGGAGTTACACCGCGAATTCTGCTAATCATAACGACGATTCTCATCAGTTCTTCAGCAACTGTTTATGTGACTAACAAGAAACTATTACCTTTCAAATAAAAAAAAACATCGCAATCGGATTTCATATGCCTGAGTGAAGCGTGAACAACTAAACAACAAACAAATTACATTCAGTGGAATTTGAGATCCCTCTATCTATATTGTTAAAAAACTCGATAATAAATGTCTTAGGTAAACAAATAGATCGATGGGGTCAAATAGGCTGCGTGTCAGAAGGTTGAAGGTAGGTACAACACAAATTGGAACACGTTTTAATAAGTAGGTATATATGCCTATGGGTCACCCCCACCGGGTGGCATTCGTCTATATTCGGTACACACTGTCATACTTGTCATACTTGTACTTTCTTACTTCTACTTGTCTTTTACTTGTATGAAAGTTCAGTTTACCAACGCACCTGAGCAATGCACACTTCGCGCTTCCAAGCTTGTTCTCGCTGGTAGGTATACATGAAGTTCTATTCAATTCTAATACTATGGCTACATTGAGTCGCGAAGATGGTGTTGCGTTGTCGCCATAGAACGATCGATCTACGAAGAAGGGCTTTACTAATAATAAAAAAAACTTGAGGTGTCAAGGGACACCCGGATGGAACGAAGTTCCTTTTTTTTGGTCTTCATTTTTTCCGTCTAGCCCCCTTTCGCAACGCGCGATAAGGAACTTCGTTCCAAAACTACCTACTAATAAATAAAAAACATAATGTTTGTTCCTGCGCAGTCGGGTAAAAAAGATTCGATTGAATACCTGAGTTCCAGGTCGCTCCCCAATCCAGATGTTTAGATTGATGAACCACATTTAAATTGCTAAAACTCGGGAAGAAATCTTTAAGTGGCTCCTAAATTCGTATTATCCAGATTTTTAAACCTATTCTAACCGTATTAAAAAATCATAAATGAAACAATTTGTTACCTTAATGTTATTTTAATCAAATAAATATCTACCTTAATACAATGTACCTACACCAAACTTTACTAGACGTTAGGAGCAATAATAAATAACATACTTATTTTTTTTTAAGAATGAACTAACATAGCTAAACGATTGTTAGTTTTAAAACGTATCTTTTATACGAATTATTCACTCAGAGCTTGCCGTGTTTGGTTGCCTGCTTACTGCACCTTTGGTCGGTCTTTTAACAGTAGAACTACTATGCGTACGTTTTATAATACTTCTACCAAATTTTCTAGCTTTATTCAATGCTTCCTGTATATTGGATACACTCTCTGTCTTCGCTGGTATCCTGTCATAGGGAGTAGCTACTTCAGAAACCTCGTATGTGTCAGTGTCCACAATTTCAGTATTAATCAAATTCATTCCCAAATTTAACTTTAAAGTATTGGGAGCATCTTGAAAGGTAATAGCCACGCATGCCTGATCGAGGATCCTCATAGAAAAATGTTCATTAATCTTCACTGCTTTCATCCTAATCTGGAAGGGCTTAAATTTCTGTAAAAGCTTATTTGCTTTCTCCTTAACAAAATTATCGAACTCTATCATTATCATATTGTCGAAAGTTGTATCTTGACTTTGTTCTGGTTTGATTCTTTCCTCTTCTTTTTTAATTATTTCGTCTAAATCTTCGTATCGTTCTTGTAGGTATGTATCGAGAAAAACTGGCTGTAACACTGGAGGGTCATTTAGCGCGTGCCATTTCCATCGACCTGGTGCTCCTATTTTACTATCAATTAAAACACCTTCAGACTGATTGTATTTTAACCTGAAATGTTAGTTAAAATAAGAACTATAAAAAAACATATTTTATTTGTAAACTAGCTGCGTCTCGCAGTTTCACCCGTGTTCCAGTGGAACGCAAGCTGGCTCTGTACGCGAGCGAGCGACTGCAGTATTTCGTTGATGATTAATGATTGATTACTCAAGTAACGAGACAACTGATATCCCCTCAAAAACATTTTCATGTAAAATGTAGCCAAGACGAGAGCAAGACCATGTGATGTGATGTGCACTGTCAAAAAATTATCAGATGTCATGTAGAGCCAAACTTATAACTCCACACGCCCCAAGTCCACAAGCACCTTACTTCGCAATCACAAACTCAACACCTTAGTCAAAATACGTGGCTTTGCCACATATTTTTATACTCTATTCATCGAAATATAATTATTTAATAGAGAATATAGATGGAAAAGGATAGATAGTCATATTCTGTAATATTTTGCATCTTAGGTAAGTAATACCTGACGTTTCCAAAGTAGTCATAAATTACGGCATTTCCCAATTGATCGAATAATCCAAGTATTGTTATAGGTATATATATTCCGTTTTCTTTATCATCCCCTGAACTATAGATTATATATCTTTTCTTAATGTTAGGTTCTGCAATAATATCAGAAGTCGATTTGAATAACAACTATAGGCATTAATTCTTCCTTCTCTTTCTGCTTAATCCTTCTTATTTATACCGTAACTACCTGTATCCCGCGGTTATACCCGCATATATCCAGTTTCCGTGGGAATTTTCAATAATATTTTCTTATCAGATGCCTTCATCACAAAAAGAAGACACTCTTCAAATTTTAGGTTTTAACTATGAGTGGTTTAGGCTGTGCGTTGATCAGTCAGGTAGAACAAAGCCTTTTATAAATATAGATATACATACTTATTATAGGTATACCGACGGAATACCCGATTGCAACGCAAAATGTTGGAGGTTCGATTCCCGCCTGTCAGTTAAGTATTTTTAAACAATGCTAAAGCATTACATACGCCATACAACGACATTCACCGAGCTGGTTAATGGATAAAAAGTATTCTATATTCAATTAGATATGTCAATGGGGAGGAGCACTAACTTTTTATCCCGACAGAGTGCGATGTTCGACTTATCTAAGTTTGAAATACGAACTGTCAAATAGTAGGTATTTTCACAACTCTCGGCGGTTTCATTTATGTTTACGTTTATATTTAAATAAAATGCCTCAATGTAGTAGTAGCATTTTTCCTACGATGTTTTCTTTGAGACTAAACAAGACACCGACATAAATGGATTATTTTTAACACTAAAACACAAAGACTGCAACTTGACTTCACAGTACAGGCAAGACCACAAAATTAAAAAAAAAGCTCAGTCGACTAGACCGCCATCTGCTCACAGCTTTGCGTGTTCCACCTCATTAATATATTGCAATTGGGTTGTCTAAAAAAAACAGTCCTGAATAAGTTTTTTTTTACATTTTAACAACCGGAATTCAGGACTGATTTTTTACACCGTTTTCGTAATAAAATAATCTTCATTTAAATTTAACTCTGATTAATCAATTAACCAGATCGGTGCATGTTACTAGTATCGATTTACCTTTGGGCTTATAACAATCTAGTGCTAGGTTGCCGTTTTTATAGAACCATTTTCCGCTCTCATTGGAATATATTTCAGCTAATTTTTCGCCTGTATCGTAAAACAATATTTTTTTCTTTTTATTTACTTTAAAAAAGTCAAATTCTGGATTGGCCATTTTCATATTGTAAGTATTCGCCTAAAATTAAATAACAGATTTAAAAATAACCCAGTCAACGTATCAGACAAATCGATTAATGATGCAAACTTACTTTCTTTAACATTTTTGTTGTTGGAAGAACAGTCCATCCCTTTTCAATAAATTGACGATTTGATAATTGATATCTTACTATTCCCGATGCTTCCACGATATCCTGAAAAAAATTATGTGTTGTAGATACTACTTTATAAATAAAGATAAACTCAAAATGAATATTATAATACCAACCACAGGCGTTTTTGACTTCTTAATCGATGAAAATGGTGCAACCGATTTTTTTACACTACGAGTATTAATATATTTTTGTTCCGATTGCATTTGTGGTTCTACTGTTTGGATGAGGGCATTGGTAAATGTTTGCTTAATTTTAAAAAGTAACGGTTTCGGACCTGTATCTTTTTCAATTTTGAAAACAGGATCATAAGGAGCAACATTCTTTTCTAAAATCATTTCAGTAATTTCCTCTTTTTTGCCAACATCACATTCAACAAAACTTTCAGACAATGCTGGTTCTACTTTAATCTTTGTTTTCCTTTCGATAACGGGCAAAGGTTCAAGAGTCACTAAAACTTTTTCTTTTTCTTTTGTAGCACCTTTCCCTTTTTCTCTTTTCATTTGCATTTCCTTCATCATTTTCAAAAGCAGTACTGCCTCAGAAGATCTCTTTTTCTTCACAGAACCCTTTTTTTCTCCTATTTTCATTTTCGAACTTGTCCTGTTGTCTTTATCAGAATCAAATTGGAATACTTCAGATTGTTTCCCAGTCTGACCATCTTTATCCTTAGATACGTTAAGTTTTCCTTTTGCTCTTAGACGTTTTCTTGATTCTTCGTCTTTTATGGTAACTTTTATATCTGATGAATTAGAAATTAACTTACTTGCTTTTGTTTTTCCATTTTCGGGTTCGCCAATTTTCATATCACCTTCTTCAAATATACTCTTCTTAGATTTTTTACCTTTCTTGGTTATATTTTCCTCTTTACCAGTCTTGTGTTTTTCGGCCTTATCCTCTTTCAAAGTTTGTTTTTTTATTGTATCCCCTGATTTAATATTTTTTGATATTTGCTTAGACTTACCATCTTCACTTAAAATGGTTTTGGCTAGTTTACTCTTTTGTGGAGCAATCACAGGCAATTTATCTTTAAAACCCATCGACGTTTCCTTTTTTGATGCTCTACTTTTCCCGTATTCCTCTTGTTTTGATCGTTGCTCTTTTCTGTATTCACCTCTCCTTGACTCACTTTCCTTTCCATCTCTCATGGAGATTTTTTCTTTACCATGTTGGTCTCTTCTGGAGCCACTTTCATTTCCGTAATCACTTGATATTTTGTTCGAAACTACATGCAAGCTTCTTTCTTTTGAAGTTTCTTCTCTTGCATAATCAGACCGATATTCAGCTGAAGGTGATCTACCACCAAGTCTTTCTCTATCAAGAGAATTTTTGTACCTTTTTTCTGAAGCAAAACGTTTGGCGAAATCTCTAGAACTTATGAGACCAGGTGGATAATACTTTTCTTGTGGCAGCACTTCCATCGAGCGTCGTCCGTCCATATTCTTGTTGGTAAAATATTTACAAACACATCCCGTAGAAGATCTAGATGACGTTAAAGTTAAGTTGGTATCAGAAGTATATTGCCTCGAACCTTCAGTTTTAATTGTTTTCAAAATATCTTCGAGCATCTTCTTACTTTGTCCTAGAGCATCAAAAGATCTTTCGGGTGTTATACTTGGAAAGTGGGTAATATCTGGTTGACGCTGTCTAAGTGGTGACTTAAGTTCAGAAAAAAGTTGTTGCAATTCAAGGAGGGAGTGGCACTCCTTATAAAATGTATGCTTGCATATGGACTTTGTGTCTAATACTTCTCGCAATAAATCGTTTAATTGAACTAGCCATGACACAAAGCGAGCCCGTTTATTTTTTTCATAGACCTTATTCTTCATCGAGATATACTTCCCAATTATATACTCGCATTTTCGGCATTTCGTAACCGGATATCGATTACAATATTCGCAAACGCCGAGCACATCGTCCGTTTTTATATAATTTATTTTATCGATCAGATTACGAACCTTTTGCACCAGCATTTTGCATTTTATGCAATAAGTTTTGTATTGACCTAAATAGTTAAATTAATATTAAACTGATGTCATCTACGTTTGAATATTTTATTAACCGAATGAGCGAAGCGTACAACTGAACTATTTCTCCTCGCTAGGAATAAACAGCTTAGGAATATACCAAGTTGACCGTAAACCTTCGGTAATCGGAGATTAGATGTAGGTAATGTAGGTAAAAAGAACAAGTAGGTACCTACCTACATATCTACATTTAATTTATAGCCATTTGTGCATGAAGCACGAAATTAAAATTAAATTCAACTGTCTAGCTATCACGTTTCATGAGATACAACCTAGTAACAGACGGACAGCGGAGTCTTAGTAAAAGCGTCCAAATTTTACCCTTTGGGTACAGAACCTTAAAAACCAAGTAGGGACTTACACATTTCGCTAATGTAGTCAGGTCTTTTAAGTATTTTTGCTCCGATATTGTGCAGGATGAAGGTTTCTTCGCTTTTCTTTCTGATAGTTTTTACCTGGTAGGTTACAAAACGCAAGCGTAAAGGATGATTTATACTAGACAGGGCCGTGTCCGGGCCGGGGTGGGAACGGGAAAGGTACCTACTTTAGTTTGAAGACAGCTTTTGTTTTGCATGTTGTCCGTGCCGCATACAAAAGTTGCCCGTCCCCGGCCCAGTCTAGAATTAATCATCCTTAAGGGTCAATTCACACGTACCACAACCACACCACGTCGCAGCGACAAAATGTGGTTAAGCTGTGGTTACGTGTGAATAGTGTCGCAGCGACTTTTTGCAGTTGCGTTGTGGTACCGACAAAATGTCGATGTGGTGTGGTTGTGGTACGTGTGAATTGACCCTGTCATGTAGTGGCGATGTGGCCGCGGTGCCGCCGCCGTTGGTGACGTTGCCGTCGCGATGTGGTTGCGATGTGGTCGTATTACACAGGTGGTCGATAAACAACGGCAAAATGTGGTACGTGTGAATTGTAATATTCATTTTCAATACAAAATATACGCCCGACCACGTGGCGTCGTTGTGGTGTACAACCACACCGTGCTTTTAGGCTGTGGTGTGGTTGTGGTACGTGTGAATTGACCCTAAGTCGCAAACCCATTGTCGTGGTACTGCAAGTAGGTACTGTAACTGAGGCTCGACCGTCGCTTCGCGTTCCCGCTACATACCTACTAATAGGAATTGTATTATTGGACTAGCTGCACTCCGCGCAGGTTCCAACCCAAAAACGTGTCATGGCACATTTTGTGAACGTGACAAAATATCAATGTACATATCTTTCTCTTAATAAAATTTCATCAAAATCGGTTCAGTAGTTCCAGAGATTAACTTCAACAAACAACAGCCATGACTGCCTACTCATCGCAAGCTTTTTTCATCGTAAGTAGGTACCTATACCATGACTTAAATCTATATATATCTATACCTTTCGAACCAACCGGATGAAGTCGCAGGTTCCAAAAATTCATCGGATCTATTCGTATAAATACGGATACGTCTGGATTCTGAATATATGGAAATTCCTTACATGGCCGTTATATATTTTCGACAAAGGATAAAAAATAGGTACCTACTACTTATAATTATTATCTATAGATAGATACTTATTTAAAAGAAAAGTAGCGCGCGCAACAGACTATGATTCTCTTCTGCTCGGCATCAGTACTTCCCTGATCGGCTTGAGATTTGAAGCTTTGAAGGTCGTGAATGGCGAGAACATCCAAAATACACCTATTTATAACCTATTCTTAAATAAAAACTGAAAAGAAAAATACATAGACTGATAAACACATAACCCTTCTTTGCGTCGCGCAGTCGGGTAATAAAACAAGTTCAGTAGTCACAGAACATAGCGACTTTAGAGCCCTCGCCCACGGCGACTTTTTGTAGCGATCTTCTTCTTCTCAGGGTGCCTCTCCAACTAGTGAAGGCTGGCAGTCAGTTCAGCATATTTTACTCGATCTCTTGCGAGGCTAAATAGTTTGGCGGCACTCGCTATTCCTGTCCACTCCCTGATGTTTCGTAGCCACGACTTTTTCCTACGACCAACCTTTCTTTTCCCCGCAACTTTTCCCATCATAATTAGTTGCAGTAGTCCATATCTGGGGTTCCTCAATAAATGTCCAAGATAGGCAACTTTTCTTTGCTTGATGGTTTGCAAAAGCTTGCGTTTTTGGTTGACTCGTCGCAGAACCTCCTCGTTCGTAACTTTTTGCGTCCACGAAATTGACATCATGCGTCTATAGGTCCACATTTCGAATGCCTCTATACGTTTTTTTGTAGCAATACTAACGCGCTTCTGCATCGATACAGTCGCGAAGCGGTCGCAAGCTGTGTGCCCTCGCCCACGGGGCGCTCAGATTTAGTAGCGATCGCCATTCGATTCAGTAGCGATGCTGTAGCGCGTTGCAAACGCGACTACCACGCGTTAGTAGCGATGCAGTCGCGCGTATGCTAAACGCGCGACTGCATCGCTACAAAAAGTCGCCGTGGGCGAGGGGTCTTAACAGTTGGGACCCATTATTGAAAAGGTTTATGATGAGCTAGATTTTAGGTAGTCAATGGGTCGCCGCCATGGTGTCCCGGTGAAATAAATGAAATGAAATGGCGCAACCAGTTGCGCCACCATGGTGTCCGTAAGCTACCAAACTAGACACCATACAGACACCAGAGTCGCCACACCACACTGAGACAGTACTGCTGCATGCAATGAGGTGGGGAAGTCACTGGCTGGCGGCCGGACTGGCGGCGGCCGAGTGAGTGAGACACCATACAGCGCTATAGTAATTGGTGGTGGCGCGACCAGCGTGGCGGTGCAACCACTAACATTCTGTGCACGCGTCCGAGTTGGTCGCGCCACCACCAATTACTATAGCGCTGTATGGTGTCTCACTCACTCGGCCGCCGCCAGTCCGGCCGCCAGCCAGTGACTTCCCCACTTCATTGCATGCAGCAGTACTGTCTCAGTGTGGTGTGGCGACTCTGGTGTCTGTATGGTGTCTAGTTTGGTAGCTTACGGACACCACGGTGGCGCAACTGGTTGCGCCGCCATGGTGTCCCGGTGAAATATAGCCCTTTAAAGTTGCTATGTTCTGTGACTGACTACTGGACTTGTTTTATTTTCTTTTCAGTTTTTAGTACCTATATGTTTTTATTTAAAGTTTTTTAAGCAGGCGGGTTTTTTAAATTTTTATTTAATTATTTTATTTTGCACTTTTTAGTCAGCAGTACTTGCAAGACGTGTTATTATATTAATTTAATTGTATTTAATCGCAATCGCATCATTATTCAGTAAGTTGCGGTAATCTATAAGGTACTAGCTGACCCGACAGACGTTGTCCTGTCGTTTAGTATAAAAAAATAAAATTCATCAAAATCGGTTTAGCATTTTTTCTTTCATAAGAACCTTCTCCTGACAATAGCAAACACAACAAAAAAAGAATTATCGAAATATGTGTAAAAGTTTAAGTGTGATGCCGTGACCAAGGGAAATAGGGATTGATTTTTATATAATAGAAGAAGAAGAAGAAGATGGACGACTTCTAACCAACTTTAAGCCGTTGTAGATCCCAAATGGTTACATTAAATGAAAAATGGTTAGAGAAACCTAACAATGATTTTCGAAAACCTATTCAACGATACCCCACTTGATTTAGTCAGTCAACTTTTTGTTGTCTTAACTAACTTTAAGTCGTTGTAGATCCCATTTAGTTAAACTAAATTAAAAATGATCAAGGAAACATAAGAATGATTTTCCTATTACTAATACCTACTAGTATCGACGATACCCCACTCGACATAGTCAGTCAATTTTTCTTTTTTTCTTTTTTACAATTCGACACCTCTGGGCTCAAAGGTCGTAAGGGACATTTGGGCGTAAAGGACTTGATGACACTATCTTACTTAGTTTTTAATTCTCTATCGATCTGTATATTCGGAGTAGCGAAATTCGCAAAAAAATGGTCTTTACGACCCACCTATTTTGGCACGCTAAACAAACTTTTCCATAAAAATGGGTATGTAAATAACACTTAGTTACAAAAATGTGCTTACTGTGGTAGCAAAGCATATCAAAGTAAAGCAAAGTTTTATACGACCTAGAGTGTTTAATATAAGTCACCTCAAAAATAGGTTGTAAAGGACATCGTCTTTGCAAAGTGTCCTTTACACCCTTACATTTCGAAATAAAACATACACGTGTGTCCCTTACAGCCTTACATTTCTAAATAAAACATGACACGTGTGTCCTGTACTACCTAGTTTTATTTTAATTATGTTCATCAACTAAGGCCAAAAATCAATGTAACTGAGCAATTGTCCCATATTTGTTGGAAGGGGATAGTTTCTAACTGTTCAACAAGCCCTGTTTAAAATATGGCAACCGACACCTCTTCTGAAGATGTCGAAACGTACAGGACCACCAAAGTTTCACAAAAAGAACAGTAGCCAGAGCCAGAAAGAAAGAAGTTACAGTCACTGTATGATAAGTTAAATAAATGAATATTGCACGACGTTACACACAGCGCAATTTAGCTCCAAACTAAGCACTAAGCTTGTACTATGGGACTAGACAACGGATATACTACATAATATACTTTTTTTTTGTAAATACATACATATGATACATAGAAAACACCCAAACCAGATACAAATATTTATTTTAAGCATAAATACTTTTACCCGGCGGGAATCGAACCCGCAACCCCCTGCATCGCAGTCGGGCCTTCCCCCGACGCGCCACTAAGGTCGTCGTGAGTTGGAAAGGCAGAAGCTTATTTATTAGATACCTTGTTTGAGGATCAAAGCGACGCAACATAGAATCCAAGACATGCCGATGAGGCTATGCGAGGACCTCGTTGTGAAGGAAAAATGAAAATCTTATTCTGCCAAGTTGTTTTATCAGCAGAAAAACAGCTACATCCATCAAAACTTCACAGCATAAAGAATCGGAAAGCTGTTGGCATCGATAGAGTTCTTGTTAACACAAAAACGGCGATGGGTTCTTGTTGTGTGAGCATCTTAACTAACATTTTAACCCCATCCGCGAGACCGACGACATCCATGCGCAACGGAGACTGAGTGTTATTACACCAGTATCAGGGCAAAAATTAGGTGCATGAGTATGGAAGTTATCGAGGTATAAAGATCTTACTCCACACCATGAAGCTAGAGTGTGTGGATAATTGAGTGGTTAATCGACTCTCGGATCCGACAGAAGTGTACTGTCTCGAAGGGCGAGTATGGTTTCCGCCCAGATCATAGTCCATATCCTGTTTTGTTTTTAATCTTTATGGAGAACGCCTTAGATGCCTTCGATACGAACTGATGTTGGTAACACTAATTATCCCTTCCCTTACAGTCAGAGTTTACCTGGGATTCATCCTAAGCCCGTACCTGTTAAGAGCAATATTAGATGAACTGACTTCGGCCCCCATAGCTGCTCGCTCATGTAGGTATGCTGATAATATTGAGCTGTCATTAGATTAGGAAGGGCTACGGAGACGCGTAAATACGTAGAAGGAGTTGGTCGCAAACATCTGTTTGCAACTAAATTTTAGAAGACTGACAGACACTTGGAATATCACGAAATCCACATCTGTCTGCATAGACAGTCATGTTCAGATATGAGCAGATATACCCGTTTAAGTATTTGGGTATGCCGGTTAAAGTGAAAGAACATGTCTATAAAACCATCGTTAGATCTGTCCTTTTGTACGATGGGCCAGTGACTTAGTGATATAAACAGCAGTTGCGTATCACGGAGATGAAGATGGTGCGCTGGATGTGTGGAGTGATGTGGACATGGACAGATCGCGTTACGAATTTCCGCAACTGAGGCAGCCTTCATGTTCGAGACATTACCTATTAATTGCTTGATGGCTGGTACGATCAAGTGTAATGCAACTAGTTACGTGGAAAACAAATATTAGGCTATCCGCCCGGCCGTGGCAGATTGGGAAGTCACGAGAAATACTGGATTGACGTCGTAAATGGTGAACGCGTGCAAATGGCTTACCTGCACACGCTTCCGAGAGGGATGCAACAGTGAAAATCACTCAGTTAATGATGATTAAACTTAAATTAATAATTTATCTATACAACGGGTGATCCTTAAGACCCAAAAAATGTTACACTTGCCGATTCATCCCTTATTTTGTTCAGTTTCGTGCAGTAAGGTGGATTTACGCCCTTAGGTACTGACATAGGGTACAAATTTGTGGGGTGCAAAGGACACTTATTTTGAAATTTATGGTCGTAAAGGAAATTTATTTCGGTAAATACGGCACTAGGGTAATTGTTCAACACTGTCTTAGAAAATACTATAAATTCTAAGCACTTTCTTCCTAGGTTTCATTTAAATAGCTCAAGAAACGAAGATGCTACAGCAAAAATAATTTTATTTTTTTAGTTTTTTGCTTCTCCTGAAAAGTCGCATTTTGTCCTTTACGACCTTTGAGCCCAGAGGTGTCGAATATAGCGTCTGGTGGTCGCCATTTTGAATTTGGATAACTGTCATGTCTTAAGTGACACTCCCAGGATTGAGACAAATCGATTGACGTGCGAATCATCAAAATCGATCCATCCGTTTGACCTCTGGAGCGCCACATAGGAACAAACATACAAACAAACATACATAAATAGACTGATAAACACATAACTCTTCTTTGCGTCGCGCAGTCGGGTAAGAAAGGAATGTTTACAAACCTCTGCATTTTTGTATATGTATACAGAGAGACCCAAATTCGGCAAGCTGATGACTTGTTTGAAATCGCCAGAGTTTGGTAAGTTGCATAGACATCCGCATCCTCTGAAAATTGTTAAGTCATACCTATATCAGTTTTATGTAGAGGGTGTAATATTGACACCAGAGCATAACGAATGACACTAGAGTTAACGCCCGAGAGTATCGAGCCGAGTGTTAAAAATGTAAGGCCTGAGCCAAGCAAGGGAGTTAGGTACCTAGAGTCCTGAGTTAAGCATGGGATTCAAGCTGCCCAATGCCTAAGATAAGCTTTACCGAGTTGAATACTTGCGAATACCTACGCGATGCTTGCTAGTACAGAGGGTGGATCTCGGTAGTAAGGAGATGCATATCTCCTTACTTTTATTAGAAGAAAACTAGGTAGGTACAGATGAGGCACAGTAAAATTGGGCCTAAAATCGCGAGACGCGTAGGCATTTATTATACAAAAACCGCGTAGGTATTTGTTTTTGTATGCCTCCGCCCTATGCCTCTGCGCCTGTTTTTCAAGCCGTTGCAAAAAAAAATAAAATGATTCAATAAACTTGCCCTGGTTTATTTTCTTTTCTATCCATTTAAATATGTAGGTGAACACTTAAAAATCTTATTTTTCTTTTAGTTGCTAATTTAAAACTTGATTCTTATCAGAAAATTAGCTTGTGCACCCTAAAAATAGTTTTTACAAAACCAAGAACTCGGAACATTGACTTGCCTTGACAATGACTTGACGGCGTGACTGACGCACCTGCCAAGGAACTGCCAAGAAAACAAAACGTTCAAATGAAAAATATTCCAAAAAAGTCTCAAAAAAATAGGCAAGTGCGTGCTTTGTCGGGCCACGCGCAATTCTGTACGAAATTATTTCGAAATTAAAGGTACACCAGCCATATTGACGTCAATATGGCGGGTGTACTGTAATATCTTATTGTTTAACGATTTGTCATAAAATGTAAATACACCAAAAAATTGTACCTAAAATGTACTATTTAGTACCTGGCTTAAAAATATTAGTAGGTACCTTCTTCAGTACGAAATTATTTCGAAATTAAAGTTTACGTTTACATACATATCACCATAATCGTCCAGGTATACAATAGTCTATTTTAAATGAAGAATAATAATATTTTTTGCGTAAAATTTAAAAAAAAATTATTAAATGTATATTTTACTACCTACCTTTATCTATTAGTGACTGATAATCAGTGGTCTGAATAGGTACCTACCTATATTTATTTATTTTACTTGGACGATGCAGTCATAAAATGTACCTAAATGTACTATTTAGTACCTGGTTTAAAACTGTTTGTACCTTCTTCAGAATGCAATTATTTCGAAATTATAATAGGTACACCCCCCATATTGACCTCAAGATGTCATATTTTATCGTTTAACGACTATTCATAAAATATACACCAAGAAGTTGAACCTAAAATGTGCCTGGTTTATAACTGTTTGTATCTTCTTCAGAACGAAATTATTTCGACTTCTTGGTGTAAGTATATTTTATGAATAGTCGTTAAACAATAAAATATTACATATCGAGGTCAATGTGCGGGTTGTACCTAATACAATTACGAAATAATCACAATCTGAAGGAGGTACAATTTTTTAAGCCAGGTACTAAAAGGTACATTTTACGTACAACTTTTTGGTGTAAGTATATTTTATGAATAGTCGTCAAAAAATAAAATATTACATCTTGAGGTCAATATGGGGGCTGTACCTACTACATTTACGAAATGATTTCGTTCTGAAGAAGGAACAAATATTTTTAAGCCAGGTACTAAAAGGTACATTTTAGGTAGGGTAGGATAGTAGACAGTGAATCAAGCGGATACAATGAGCCACCATGGGTATCTCACGAATGCGATGTTGCCAATCCATGCAACTCACACAAACAAGACTCGCTTAAGTCCCCTCTTCCCTCTCCCCAGTCGTCAGCGAGCTACCGTGCAGTACTTCCGCGCACGCCGAGTTTTAGTGATTTTAAACCAAAAAACTATACAAAATCATGTAAGTACTATTTCGTATTACTTTATTTAGTGTACGTTTTTACTATTTCTCATGTCGTACTTAGATTTGATGTTTTATTAGGCTTCTTTGTGAGATAATTTAGTTTCAATAGCACGCGTCATTCGTGAGCGACATAACCTAAAAGTTGATAAAAGAGGGTACGGAAACAATGAACCAATTTTAAGAAGGAAACAATGAACCATGGTTCATTGTGCACTGCCTATGTTTCATAGCTCCCGACATTTAGATTTTTTAATAATTGAACGTCGTTATTAAAAAATGTTTTAACCCACAAGTCGTACGAAATTGATTTTAATAGAATAATCTATTTACTTAGTTTGAAATCTATTTCATTTTAGAAAATGTTTTTATTTTTTATTAATACTACGTAAAACAAAATTTAAAGCCATAAGTTGTGTGGTCATTGACGACATTTTTATTTTATTTGAGTCATGATAACTTTCAAAATAAAAAAAAGATCCGTTTGTGTTTTTGATGTCGATGCGTTCCAAACCTTAATGTATTTTTTTTTTAATTTTTAGTTAATCTTTGGTGAACAAATATGTCTAAAAAATATGAAATATAATGAATTTAATTTAAATTTGAATAATGACGTCTAATTATTAGTTATTTTTATTTTTATTATTATTTATGATTGTTATTTCTACACAGATTTTTGTTATGTATTTTTAATTTTATGTTTTTTTCAGTATAGGACGCAAAGCAGTAGGCCGAGAGAAAAGAAAAAAAGGTAGCCATACAGCAGCGAAAACTTTATTTATGTTTTTATTGATCTCAAATGGAGCATTCAGCATAAGGACCGTGATTGTTTTGTGTAGTATTTTACCATAATAAAAATCAAAAACATTTTCAATTCTTTTATTTACCTTAATTAGCTTTATTTGTAATTAATCTCTCACAATCGTATACCATGGTTCATTGTATACTGCATGGTTCAATGTATCCAACCCCCCCTGTTCATTGTACCCGCACAGGTAGTGCACAGTGAACCAAAGCTCATTTATAAAAAAAAGGTTAATAACTTTATTTTGATTCATTTCTTAAGAGTTTGTTGTATCAAATTCAGTTAACTGATAAATTTCCTTCACAATACTATAAAAATCATAACCATAGATTGAATGGTTTCAAAGTTATGAGTGTCCAAACTTTTTGTGGTTCATTGTCTACTATCCTGCCCTACAAGTTTTTGGTGTAAGTATATTTTATGAATAGTCGTCAAACAATAAAATATTACATCTTGAGGTCAAAATGGGGGCTGTACCTGCTACATTTACGAAATAATTTCGTTCTGAAGAAGGTACAAATATTTTTAAGCCAGGTACTAAAAGGTACATTTTAGGTACAAGTTCTTGGTGTAAGTATATTTTATGAATAGTCGTCAAACAATAAAATATTACATCTTGAGGTCAATATGGAGGTTGTACCCACTACATTTACGAAATAATTTCGTTCTGAAGAAGGTACAAATATTTTTAAGCTAGGTACTAAAAGGTACCTACATTTTAGATGTTAGGTACAACTTCTTGGTGTAAGTATATTTTATGAATAGTTTGAATGGTTTATACTAGTGATGCGCCGAGTACCAGTTTTACCGAGTAACCGAGTACCGAGTATTACTCGGTTTAAAATTTACCGAGTCGAGTACTCTGCCGAGTTACTCGGTTCATTTAAATAACCGCGAAAACAAGTTGCAACTCGCTCAGACGACGCGCGACAGGCGAGGCGACTCGAAGCAAGCAGGTTTTCTTCTTTACTAGCTGCGCCCGCGGTTCATCATCATCATCCGAGCGATGTTCCTGATGGGAACATCTCATCATCAACACTCTTGGGAGCCCGGAGTCCGCTATCCTACTTTTACGTCTCTACTTCGCAAGATCTTTGCACGCACGTGTAGTGAGGCCATTTACACGCATATCTGCTCTCTCGCCGTCAAGCCAGCCTTTCTTGAATCTTCCCAATCTGCTGCGGTCGGGTGGAGGCGCCATAGCAAAACATTTGTTCACTACGTAACTAGCCGGACCATCGTAAACGCCATTCTTGCATAGTCATTGGCCATTCTTCTCGGGCATGTAGGCTGCCCCTGATGCCGGAGTTTCTGACGCGGTCTTTTCGGGTCACTCCACACATCCAACGCAGCATTTTCATCTTCGTGATACGCAGCTCCTGCTTATGTCGCTCAAGCACTGGCCACTATCACTATCGTACAAAAGGACAGGTCTAGTGATCGTTTTTTACACTTGTTCCTCTCTGTTCAACCGGTATTTTGGGGTCGCAGACGATACCAGCTACCTCTCGACACTTAGCCCAAGCTGCCGAAACACGAGACTTGACGTGGCAACCGATGTCGTCGGTTGCAGGAAGCACAAATCCCAAGTACTTAAACTGGTCTGTCAGTTTGACCATATGACCGTCTACACAGCTGTGCTATCTACATACACAAAGAAGGGTGAGCCGCCAGGAAGAAGGGTGGGTGCAGTCGGAAGACCAGCACTGCTGCTTTGTTATTTTACACTAGCAGCAGCATTTAAGGCTGCGCTTATTCGGGCAGCGCACTACTCTCTACGTATATTTTGTTATTATCTTTATTGTGTCAGTAATGTTATTTACTTTTATATATTTTTCTCTATCTATTTTCTTTCATCTTCTTTCAAAGTGGCCATAGCCACTTTGGGCGTGTAGATAGCGGGTCCTTTAAGAAGACCGAACTAGCGTTTGAGGACACGATCTGCCTTAAACAGACGTCCCTGACGATTGCTCTTGGGAGTAACCTGATGGTACAGCAACCTCTTATCAGGCGTAATCAGTGGCAGAAGTCCTTGATTCGGAAGGAGTTCCGATGTCTGCACCTTTTTATACTGCTTATTTAGCAGCTCGTGAGAATATGAGCGCCATCTCTCCTTTACCACGAGGTCCTCGTATAGCAGGTTGCCATCGGGATTTTTTACACTGCGGCACATGGATATATCCTGCGCCGCTTTGATCCCAGAACATGCTTATAAATAAGCTTCTGCCCCTCAGACGTTTCCAACTTATCGTACAATAGCTGTCAGTGGTGCTGTCTGTCTCTGGCTACTGCTCTTTTAGTGGCACGTTTGGCGGACCTGTACTTACACGTCGCGATCTTCAGGAGAGTTAGATGCTTGCCACTTTACCAGCTTATGTGTCGATATAAAGTTCTTTAGCTCTGTACCTTTGTGGTAAATTTCATCTAAATTGGTCGACCCGTTTGAGCGTGAAAGAGGAACAAACAAATACACAAACTTTCACACTAAGTTAAGAAGCCAAAGCAGTACACAGATGAAATCCTACACAGATATATATATAACTTTAGTAAAAAACTGCCGAGTACCCGAGTAACGAGTACTCGGCAGAGTACTCGGCGCATCTCTAGTTTATACTTACTTTTTTTTTTTTTAGTTTATTTATCTTCTAACATTTACAAAAATAAAACAATTACTTAAATAACATTAAAAAAACCTTAAAATTGATTTATTATTTATTATTCGTGTAATATTTATCTAAGAAATAGGACTTTAATTTTAATTTAACATTGTTGGGTCTAATAATTTGAAAAGTTATTTATAAACTTGACTCGCGCTGTAATCCCATCCGTGTCTAACATTGTATTCGACCCAACGGCTCCTGCTTATCATGTAGGCAGGAGTTGTTATTTTCAAAGTATCGGTTTCCAAATTTATCTAGACCCATGTATTTCTCTTCCTGTTTTATAGTTAGATAAAATTTTAGAAAAAGAGCAGCTGCAAAGATATCAGTGCATTTGCATGCGTACCTTTATTTGCACCTATACCACCTACCAATTCAATAAAATTTAGATTAGGTAGGCATATCTGATTTAAATTATTGATACAGACCTACTGTTGCATACCAACCATTATTATTTCAGAAACTTTTAACTACTTACTAACTACTTTTAACTTAAAATAAAAGAAAGTACCTCTACTCAATTTTAGAAACATAGATAAACTTACCTAAAGGTATCATCTTAAGCTACCTATCTTAGGCTTAAGAGTAAAGCTTATGATAGGTACCTTTAGGTACTTATAAAACTTGTATAACGTATAGCCAAAGTGCGCCCGGCCAGAGATTGATAAACTCATTGGCATAATCCGCAAGCCGTACGGTGTCAATATTGTAAAAAAAAATTAGTGTCAAACAGACGGGTGTCAACATTTGACAGTTGACAGCCGAATTACGAACCAAGGAGGCTACCGCGGTTCTTCCGTCGTCGTCGGCATCGGATTCATTTGACAGTTGACAGCCGAATTTCAAACCGCGAAAATTTCAAATCGGCGCGTCGATTACTCATATCGATGCCGAAGCCAAATTGAATGAATGCAACACAGACAGAATTGAATTGAATTGAAGATTTTGACAGAAAATCTTCAAATCGACGGTTGACGGCCATGGATGCGCGGTTTTAAAATTGAAAACCCCGCTGTCAAAGATGTCAAACTATCGCGTCGGCATCGAGTTGTCAACGTCAATGTCAACGGAGGAACCGCGGTAGCTTTCCAAATCGACGCGTCGATTACTCATATCGATGCCGAAGCCAAATTGAATGATTGAAACACAGACAGAATTAAATTCAATTGAAGATTTTGACAGAAAATCTTCAAATCGACGGCTGACGGCCATGGATGGATGCGCGGTTTTAAAATTGAAAACCCCGCTGTCAAAGATGTCAAACTACCGCGTCGACATCGAGTTGAATGTCAACGGTCCATTTGTGTCCAATGGGATTTATCTTTTTTAAACTGATTTCAGATTTGTTGAGTTGCGATATTCGTTTTAAATTTTCTTGATTAGTGTTTTTATGTAATAGGTAAAAATGCCACTACATCGCATAATAAGTCTTTCAAACCTAGTTTGTCAAAACACCAGAATCGTTCCAATCACATTATCGGTTCAAAAGCAATGTGGGTGAGTCAAATTTTTGTTTTATTTCTACGCAATAATTACTTGTAAACAAGTGATTTACTAGCCAAAATCTTGTTGTTGTTATTGTTAATAATAATGCAGCGTGATTCACATCACATGTTAAATTAAAGTACAGTTAGGTACATAAAATATCGAAATAACAACTAATACTTACTATCTGAAGAAAATGTAAAAAAAATTATGAATCCTCTAACCTCCAACTAAACAACTATATTTCTAACTTCTTAACTAAAGAATAACCAATCTGTGCATGGCCGAGTTACAAGACTGTACTGTATGTGGCCCTTAGTATTGGAATTGGCTGAACTAGACTATGTAAATGGCAAAATATTGAAGTGTATTTCTTATAATGTTCCTAAATATCCGGGAGAAATATACAACTAAGTTACTATTACTTAACAAAAACCTGTGTGTACCCAGTTGCTCTCATGAGTCCCAATCCTGTCGCTGGTACTTCAGCCAAATACAACCTATTAAACTAAATTTCATTGCTAGTGGTTATGTATTTTATCTATAAAATGTATTCAAACACAATAACTCTCAATATTTTCTTAAAATTGTAACTGTCAGAGATTGGTATCAGCTGTCTGAGACTGTATTCCCCAAGTCTGGTTAATTTGGGAGTTTTGAAATCTTGAGTGAATGAAATTATGAGAAATAGAAGGATTTATCCTTTACAGGATAAGAGTTTCTATTTCTTACCGCTCAGTATTAAGTGGGTTAGACTGTGGGCAACACTTGTCTCACAAACGTTGTCACACAAGTCTTTGTTGCAAAATTTTTTTTAGTAAACAAAATGATACCTGCATTTTGGACTCTCTTAGCAGAGACAAGTTTTCATCTCTACATTACTTCACTGCTTATTAATTAAAACCTCCTTTTTTCAGGGTAACTCAATTCACACGCTGCAAACATGTGGCCTTAAAGAAAGAGAAGGAAAAATTTCGAACTTATGTTGTACAAAGATACCTACAATATGTAGAGTCAAACTTTCCAACAGCAATGAATATGTATCGAACATTTAGTCTTGGCATTAAAGACTTTTTAATAGATCTGAAGACTTACATCTCTATAAGAATAAGGATTATGAAAGACAAAGGTTTTGCAAACTTGACACACAAAGATATAGAATTGTTTCAAAAAATGCCATCTGATATGTTAAAAATAGCACCAGTTTTGATTCTTTCTGCTATACCTTTTGGGAATTACATCATATTTCCACTAGCGTGAGTCATGTTATGTTAATTAACACAGTCTACTGATAGAGTAACCTTGACAGCTTACTTGACATTTATGATTAATTTATTGATAGATTTTCAGTTTAAAACCATTACGGAGTACATTTATATATAAGTTCTATGTGCTTGGACTGTGCTTAAATTAATTGTCTTTTGCTAATATTTTAAAATTAATATTTTATATCGGGGTTTTTCTTTTAACTATTTATTGTTCCACAGACTTTGGAAACCTAAAACACTGCTAAGTTCTCACTTTTGGTCCATACAACAGAGATCAGAGTTCTCAACCCAAGAGCTAAAGGAACGTCTGAAATATAACAAGCCTGTATTCCGAGCACTACAAGCAAAGTTAGACTCAATAACTGATGTTGAAATAAGAAAGAAGTTTACTAGAATCGTTGCTCTTCTTGGTTCTGGTGTTCATCCAACTCCGGAGGAAGTTTTAGAATGTAAACAACTATTTACTGATGGAGCATATCAATTGAATAATCTATCCTACAAACATAAGGTTAGTACATTGTTTTTTTCTATATTATTAGTGTAGATCATCATTTGTACACTGGTAGGTAACTAATGATGCTGTAAAAGATACATTAAAGATGCCAAGCTGTACTGAGCCATCCTCTAATTCCATCCCTGACAATGTTAATAAAGAATTGATGAAGAAAAAAGATGACGAATATTAGTATCTTTTATTTTCTTCATCATGGCGTCGATCCACGAAGTGTAGTTACTTCGCACATCTACCAGTGTCGAGTTTATTATCGTTTCCTTCTTCTTTTATTAGATTTAGCGTCGTACATCTTGTACATCTTGCCATTATCATGTATTGGTCTGATCAGGCTCAAAGTTTCAAGTCAGGAGCTATGGTAAAGCGGTGGCAACTTTACCATAGCCTTGAAGGAGCTTAGACAGGAGAGACGAAGAAAGTCCATGTTCTATCACCCAATTTTGTTTTCACTACACTTGTGCACATTCGCGGAACTAAATTGAATAAGATCGCACCAAAATTACACAATTTAACCCGGTTTACAACATAGTTTCACGAAAACAAAATTGGAGCACGACATGTTGTCTCCGCGTTCCCGCCAAAACTCGAATATTAGTATCTTAAGTATTAAGGCCCCATTGTAATTGCCTGAAATAAATGAATTTATTATTATTATTATTATTGTTTGTAACGTTTCCGTTTCACGGGGCTATGGAGCCCCGGACCTTTGGAAGGCGTGCGTGGGGCCGAAGCCAACACGTAGAGGCCCGTTTTAGTTACAATTTTAATCGCAAAGTATGAAATGGACACCAAACCGGCGATTATCCCTGTCCACACTATAAAATGCAACCAAGGACAACCCCCGGTTTGGATAGAACTATTATGTAAACTACGGATGAAAACTACTTTGGCTATGGCAATGGGTTGGTAGTGGATTGGGTACTGGGGGGAACTATGGGGACTATGGCGCCTGCCGTAACATTGTTCAACAAACAAGTAAAAATGGCAGACGGAGACTCGCCAACTCACAAACTGGGCCACCCTAAATGAAGCCGAGCAAATTACAGCCAGGGGGCAACAGGGGCGTGAGTGGCTGAAGGATGGAGAGGCCTCCCTGGATTTTATACTCAGGTCACGGGCTCCCTGAGGGTCCAGCCTACCTGGCCCACTCACCACTTACGATTGGCATCCATCCTACGAGCAGAGTGGGCGACTCCACTCCGACCGGCCGGTGAAGGCAAGCCAGAGGTGGGGGACCGCTTCCTCGTCAGTATTCACTTCGACCAGCCAACTAAGGCAAGCCGGAGGTGAAGAACGGTGGTTTCCCCCTGGAGCACTCGGGTAGCCGCGGGGTCGCTACTCCCCGACACCTCGCCTCAAGGTGCCCTGCGGGCTTATTATTATTATTATTATTAAGAGGACAGTCTCCATTCTCTTTCTCCATACAAACATAGTCGACTGTTTCCTCCCTGGATAAAGACATCAGAGCAAATATGTTTATGCCATAAAACCTATATCTGTCATGACTATGCCCCTACCTTTTGATTTTTTTCATTTTCTAATTAGAATAGTAATTAAAAATAAATAAAACAAAAGGTAGGGGCACAGTCATGCATGACAGATATAGGTTTTATGCGTAGGTTTTATGGCATAAACATATGTGCTCTAATGTCTTTATCCAGGGAGGAAACAGTCGACTATGTTTGTATGGAGATTGTCCTCTTAAGAAATACCCTCAAGCTTTGTATAGAAAGTGTATTACATTAAAAATCTATACTTAGTTTCAATGCAATAATATGGTAAGAATAGAATTAAAACAGACCGTTACAGTTACTGAAAGCATAATTACAACCTAAAAAAGAGCATTTTATTCTAGTGCCAAAATACAAATCAATAAATTCTATCTTTACAGGGATTCCTACTCAAAATGCATGGTCTCCGAAAGTCTATCCGTAGAACAAACAAACTAAAATACAGAGCGTTTTTGTTAATGGAAATGGATAAGGCGATTTTACGTGAAGGTGGTATCGATCAACTTAGCACTGAAGCTCTAAGAAATGCTTGTCGAAAGCGAGGACTACATGACACTCACTTAACAAACAAGGATATGAAAGAGTGGCTTGGCAAATGGTTGATGATATCTGAACATGCAGACAAAACATCGTACTCACTCATATTACACGGTCCAATATTGTTTGCATACAATCACCCACAAAACTGGGTACTAATTTATTAGTTGTGATACAATTTATGTGATATTTATAAGTTTCTATTGTACATCTCTAATTGTTTTTCTACTGACTAGGTATTGAAAAACATACAGAATATATAGCTGGCAACTATTTAAATTCTGCATAAGCAACAGCTTATTATGTGCAAGTTTCACAGAGGTCTTGTCTAGCTTTACCTATAGGTACTATGAAGATAAATGAAGATTGTCTGACAAACTTAATTTTTGGCCCATTCTTAGGGCCGGCGCAGACCTGACGGAGCGCAGCGCAGAGCATGCCCGCGTAGCCGAATTTCTTACCAGAAAATACGCGCGGATGCGCGAGCATGCGCGCGGATTTATTTGTTGTGTTAACTGATTTTGAATATTATTTTAATGAGAACAATGTCGATAATATTATGACAATCAAAAATTCTCTGCGCTGCGCTCCGTCAGGTCTGCGCCGGCCCTTAGCCATTACTTTCATATCAATAGGTACCTAGACTTAATTTATTTATTGTTTTATTTTTAACTAATTGTGATGAAAACTGTTAACTATTTTTCTTCTCTTTTTGTTGTTATTAATAATTATTATAATGAATGTTTGTTTTGTGTTTAAAATGGCTTATATAACTACTATGTTTCCTCACAGTATTAATTTATTTAATGTAACAATAAATACCTAATTCACAAAAACTATTCGTCTAATTTGTGGCTATACGGAAAATAAATAAAAAAACCACTAAACAGATTTTAATGAAACTTGCTATTTGGAACCATGACTATTTTTTCCAAATATTCACGGAACTGGGACTTTTTGATAGTTTGTCCTCTGTGCTAAGAGTGCTCCACTAAGAGTAAGAGTTTATTTTTTACAGTCTGAGGTACGGAATCCTAAAAATAGTGGACACGATGAAGAAGACCTAACAACCGAACTTCTTTGTTGTGTAAAACGCTCTTTGTTGCGTGTTAATGACACTAGCGATTATTCTATCAACACCTGTGTCAGCTGCGAGTGCCTGACAAATGTCTGTGATCAAGGTGGGAAAAAATACCTTTGTTTACTTTGCGCCCAGCGTTACAGAATACCTTCAGAATACATAAGTAGTATAAGTACCATGCGTCTAATGACGATAAAACACATTTTAAGGTTTTATTATGTACTAATATAATGCTATTCTTAATATTTTCAATATGTCTCTATTCAACTAATAGAGACTTAGCAGAAGCTCGAAAACCTAGTGGTAAAACTCAGCAAGAAGTATGGCGTTTAGAATGCGAATTGGGTGTGATATCGGATTCGGACTGTCCCGTTGATGGCGGTTGGACGCCTTGGAGTCCCTGGTCTCCATGTTACGGTACGTGCAACGAAGTAGGCTATCGCCGCAGACTCAGGCAGTGTATCAATCCACCTCCAACGCAAGACGGCTTTCCTTGTACCGGAGCCGACAACCAGATGGAACCGTGTTACATCATCAACTGTACAACGAAAGATTACCGCAAAATCGTCGACGGCGATGTTATTCGAACTGAAGCTTTACGTCAACTAGAAGCTGTTCCAGCTCTCATGGAAAGCTGCCTCAAGATGGAATGCCCGTTTGAAGCAATACAAGTTGCTTTAGCCGATGATAATACCTGGCAAATCAATCCAGAAGCGTTATGGAATTCATTACAATGTGTAAAGCGAAATTTGGGATGTCCTGTTGTGGGAGGATGGGGTACATGGGGTACCTGGTCATCCTGCGGGGCGCGTTGCGGATATGGATATAGATGGCGACTCAGAAGGTGCGATAGTCCCCCTCCATCGAACGCTCAATATATGTGTGCTGGTTCACCGCTACAAGGCGATGAATGTCAAGGTGATCAGTGCGCAATCAACAAACGGGATTCAACCGGAACCTGGGGAGAATGGGGCAGCTGGTCTACTTGCTCTGAAAAGTGTGGAACTGGAGTAAGACGTCGTAAACGGAATTGTTATGAGATGACGACCCCGCGTCTCTTCGGTTCTTGGGGAACCCATTGTCGGGGTCAACACGATCAACTAGAAGTTTGTGAAAACAGCGTCTGTAAACTTGACGGAGGATGGTCAGGTTGGGGCCCCTGGGGCCCATGCTCTCAAACTTGTGGAGCTGGAAGACGATCTAGGTCTAGATCATGCACTAGACCAGTCCCTGCTGGAGACGGAGAAACGTGCGTGGGCCTTAAGACAGAAGTTGGTACTTGTCACTTAAATCCTTGCAATGTTTTATCTCACAACGTCGCTGTATTCAGTGGAGACTCGTTTCTGCAATACAATTTTGATAATAAACGATCCACATTGTTCCATTTCTATGTAAGATTTTTACCTTTATCGCCACATGGGATATTAGTGCGTCGAGGTTCAGTGCATAACCCGCTGGTTCGCTTGAGTTTACAAAAGTGGCATATGTGTTTAGATAGTAATGGCCAATCGACTTCCTGCACAGTCCCAAGAATATGTTCCCATTCAGCGTTAGAACCTGCAGTATGGCATTCTTGTCTGATAACCGTCACGAGCAAGGCTGTAACTATGAGATTAGATGACGAACCAGTAGCAGCCAGAAGCACCTTTTCTTGCGACCCAGACTTGCCTGATAAGAAAATGAATATTTTTGTCGGCGAAAGGCTTCACGGAGAAATCCAAGAGATAATTCTGAATTTTATCCCTCTAAATATGATTTTGAGTCGAAGTTCTAAATGCAGTTTTTGTCCAACAATAGGGTACAATGTTGCATACGAAACAGCAGGTATAGAGGAAGCTTTTTTGAACATCGATAACAACCAGTACATGCGATTGCCATGTTTCGAAAATCAAACTGATTGGAAAATCAAAATAACTTTAAAACCCAAACGAGATACTGGATATATTCTATTTATGCATGACGCGATTCCTAGAAATTGGATCGCTTTATTTTTACAAAACAAGAGAGTTAAAATAAAAATGTCTCTTGATGACTTCCGAACCGAAAGTAGCAGTTCTGCCGAATTCCTACCCGATGAATGGCTCGATATATCAATAACTAAAAAACAAGAATCAAATGCCATCGAAGTTAATATCAACGCTGGAGAACATTTACATGTAATATTTGAAGAAAGTAATATGATGATCGAACGACATAATATCAGACAACCTACTAACACAGTTAACATACTATGTGGCGATGAATATTATGTAGGAGGTGTACCAAATGAAATTAAAAATAAACTTCCTGAAGATTTAACCCATTTTTCGGGTGTAATTGCTTCGATCGAAGTAAATAATGAACTATTGGATATACACAACTACCCGCTAGAAAGATTTCAGGATAATACAGTGCAAGTATCTGCTAGAGCAGCTAGTGTATCCGGCTTCTACCACGAGACTGCATGGGGACCATCGAATCAACTAAATCTAACATGCTTACATACGCGTATTACTAGAACACCAAGTGTTGCACAATGGCTATACCTTGATGTTTCTGTGGATGGAGCACTAAGAGACAAAATTGTACGTTCCATCGATGACGGCAGACTTTTAAAACTGTTAGCCACCGCAGACAACGATTTAAGAGGTTTCTACACATGTAGAGCGCACAGCAATAAAAAGACTAAAAATGTAGTAACGTATGGGGTGATTGGTAAAATTCAACACAAACTAACTGGACCTGATTTGACTACAGCGATAGCCGTAGTTACGACTTTGGGCTTAGTTGTGGGCACTTTAGTATGGCTAATCGTTGAAGGTATACATGACATAAGAGATGGCTACGGGTTTTACCGGGATGCTCATTTAAGTCCTGAAGAAGAAGCCGAAGCGGTGTGTAAATTCATCGACCAAAACATAGACATTGTCGGTGCCAGTGAAGCGAAGTTAGCAAAGGCAAAAGCAAGAAGCATTGGAAAGCACTTAGCGAGTCGTTCAAGTTTCGCGGCTCAAGAACCTCAAGGTATGATGCAAGAAGAAAATCAAGTAAGTAATGAGTCATTGGGAAGTGAAGAGGACGTCAAAGTGTTGCCTGCTTTGCCAGAGATAAGAAGCAACATCGAACCGTCGCATACATTTAATTGCGAGCCCAGTTACGTGAGCTCCCCAAGACATGGTTCTATAACGTCGCCAACAAAGCTTACTTCTTCATCATCATTTGACACTTCACCCAGAGCTCTTTGCTCTCGTCTTCTATCTTCAAAAAGGTTACGTTCACAAAGAGACAGCCTGTTTCACAACAAGGTGTCTCAAAGACACTTCAAATCGAGATCCTTATTAACTATCAAGTCATCTACATTTGCTAATGCATCGCCAGCGTTAAAAATATTACAGAAATTTCAAATGTTGAAAAGCGATGACACAGATTATTAAAATAGGTAGGTATAAGTTAATTACTTATAGTAACGTGGATATTACCCAAATAAGTAAAATAAACAATGGCTTCTAATACAATAATTTATTACATGATTCAAAGAACTAAACACTAAACATTCATTTAAAATGAGCTATGACCATTATTTGGCACACAATTACTATTAATGCCTGTAAAATATGGCAAAAAAACACATACCTAAACTTCTCACTGGTACTATAAGGTTTTTCTACCACAGAGATATGCAAGCTACGCAAGTTACAAATGACCTTATTAGGTATCTATAGTTTCATTAGAACTTAACTGAGTATATTATGTTAATTTAAATAACCTCAACATCTGCGTGGAAAAACGACCTTATAATTTCATGAGAACCCGTACTGATTATAGAGTATTCACAATTCCTCCAGATTCAATATACATAGGTAGGCATTAATTAATTCCTAAATCAGATTTAAAATGTCTTTTATAAGCAGAGTAGCACTGAAAACACTTAAAAATAACTAAAATTACAAGGAACTGTCTTCAGACAAATTAGAAACTAAATAACCAAAAGCATTTCTATAAACGTTGACATTCTAATGTACCCGCATAAAATAAGTAGAACTCGCGTGGTCTAGTTCGTTAAAACGCTGGGGTATAGACCCAGAGACGCGAGTTCGTGGCTCGCCGCTTGAATTATTGAAGATGTATTATTCGTTAAAAATATTTCGTGGTATGCTAAATTACGAAATATTTATATGTAACAATTACAATTTCTTTTGTATCGGTCGAGGTAGGTATACACAAACCCGGTCTCTCTTGCGATAGAGCCATAGGCAACAATTTCCTACGTTTAATATTGATTAATATATAATAAATTAAGTCAAAATATTTAAGAACGGGATATTTAGCCCCATGATAATCCGTGTATTATGTTAAAATGTAGGTATAAACTCTAAATAAATACAAATAAAAATTATCTGTCGAATAAAATCGAACGCAACAAAATTTAAAAGCATTCGAAGTTTTATTCATTGACAGAGCGAGTAAGGCCCGGCGCACATTATGAGCATCGTCACGGCTGAGGATTTTAGTTGGCAAATAGCATTATACATTAACTTCATGGCAATAAAGTAGAAATTTCTATGATATATGGTCGTCGTAACAAAAATACCGCTTCGGTATGCTTGAGGCGGCTACATCGGCAGCCTTGAGGATGCTTCGGGGTACTTCGGCATCCTTCGGCGGCGCTGAAGCAACACTCGGGTGTGGGTAGCTTGCCCTGCCTCGTCATCGCTAAGAACGTTGCAGCATGCCAAAGCATAGTTCCCGATAGTGTGCGCTTGCATGTAGGTATGCCGAAGGATCCCTTTCCTTGCCGATGCTCATAATGTGCGCCGGGCCTTAAGCATATCTGCTTCAAGTCTGGCAAAATTTGTATTTAGTATGTTTATGTTTGTTCCTTCTCTTATTACAGTTCGTATTTTTTAACCGATTTTGATGACCTTGTTTCTCCAAGTTCTTGCGGTTGCGATTAATGTTATTGGACAGATATGCTTTATCTAGAGATTGCATATTGAGCCTCTCAAGTCATTAAAACTAACAAGTAAAAGAAATGTGAAAATCACAGCACAGTCAATTCATAGATATCATTACAAAATACATCATTTTCTTTAAATATTAAATAAATATAAATCTGTATAAATAATTAGATTTAAAACTACCAGTATACAGGTATAATTCATTAAGCCTCAGATGTCAATGTAGATTAGAATACAATGACTAGATAAATAGGAGAAAAACAAAGTACCAACACGTATTTCAAACCCATAATATTATACGATATTAAACTAATATGGTTGTTTTCACTACAAATATTATTAGAAGCGCAAACATGAGTTAAAACAAGTACCTACCCATCTATATTTACCTCCGTTCAACCAAACGAGAATAAAAGTACTTATTAAAGTGTGTATAAGAGCTAAACTCAAAATCCCTGTCGGGTTTATAGAAAATTGTTTATTATTTCATGACGAAATGTTGTTGAATTTTGTTTTTGTGCATAGATGGTGACATTGTTTCCTACATTTTGGTGTAGTTTCAAAACAAAAACTTCTTATTGTTTCAAAGCCAATCCAATGTTTTGGCTAAAATATTGATAGGCATATTTGTTTGGAAACTGCACGAAGTGTAGGGTAAATAATGTCGCCTACACAAAAAAACAACAACATTCCGTCATAAAATCATAATCAACAATTTTCGATGAACCCGACATAAATTTTGAGTTTAGCTCATATGTTCCTCCTACACCAGAACTTATAGACGAATCTAAATGATTACTTTGGCTAAGCAATGCCCTGTCTCGCTCTTATTAGTGATTTTTAACGTCAACGAGAATGTGACAGACATATTACTTAGACAAGTAATTACCTTAAATTTACCATAAATAAGAGTGTTAAGAGGATAGTCTCCATTCTCTTTCTCCATACAAACGTAGTTTACATTTTGGATAAAGACATTAGAGCAAATATGTTTATGCCATAAGACTTATATCTGTCATGCATGACTATGCATCTACCTTTTTATTTTTTTCATTTTATTATTTTTTTATTATTATTTTAATTAGAAAATAAAAGAAAATAAAAAGGTAGATGCATTGTCATGACAGATATAAGTCTTATGGCATAAACATATTTGCTCTAATGTCTTTATCCAGGGAGGAAAATGTAAACTACGTTTGTATGGAGAAAGAGAATGGAGACTATGCTCTTAAAATATCAACTGTATGCTTGTGCTAATTCTAAACCTATGGTTAAATATGTGATTAACATTATTATTGAGTTTAATACTACTTGTCTTTTCTTCTGTTACTGTTTACAGTAACTCGTACGCACACCGTTAAATCCAAACATCATTTGTTGATACCTTCATGAACTTTAAAGTTTTGTCAAAGATCATTATAAGCAGTAAAACATTTTTTACTGTTTATCATTCGCCAAAACGCCTGAGGAGTTAAAACACTATAATATAATCCAATATTAAGTTTAACTACCAACTTAATTCTAAGTGTAGGTATTATAAGTGTTCTAAGTGTAGTGAATTGTATTTTTAAGTAACTGTGAAAGTTGTAACACGTCAAGAGTATTATTATTTGGCTAGAGATAGACATATCGCACACACGTTATTAATAGATGAGTAGAATACTAAACAGGAAAGGGCCAATAACTTGATTTCAAACTCCTAATGTAGTATTACAATGTGAATACATTATCCTCTATATTTATCCATGTACCAGTACTATTTGTATGTTATAACAATATTATTGAACTACCTACACATCCAAGTTACAAATCGTATTTAAATGTGCGCGATCAAATCACTTCACTATATAGGTTTTCAGACCACATGAGGTCTGATGATTGTTAAGGGCGTATTCCATCAGTGCTGTTTAGTGACTAGTTATAGTTTCTTGAATAACCTCTAGAGAGCAATCGCTTTGTTTTTTTTTTCATATATTTGCTTTACGGACATATAGATAGATACTACCTTTTTATAAATTTTAAAAAATAATTTGTACATTAAAATATGGCACACTAAACTTTAATAATACAAAAGTCAATGACACATTGCTCAGCAAAAATATCAGGAAAGAAAAAACTCGCGAACGAAGGGTTTCTTACCATTATCACAAAAATATATCTGTGTTGATGTATGGGAGAGATCCCCTTAAATATATTTTTTATTTTATTCTTAGTATTTATTGTTATAGCGGCAAAAGAAATACTTCATCTGTGAATATTTCAAATGTCTAGCTATCACGGTTGGTGACCCCCCGGTGACAGAGAGACAGACAGCGCAGTATTAATCAATTCTCAATAATAGAGTTGACCCTTTGGTACGGAACCCTAAAAATGATTGCTCACAAAGAACTATACAAGAAAAGGAGAATACATTTATATGGAGAAAGTGCTGACAAGATACGCTCTTAACTTGATAATTACTTGTTCAGGTGAACATTTACAAATTGGTAGCGGCTGCTTTTCTAATCAAGGTATCAACATGTTTTCTCACTATCAAAACATGAGATTGTTTACACAAACCATTTTACCCAGCCTCAAAGATAAGATACGAAATTACGATAAAACTTAAAATAGCGACTGATCCGTCGCAATTGCATTCCAGTTTACTCGGATACAAAGAATTATGCTTGCATATAACATAGTAGCGAGAACAATACTCACAATGTAATAATGCATTTCGGGTGACTTCCCATCCTGAACATTTAAACCTGGGATAGAAACTAGATATCCTTGAAGGCAACCGTCAACGAATGGTCTACAAAGAAATGCATAGTACAAAATCATGTCCCTGATAAATATATCCCGTAATGCATTATTAGAGTCGAAATACTGTAAAGGTCTTAAAATTATGACTATAGAAGCATTATAATGCTCGTTATGCAAGCATAGAAAACCGTCCAAGCGACAAATAGTCCGCGAAAACGTAGGGTATTTTCATTATATAGATAACAAAGCTATCTTCTACCAGGTATGGATGTTTATATTCAGACCACGTAACTGGTAATTCTTTCTCAGGGTTAGTAGTTAGGCGAGAGCGAGGTATTTCCTATTTGACTGGCAGAACATAGTCTTATTTGATTTGGACGGACGCTTGGTACAAAAAATCCACAAAATAACCATGTCACTCCTAGCTAGGCAGTGGCGCACAGTATTAATCCATTCTTCTGTCATAATTTGTATTGATCATAATAACATATCAATAGTATTCATTTACTTGGCTATTTAAAAAAAAATTCCAAGTACAGTTTTTTTTACCTTCGTTATAAGTATAGATGATATTTGAAATACCTTTTATTATGTATGCCATTGATGCCCAGAATACCCCTATCTACCTTTGCCTAGCTCCTTACATGAGGAAAGGTTTTCAGTTACGTGGTTCATCTATAGTTCTATGAACTACATTCCTACAGCGCCATACCTAATTAATTTTCAAAGTACTCGAATACCAACGTCTAAGGAAGTTAGTTTTTAACGTCTAACATTAACGAAAATGTAAATAGAAATTAAAATTTAACACCGACAGATTTAAAAGTAAGTTTTTCAATGACTATTTGCAACCATATTACTACGAATACAAATCAAGTAAGTTTACAAAATGTTAACGAATTTCCATGTTATAGTCACGTTGAAAATTAAGAGCCATTAAAAAATAAATAAGAATACATTTTCGACGTTCGATTACTTTGAAAAGGAATGTAAACGGAGAAGTTGTCTCTATTCGTCACCACCGCAGCTGTTCCGTTTAGTTTGTTTACGACGCTTCCTTTCCTTTCCATTGTGCTGTTTCATCAGAGCTTGTTCGTGAGCGAGCTTAGCTTGAAGAGTGGTCCGCTCCCGTCTGCTCATAACAATGGTCCTTTTCTTAGCATCGTCTTTCTTACTGCGGTGTCGACGAACGGGAGCCTTGCAAGGACGAGCAGCTCCGTTAATCTGAGTGCTATCCGATTCATCGGTCTCCGGTTTATCTAAATGAGAATCGAAAGGTATATACCCGGTATTGAGACGGTCCGAATAATACTGGAATGCAATTTGATTGTCGTTCTAGTCGTTGTGGCTTCGACGACGGACGTTTGGCGCCTTTCGCTGTCGGTGGGGTGTGCAGCAGTTGTGTTGGTAGTAAAGCGCTGTACTGAGTACCCCTGAGCTTAGGAAGGTTGACATAAAGAAGTTTGTCATCAATTTTGGATCGGCTGAATCAACGTAGACTGTGAAGACGCGAGCTGTAAGAAAGAAAATTAAGTATATTATGTCCTGTAATCATAGACCTTCCTAAGGGTTCCAAGGAAAGCTTCGTTTTCTTAAGGCCATCATACACGAGGTGTTTTAACTCCAGTTATGCTTGACAGGACATAAAGTTATGCAGTGTATGGATGAGTCAACATGCAAATCATCGATCATGAGGCGACCGGAATGACTGAAAAAATTTGGAAACTGTGCGCTAGTATTTATAATATGCACCAGATTCGTTCAATCAGAAATGACGCAGCTTTGCATTTATTCAGTTTGGCCAGTGGCGGTCTTTATCCCTTCCGGCACCCACCAGGTCATTTTGGAAATATGGCGGACGAATAGCCGTTATCCGTCCATAATGACAGTAGCAGTAAAATTTTAGTAAAAGCAAATTGAGTGTAGGTGAACCAGAATCAGTAGATTCAATATTTTTGGGTACCAATGTATTTTGTCCTTGTTTCGATCGTCTTAATGTTTTATTTATCGTCCGTCTTTTATTTTTTATTTAGATCGACGTTTGATTTTGTATCGATCGTCTTTAGGTTCTGAATCGATTGTCTTTTGTTTTTGTATCGATCGAACTTTGTTTTGTTTTCGATTATAATCAAGCTAAACCCATGATCTAAAAAACAAGTCTGCCATTACCGGTATGTTAAATAACATATAACGGCATCACAAGATTTTCAATATAACAATAATTAGTAAATATTTTTTTTTATTTTTTAAATAATAATCAGGGCGGCTGTCAAATACAGTATAATTTACAAGGTAAGTATTGCTAAACACCTACTCGAAAATGACACCTACCTACACCGTCTAGACGTTTACTCAGGCGACTTGTTTTTTTCGACAATACATGCCTTCTAGTATACCTAAGTTTCTTTTATCCGGTGTGGACAGACAAAAGGAGTAAGTGACAATGAATGTCAACGGTAATGGATCTTAACAAAGCTGTAATTAATATCTTCCTTTGAAAAATCTAAGGATAAAGCTATAAGATAAATAATAAATGTCGGTGGTAGGGACCTACTCACCAAGGTTAGTAAGCATCGATATAATCCAAGTTGTCAAGGATACATTGTCAGCGTTTCCAGTCATGACTATGCCATAAACGTAGGTGACTTTAGCAAACCCACTCATCGGGGTGCAGATCGGCTGAAAATAAATACAATAAATTCATTACAATCTGGAGTTGTATTTTTGAACCGTTAGAAAACTCTTTCGTATGCGAAAGGCTATGCGGTCTCGCTCACGCACATGTACCACGAGCGAGAGCAAGCTTGCGAAATTCGAACTTTCGCATACGAATTCAATTCCAGTGTTTCAAAAATACGGCTCCTGGTCTCTAAGCAACTTCATTTCTTAATTCACGAGTCAATTTACAAATAAGTAAAGTACCTAACCTACATGCGACTAGCGCTTAATCGTTTTTGTTTCGTTTTAATTATGGGGTTTTAGAGGGCGAATGGTCCCCTTCGAAACTGGAACCGGGGCTCATGCGCCCCTTCTAAATCCTTAAAATTGTTCGAAACAAAAACAAAATGACGATTATTTTTTCGTCTTTTGTTTTTGTCCCAAATTGTTCGAAACAAAAACAAAATGACGATTATTTTTTCGTCTTTTGTTTTTGTCCCAGTTTGTCCCAAATTGTTCGAAACAAAAACAAAATGACGATTATTTTTTCGTCTTTTGTTTTTGTCCCAAATTGTTCGAAACAAAAACAAAATGACGATTATTTTTTCGTCTTTTGTTTTTGTCCCAGTTTGTCCCAAATTGTTCGAAACAAAAACAAAATGACGATTATTTTTTCGTCTTTTGTTTTTGTCCCAGTCCCAATTGAGAAGGGAACCATTCGCTCCCTAACCACCCTAACCCAGAATATGTACTTGTATTGTACCTGTCTGGGCATTTTTAGTGTCATCGTGTTTGTTCACGCACGCGGGAGTGAGGAATTTGTATCGAAATCCCGCGTGCATAAACAGACTCGCATAACGCCACATACTACGTATAGTGCTTTATAATATCTTTCTTTATCTTTACCTGGTCTTTTTTACCTATGATGTTGCCGTTTTTCAGTACTGGTCATCTATCTATTATATAAAAATCAATCCCTATTTCCCTTGGTCACGGCATCACACTTAAACTTTTACACATATTTCGATTATTCTTTTTTTGTTGTGAGCGCTATTGTCAGGAGAAGGTTCTTATGAAAGAAAAAATGCTAAACCGATTTTGATGAATTTTATTTTTTTATACTAAACGACAGGACAACGTCTGTCGGGTCAGCTAGTTTCAAATAAAAATAAAGTTTGAAATAGCTTTGTATTTTAAATTCAAATTAATTTTATTTTAAAAACATGACATTCTTTTTACAAAGTCAGTATTTTGTTTATTGATTAGCGTTGTATTTTCATTACATTTGAACATTTTTCGTCATAAAGTTGATGGTTACTGTTTGGTGGTCTAATGCGAGTGTGCTTCACCACAGCTTTTTACAAAACGGCACGAGCATTACTGCAGATGTGCACTGTGAAGAACTGGAGACAATGATGGAGAAGTTTGCACATCTGGAACCAGCTTTGGTTAATCGGTCGTCCCCACTGCTCCTTCACAACGACGCGCGACCCCTATACTGCACAACAGACAGTCTCCAAGTTGCAAGAGCTGGGGTAGGAAGCTCTCCCGCCATACTCACCAGACCTTGCACCTACCGACTATAACTTATTCCAAAATTTAGACAACTTTTTAGTGGGTAAAAAATTGAATTCCCGAGAGGCGGTACAAAATACTTTTGAAGAGTTTGTTGCCTCCCGTCTAGCTGATTTTTACAAGAAGGGCATCAATAAATTGCCAATGTGTTGGCAAAGAAGCGTTGAATGCATGGGTAATTACTTTGAATAACAGAAATAAAAAAGTTTAAACTACGTGCCTTAGTCGTAAGAAAAAACGAAGAGATGTGGTTCATAATTTCATCACGACAGAACAAGCACCCGTAGCGCAATTGGTAAGCGCGCGACACGGATGTCGAGGTTGCGGGTTCAAGTCCTGTCGGGTGCAATTTTTGAAAAACATATCTTCAATTAAATCAAGTTTAAACAAATAAGTACTTTCACTTATTCCATACAAAATGGCAACTTTATAGGTAAAAACCTAATATAATGATTTCTATCGAAAAATATTTCTATCAAATTGAGCTCACCGACATACAGTGCTACTGACTTATCTGTTATATAATCTGAAGTCGGGCAGCTAAATTATAATGGGATCTACCTAATAAAACTGCCCGACAAAAATGTAATTCACTCTAAGATGCTGTTCTGCTTATCATTCTGAAGGTTCCCATCAGATCTTCACCAATTTTTATGGTACAAACTAGAAGCTACTTAATACCTTTCTAATAAAAAAAAGAATCATTGCGATCGGAATAAAAGTAAAAGTTTTTGAAGTCTCTTTGTTGCTACTTCGCGTCAAAATCTCTAAATCGATTACAATAAAACTCGGTCCAAAAATAGCTGGAAACCAATGATAACATAGACCTAGAAACGAATATCGGGGCACCGTTTTACGATGTCTTATTCATGCTGTTATTGCCGATACCTAATTGATATTGATATAAATAAATAATAAATAAATAAATAAATTCTGTGAACAACACACAGCGCCATCTAGCCCCGTGGTAAGCGACTAAGCTTGTGTTACGGTGACTAGACAACGGATATAATACTTATATATATATATTTTTTGTAAATACATACATATTATACATAGAAGGACACCCAGACCAGACACAAATATTTATTTTTAAGCATAAATACTTGCACCCGGCGGGAATCGAACCCGCAACCTCCTGCATTGCAGTCGCGCTCTCGCACGACGCGTCACAGAGGTCGTCGTCCGTTTTTTATACAAATTATATAGACGTGCGTTTGTTAAGTATCTCAACAGATGGTAAGTAAGTCTCGTCTAGAAGATATGAAGTTAAATAGACGGCGGCAGTGTAGACCGCTGTTCTATACGACTTGGTCCGGTGGATGATGACAAACAGCCATATTCACAAACGACCCTATGGGTTGACTTAGCTTTTGTCACATTTGTGCCGACACGTTGACCATCGCTCACAAGAGAAAGAGAAAGCATTGCACGTTTGTGAATACGGCTGTTAGCGACAAGTAATTTCAATCAAAACCTTGTCACTAGTCTTTCGCGAGTAATAAACACACAGACATAAATGTAGGAAAATCTACTTACCACTAAGTAAGACAGCACTATTTTCGGCAATATGTCTAAGACGAATCCAGCCACAGTAGCGAAGTATACAGCCGTGATCAAAGGTACGATCGGTAGATCTAACAGTCCCTTGTACTTCAACACATAGTACATCATCACGTAGATTTGTATTAAAATTATGGGATACTCCAGATATGTCATCATGCCATAGTTACTTGCATAGTTGTAAAGTGTCACAGTTGTGAATCTAGACAGGAAGAAAATGAAACTGTAGGAGGCGAAAGTAGCATACACTTGGCAACGGGCGACATGAGGCGGCAGCGGACGATATGTCGCGGCGACACTACTGGTTTCTATGTATTTCTATGAAATTCCCTACGCTCGCTCGAAGACGCGTCGCTAGCTTCGTGTCGCTGACTACGTTACTAGGCAGTTTCATAAAAATACATAGAAACAGTAGTGTCGCCGCGACACGTCGTCCGCTGCCGCCTCATGTCGCTCGTTGCCAACTCGTACCTTTCCTCGTAAACAAAGGCCATCAAAATATATTCTATTACCTATCTATCTAGGTATACTTAGAGTTATACAACGAATAGCCGTAGCCGTACTTCATCGAATACGAATATCAAATCTACTATTACGAATACGAAAAACTGAAGTCACTTACAAATATGGGTCTTAGAAATTCATAAGAGAAAATATTTTTAAGGGCCTAGGCTCTGTTATAATAACAGACCAGGGAGACTTTGACGCAGATAATATGTAGCACACAAAGCGAACGTGACATGGATGAAGTGGTAATCACTGACCGGAGTGTTATGCGATGCCCGAATGCCTATTAGAATCAAGGGCAATATCTACAGATCAGCGAGCGGTTAGGCCGGCTATGATATTAAGGTGCGGAATATTGGTACAAAAGTTTCATACTTCATACCCACAACTTACATAAGTAATCATTCGTCAAGTCAACTTGTGAGAACAGAGACGACATAATCTTATCGAGATCTTATCTCTACAATCGGTAGCATGCGTTCCTCGAGATGTCGATATAAGTAGAGAAAAAGAGACGTGCTTGTATGCTAGCCTGCAGGCATTGCGACTACTTGAACACAAGAGAGCTAGAGGACGACATCCTGCAACATGGTGAACCATCATGACAAAACTGATTCATGACAGAGGAAAACTTTCCCGACCCAACAACCCACCCATAATGTCCTGGCATGGCGCTGCAAAATTAGGAAGACCGAGCCCACATGAAGTGGATAGAACGAGGAAGAAGCAAAGAAGTAAGCGAAAATCATGTTTTCATGATGATTTGTCCATCGAATACCGCTCTAGATTCGCAACCCAACCAGTGAATCCAACACTCGGCGGTCCTAAGCTTACAATAAATACCTTTAGCCATCACTCGCTCGACTGTCTTTCGTAAATAGAAATGAACTATATTTTAAGATTTTGCTAATCTCCGAAAATCGTTCCAAGAATGTTTTTATAATATTCGTGATAATGATATTAGCAGAATACGAATATTTGTTCTCTTTGGATCACTCCTTACCGGTGTCACTACTAATATTGCGTCTAAAGGTGTTGTCAACACACAGATGTTTTAAAACATATTTTAACACAGTACATACAACACAAAATTTTCTATAGAAATGATTTATATTAAAAAATGTTTTAAAACGTTTTAGATTCTGTGTACTGTGTAACTTACGCATTTAGAATGTTCGAAACGTACTCTCGTTATTTTTTTATGTCAATTATAATTGAAAATCCTTTTAATTTATAGGCACTTACCCAAATATCTCCATAGCCATGGCCTGAATGTAAATACCCTCAGCCGATTTCTTTTCCCTGAGGTACAGGATCTGTGGCACCTTCAAGAACAGGCATGATAGAATAGTGAGGGTGCTCAGCGAGTTGGCAAGCAACTGCACCATAGGAGACATTTCGGTTGTCATTTTGGATGGATTTGGCTACTGGACTCTGTAAGAAAATAAATATTATCAGTACCTCATATTTCTCTCACTCACACGATGTGTTTTAAGAAATAACATGGTTATAAGTTCTTTTTTGCTTCATTTGGGAATAAATAAATAGTTAAACACACTCAAAAAGGCCAAGATCACAAATCTATGTGTCTCAGCGGACCTAGAAGTTTTCCTAGAAGAGGTGGATCCACTAAAGAGGTTCGCCCACTACCCTAGAGGTTGTCAAGACCTTTATTATGTGTTTATTACCTAACTCTATAAATGTGAATGCCAGAATACTTTTTCCAACCATGCTCTTGGCCGCGATTCACCCATATAAATCTTGATAAACGTAGGAATAGTCATAGAATCAAATCTGCCATGGCTTGTGTTCGGACTAGGGTTGCCAGGCCCAAAAATGAAAAAGCCTGACACAGACTCATATTTAGCCGGACATTTTGCCCCAAAAGCCTGACATATTGGTTTTTCATATGGGCCAATGTGTCCTTATTTGCTTTAAAAAAAAGTACGTACCTATGTACTTTTATGAATTACAAAACCTATAACCGACAAGCGTTAATGCGTAATGAAATGAATGAAAAAATATTAGCGTTGTAAAAATCATTTATTAATTACGAATGTTTTATAGCGCGAGTGAATTCGCCTCAGTTTGTACAAAGCTTTATACGTGTCCGCGTGACTGACGAGGTTGACCAAAAGCCTAACAAAAGCCGGACAGGCCGGACTTGTATATATTTGGCCGGACACGACTGTAAAAAGCCGGACATGTCCGGCTAAAGCCGGACACCTGGCAACCCAAGTTCGGACGAATTAGTAATCGCCAAGACACTTGACAGTAACGTGTTAACAGTAATAAATGAACACGTCACACCTATGTTTAGAATATAAACATTCGCTTGTCAAATATGCACGCAAGCACATCAAAACTAGGGGTAGGTACTTAACTGCGCAACAGCAAAACAAAACAAATGATACTACTAGCCGAGCTACCAGACTCGGCTAGTAAAATATAGTGAAGATCTAAAATTCGCGGGATCGGGACTTACGCGGGTGAAACCGCGCGACTCCGCTAGTTCATACATGTAGACATAGACACTCACAGAACAGGAAACAAACATTTATGGTCATTCATTCATTTATTGTTCGTTGTAGCTAGCCGGCCACATAATATGATGTTTTATATTCAAAACTTTACAATTTCACGAAATTAAACTGCTTGTGATGTATTAATAATTGCAGTAGCTGGACTCTTATTATTAAATTCGCAATATTAGCAAAACATAGCTTTATGTAGGTTTGCTCATGCTCACTAGGGCTAAATCTTGTAGACAGGATTCAGGAATTGTATGTTAATTATAATGCATATTGTCCTCCACGAGTAAGAGTGATTTCAATAGTGAATGTCAATTGCTTTTAGAAAACGAACTATGTATCTGGTATCGGTCTAGTGACTAATACCAGATAACAGACAGTAAAAAGTATGTAATCACAAAGCGACAATCAAAAGATGGAAAAATAAAAACTGCTAAAACACACAGTAGCTAAAAGTCCTATTAAATAAATATTGCATGATGTTACACACAATCTAGCCCCAAACTAAGGACTTGGCTTGTACTATGGGTACTAGACAATGGATAAACGGTTGGAGGTATGGTTTCTTCTGAATTGTTTTTTTTTTCATCGAAGTGATATGGACCATTTTTCCTTTTATAAGTATATTTAGTTTGAGTTGGTAATTTAAATAATTTTGCCTCCGAATTTTTCACGAGATTTGGTAAATAAATTAAATGGATAAACTACATTATTATACTTGGTTTTGTTGTACTTGCACCCAGAGGGAATCGAACCCGCAACCTTCTGAATTGCAGTCAGATGTCCGCCATACAGGCCGTCAACATTAATAAAAGCTTGTAAAAACGGAGGAAGAAATCAGCTTAAGCAAAAAAAATCGCAGTTACCCAAAACACAGAGTTGCAGCCAGAATCTGTGGTTGGATGTAGCTGGCTAAATCGTAGCACCAAGCAGACACATCTATGTTCTAATTATTATTTATTTATTTAACAAAATTTCGTACAAATGTCTTAGTCTAAAGTAGTTTAAGAAAGTGCCAATAAACCCAAATTGGGTTTGTCTTAGCACCCTAATAATACAGTGCAGCCAAGGAGGAAGTAAGTGATACTTGTTCCACTGTATATTTTAGATGAGCCTGCTACATCTTAGACCACATCGCGACTTACCATATGGTGAGATTGTGGACAAACACTCTTCTATCAGTAATAAATAATGTAAGTAAGTAAGTCAATTATCATTCATTTTTTTAAATAAATGATATAAGAAAAACATGGCAATCAGACCACAATTTGGCAAAAAATAGACAGACCGATTGAAAGACTCAAGATTATTATAATATCACTCATTTACTGTCCATCTGGTCATTATAAAATTGCCACATCTATCTATACTAATACTATTAAGAGGAAATATTTGTTTGTTCCTTTTAAGGCTCCAAAACCTCTTGAACAATTTCAAAAATTCTTTCAGGAATAGCATTGGCTACTTTCAGAAATTACATGGGATCAGGAGTTATGTGGATGAAATGTTACTTAAATAGGTTTAAAGTTACATTGTCAAGGATTTTTAAGGGTATAGAATTGGGTGCAATATACTATAGATTGTTCAACCCCCCCTTCCTCAAAATAGTGGCATATGGTTGTAAAGCTTTACCGTAGACTTGTTATAAAATATACTTATTATTGCTTCCAAATATGCTAAATGTATAAGACAGGTAGATTTAAGAAAGTTTTTATTGATTAATTAGCAGGTACTTACACCAATAGGATAGAAACTGAAACAAAGCACAAGACTACAATTGTCTAAATACTTCTCAAATTAAATAAACCATCTAAGTTGGTAAGTAAGTACAGAGAAAGTCTAGGTAGTAAAGTGTATACATGTCCTAGATCTAGAATGATAATACAAATTTATCTAGGTATTTAATCAACTTTCGCTAAGGCTGAGTGACAATCTCAGTTAATTTATAATCTAGTGGAAAACAAATCATAATATCAATTTCAATCAATGATAGATAAATTATGATAGACAGTTCCGCTAGGTTTAAAATCAATTACTCCGCCAATTTTAGCGCAATAAATTGTCCGCAAGGTCGCCGCGGCAAAGGGCATGCATATTTTATAACGTACCGTTGAATTTAAGCCGTTTGGAACACCTTTCACACTTACAACACGATCATTAAAACTTTCTGTAGCCCTAAATCAGTCCTACTAGCTTTTTAATACACATCTTAATTTATTATTTTGAGAAATAGAAATTGATATTTTTTCACCACATAGCAATAGCAAAATCTATGGTGTGAAGAACTTGACATTGATCGATCGATGTTACCAGACTACTATATTATAAAGTTACATTTATTTTAAAAAATAATAGAAAAAAAAATCTCCAACGAGGTTCGAGGTTCGTAAACAAAATATACAAAATACACGGTGACACTTACTTCGAAGGCATGGGACATTCACTCCGATGGTTATTAGAATAGAAATAGAAAGAATCCCCACAGTAGGACAGACAACGGGATAACAAAGAAAGCAAGAATAACTTTACTTTTAGCTAAATTGCCAAAAAATGAGAAAATATTAAAACGTGTAGGTGTTATTATTAATCTGGCAATACTAAATATGACACTGACAGGTTCTCGCATCAAGTAAAAATATTTTTGGCGGGAACTCGTTTACGAAATGTGATGCTTGTTTTTATTCAAAAATGAAGAGGAAATTTATTGTATAGAAGGTGTGTTTAGCGGGCGCAGTGCTGCGCATTATTACTGTCGATAAGCGGTATCGATATTTACTAACCTCGCTATTATTTACGACCGGTGTGCAACGAGTAAAACATTGTCGCCGTACTCCGCGATCCGGTACTTATGTAATATGAAATCCGATTTCGATAATAATTGTTTTTATTTGGAAGGTAATTGTCCCGAATTGGCACTTAAAATCTTGTACCTACGTTAGTTATAAAATATATGTGATCTGTGTCTTGATGAAGATCTGATAAGAACCTTCGGAACAATGAGCAAAATATCATCCCAGAATGCGGTAAATTATACAAATTTTTAGACTACTATCAATAGAATCGGCTCCTAAAGAACAAGGTAGATACAAATTAATAGAGCAGCTGAAACTACTTCTCATCAGAAAACTCCTCAATTATTAAAGTTACGGGTACCTACTACCTACCTACCTATAACAATTTTGATATTTTTAGTAAGTAATCGAAAATGCACTAGAAACACAGACTAGAAAGCGTAAAATAAAAAAGTCGGGGTTTTAATTCATTTTATAGACGTGTTGTTTTAGGATAACAACCATTTCCACGAATGGCCACTATAGGTCATTCATTAGACCACTTTTTTTGTAGTTGATTTTAACAGTATAAGTTTTCGTAAAACATTGTGAACATTACCACAGTTTACCTATTGGTAGTAGGTACGCCTCGGTGCATGTATAAAAATAAAATTGTATAAGTAGTATACTGCCAGTTTTAAAGGGTTTAACTTTTTAGTTTATATTAATTGTGAGCGTCATATGATGAAAATTCACTTCGGCGTTATTTTATGTTGCATTTTTGCCCATGAATCGCTTCCCAATTGCTTAAATTTACTTGCTACTCTCAAACTATGCTTCCATCGTTTTCGAATAGAAACAAAACATTTAAAGGTGACCATTCATTATAATGTCGCGATTAGAAGTTCCGGCCGGTCACCTAGGGACTGTGCCTAGGGTGTATGGTCCCTGACAAAGAGAACAATCAAAATATTGATGATGGCCAATATTTACTCCCCATTTGCTTCTATAAATATGCTTGCTTGCTTACTTCCTATCCTCAGGCTATTGCTTCCATCGTATGGTGGCGCATAAACTGCTTGATCCCTAGGAGGGTTCGTGCAAGGCAGGCAGCCGGCCGTAAAAATAAGAAAAATAATTGGGGTTTTCCCGGTTGAGATGGTTCCCAGAGAGATGAGAAGACGTATCACGCTCATCTAGAAGATAGGAAGCCAGTAGTGGTACAAGAACCGACCCGTCTTGCTTAGTAGCCGCACCTACAAAGACCGCTTTGTAGGTAGGAGGGTTTATCACGATATTCCTTCTACATCGGAAAGTGCTATTCGTTTTATAAAAGGCGCAAGGTATTTATTATGCATTAATCGCACAAATCATGCAACAAATCTTTCCACTAGTCGTGGAATCAATATAATATTTTCCACAGCTTTATTGCTACCAAAGGGTACTTATATCCAAAATGTAGGCATATAACTGTAGAAAATTTACTGATATTACTTATTCGTTACTATTTTTGTCAGTCTACAATAATAACAAGACCAACCAGGTAGATAATTGAGTAGAGATGAGACACGACGCGACGGATGTGATCGGCTATCAATACATTTTATAGACGGTTTTTGATGTCATGTAATGTACTAATCATGTACAATATTTATAAATATGCAGGCATACACGAGCCACCTGCCGACTGGCAGACGCCACCAACAACGCGAAGTTAGTAAACCACCCTGCGCAAATAGGGAGTAACCCCCATTGCGCAGAATAGTGCATACACCCCCATCTAATTGAGATAGCGAAAAACATCCCAGCTCAGCCATTCATCACTAGATTGTGTGTGCCAAATGTTGTGTGGGCACAATTTTTTGAAAACTTAACTTTTTGAAACACTTTACAGTTATAACAATGTTTTTCGTGTAAAATGCTTCAAATTATTATTTTTGTAGTGGTATACAAATACTATATTTGTGTTAGATTTATCGTAGTTCGTCTTGAATAAACAAAAGGATACTGGGTAAGTTTCAATCCATTTTGTAGATCTCAAATAAATTGGAACATCGAGAAGTATGAGTCAAGAAAGAAATACCTATGTTAATTTGTTATCTAGAAATCCAAAAGGAGCAACTATCACATTCTGAGGGTCTAATTTCCTCTTATTTCCAAGGATACTGGTCATGATACTTATTGTCAGATTCTCATCAAGTTTTTATTGGACCGCGCCCCCGTGACGTTACCCTTTCCAGCCATACCTAGGTACCATAGCAAAACCGACATGACTTCTTGACTTTGAGTTTGATTCGAAGTCATAATATTCTATCTACGTAGGTATCAATAATAAAATTATTAACAACTTCTTAATAAATTCATGTTGGTGTAAATACTTGTGGTTTATGTTGCTTCGCCCGAATTCACACTGAAAGTTGCATCAGTACTTCGATGGACTTGGAAGGCTAGGTACCGCGGTTGTTCCGTCGGCATCGGCATCGAATTCATTTGACAGTTGACAGCCGAATTTCGAACCGCGAAAATTTCAAATCGACGCGTCGATTACTCATACCGATGCCGAATCCAAATTGAATGAATGAAACACAGACAGAATTGAATTGAATTAAAGATTTTGACAGAAAATCTTCAAATCGACGGCTGACGGCCATGGATGCGCGGTTTTAAAATTGAAAACCCCGCTGTCAAAAATGTCAAACTACCGCGTCGGCATCGAGTTGATGTCAACGGAACAACCGCGGTAGCTTCCGGATTACATAAATGATCTGGGTAAAAAGAAGAATGCTTGAAAATATGTAAAAAAAGAACCAATAACATCATTTAAGTATCAAGTTTTGAGGGAGTGGTCTGAGCATAGTAAAAAATTATATTACAGTCCGAATAATACAAATAATTAAGACGGCAGCTGGACTGCAGCAAACGTGATTTTTTGTGATACTACTGGAATAAACCGTTTATGTACGTTTTCGATTCCAACTTGGCTGGTTTTCTTAATTTTTCGAATACCATTCGAAAAAAAAAACGTTTTTTAAACAATAAACCAAACATTATTAATTACTAGAGATGGGCCGACTAGTCGCCGACTAGTCGGGAAAGCCGACTAGTCGGCAGTTCAACCGACTAGTCGGCAGGTGCCGACTTATTAAAAGAATTGAAATTATGCCGACTAGTCGTCAACTAACAATAATGCAATAAAACCAATATTTAATTTAATTAGTAGTACAGTTAGAAGGTGGGTAGTCAGAAAAACGTAAAGAAAACACGTCATAGCCTACACACATCATCTTAACATCAAACATCTAAAATTTCATAACTAGGCCTCAGCTCCATTCAATTCTTTTTCCAACTTTTAGCTTTATTTCAACCATTTTTGGAAGTTTCGTTACAGCTTTTGAAGTGGAAATTTATCCAAAAATACCAACAATCGCCGAGTGGTCATGATTAACCCAAATATCTCGGAATTATAATGATCTGCATTGCCGACTAGTCGGCCGACTAGTCGGCAATTTTGGAACCGACTAGTCGGCTAGTCGGCAGAACCCCTAGTCGGCCCATCTCTATTAATTACCTACTCAAATGAAACGGAGAAACATTTTTCAATGAAAAAAATGTTTCTCCGTTTTAATTCATTTCGAATGAATATTTTGGAAAACCTTGCCCACCGCAAAGTTTTCCAAAATATTTTAACACCCTTTAAAAGTAAAATCTTAATCCGAATAATATCGATATTAAGGTAGAAAACTAAATTTTTCATAATTTATCTTTTAAACTAAAGAGGTACTAATTGTTTTAACTGAGGTACCAAATAGTACCAATTTGGTACTAAATCTGACAAAATAAAGTTTTAATATCAGAGAGATGGTCCCGCCATCTTGACGCTAATGGTTTTTTTACTGTCGAAAATGGGCACGTCTCAAATAAGTTAGGAAACCCCTGCTCTAGGGTCTACGGCTACGAATAAATGTGTCCAATCTCACCATACCTGCTTGTCATACTCGATACGGTGGGAATTGATTCGACTTAAACATTTAATAGATTTTTCTTAACGTAATTAGTTTATCTAAATAAATAGGTAATAAAAAAAAATTGAAACCGAATCGCACCACACATTTCTGGGTATTCACGTTTTAATACTAGACTGAGACGTCAACTTTTAAAATGCCGTGGAGTTAATGAAATTCAAGTTATGGCCCGTCGTCAACTCGTCACCGTTCCATATCCATATGCAAATTTTCGGTCGAACCGTTTGACCGTGAAGAGGGAACAAAACAACCATTACTCGGATTCATAATATTAAGATTGGATTTATATTTATTATCAAACAATACTCAAAGCGAAAACTCTGTTTTAATCTCTTATTTATTACAATCACTATCCTTGCGTTCCTGAAATTTTAATTCATATCGATTCGATGAATTATTTATTGTCAATGGATTATATTTTATTATTAGATTTATTAAGTATGATTTACAAATAAAATTAAATAACTCACTTGTATCAAGTTTGTTATTGTTTAAATGGCATTTTTGTGACAGTAGCCCGGTAATTCTATGTTTTCAATGTATGGGGAAATGAAATAAATTTATAAAGTTTTGAAACTTTGGTGACATATACCTTTGGATGTGGTCTTCAAGATCCACCACTCTCCCCCCTTTTCCACTGGCCGCTACACCCCCCCCTCACCGTCAAGTTTGTCCAAGGTAACAGTTTTTTCACTTTTTTGGGAAAACTATAATAGATATGAAAGAAGTGTCAAAAGATAAAATGATCCTCACTAAATCCTGAACAATTATGTCCTATGTCTTGTCTTGATAGGCTTGATGGTTTTCGAGCTGTGGCCTGTTTGATTTTGGAAAACTTGACAATGTATACATGTAATAAAATTGTGACTGAGCGATGTCTGTTGTAGAATATATTAAAATATATTATTTTCATGTTTTTCTACTTGTCCGTTTGTTTGTTTGTCTGTTTATCCGTTTTTAGTTTGTCTATAGGTCTGTGGCTATGTCTACGTGAATCTGAAAAACGGCTCATCCGAATGCAACCAAATTTAGTTTTAAGATAGCTTTAGACTTCGATTAACATATATGCTACTTTTTATCCGGACATCAAGTCCGGTTATCCAAAAATTAAATCCGGTTATCCGCAAATTATATTTTTTTCTTCTTTTTCATAATTTATCTGAATTTTGTAACGAAGAAGTATGACAACACATGATTTCCGGATATCAGAAAATTTGAAAAATTACGGATGAATATAACTTTGGAGTTCGATTATACTTCAAACATATAGACTTTTCTTTATCCGGATACCATGTCCGATTATCCGGATTTTATGTCCGGTTATCCGTAAATTATGTTTTTTTTTCAATATTTTTTTTGGTAAAACTATAATAGACACGAAAAAAGTATCATAATAAAAAATGATCCCCATTAAATTTTGAACCAAAATGTCCTACGTCTTATTTTGATAGGCTTGATCGTTTTCGAGCTGTAGACAATTTTACCACAAAAACCAAACAGGCTACAGCTCGAAAACGATCCAGCCTATTAAAATAAGACGTAGGACATTTTCGTTCAAAATTTAATGAGTTAATTTTTAAAATGATACTTTTTTCGTATCTATTATAGTTTTACCAAAAAAGTTATTAAACTGTTAACTTGGACAAACTTGATGGTAAAGGGTAGTGTAGCAGCAGGTGAAGGGAGGGGGAGAGTAGTGGGTTTTGAACATCACACCCTAAGGTATAAGTCACCTTAATTTCAAAACTTTATAAATTTGTTTGTCTGTAAAACATATAATATACGATAATTATATGTAATCAATGTATGGGCAACAAACAGTACGAAACTTTCCATAGTTTTGTATATCCGAAAACCATGTTTTGACATATTAGTTTAGAACAAAATTTAAATTATTTATGATAAAACAGAAAAAATACATAATTTCCGGATAATTGGACATAGTATCCGGATAAAGAAAAGTCTATATGTTCGAAGTATAATCGAACTCCGAAGCTATATTCATCCGTAATTTTTCAAATTTTCTGATATCCGGAAATCATGTGTTGACATACTTCTTCGTTACAAAATTCAGATTAATTATGAAAAAGAAGAAAAAAATATAATTTGCGGATAACCGGATTTAATTTTCGGATAACCGGACTTGGATGTCCGGATAAAAAGTAGCACATATGTTAATCAAAGTCTAAAGCTATCTAAAAACTAAATTTGGTTGCATTCGGATGAGCCGTTTTTCAGATTCACGTAGACATAACAGACTTATAGGCAAACTAAAAACAGATAAACAGACAAACGGACAAGTAGAAAAACATGAAAATAAGTTCTATTGCTTCAATAGGTACCCATAAAATTTATTTATTTTAATATATTCTACAACAGACATCGCTCAGTCACAATTTTATTACATGTATAGATTGTCAAGTTTTCCAAAGTCAAACAGGCCACAGCTCGAAAACCATCAAGCCTATCAAGACAAGATATAGGACATAATTGTTCAGGATTTAGTGACATTTTATCTTTGACACTTCTTTCATATCTATTATAGTTTTCCCAAAAAAGTGAAAAAACTGTTATCTTGGACAAACTTGACGGTGAGGGGGGGTGTAGCGGCCAGTGGAAAAGGGGGGAGAGTGGTGGATCTTGAAGACCACATCCAAAGGTATATGTCACCAAAGTTTCAAAACTTTATAAATTTGTTTGTCTAAAAAACATAGAATGAGCGTACTACAGAGTAATTAATTACTGTCTATCAAATTCTAAGACAGTTACAAGATCGTATCGACCATGTTCGACATGGTGTCTCACCACACCTGGTGGTGATATTCGACATATTTCGAAGCCGTAGACCCTTACGTGGTGAGAGTTTACTAATTTATATACCTACCCACGCTTTCAATACCTACTATAAAATAACATGTTTTATGTTGTATGTACGCAATAGTTTCCAAAACGATACCGACCGACAAAAACCCTTTAAAGGAAATAAGTAATAAATAAATAATAAATAATAATCGGGGCTTTTCATTACTATATGGTTAAAACCCGGTAAAATGATGGTTTTAGAACCCTAATTCCTACAGATTTTTTTTCGGTTTTATGGGGGAATGGTCTTAGAACCTTAATTGTAATTCCTAAAGATTTTTCTTCGATTTTCGCAATGTTGATTTGGAATAAAACTCATTTTTTTGAGTCTACCCGTGAAATACCCGTGAGACTATCTCAACGTATCTCAAGACTGTCTGACCAAGAGCAAATAAAATAAGAAAAAAAATAGTTTTATTTACTAATTCCCATTCCAATTTCTTAGTGAAATTGCTGTTCTTACGTATAGTTACAGTGGATTCCGTTTATTTTGACTCTGGTTACATTGACCATTCGCTGTCCGTTTCATTGTGGATAACTCTGACTGTGTAGTGTCGTTACACTACTTTTGTTGACGATACTTTCTACTTAGGATTATGATTAAAAATAATCTCGGCTTACTCCGCGAACGAGAGTCCTCCGGGAATAACCGATTTATTACAGTAAAAAAACCGGCCAAGTGCGTTTCCGACTCGCGCACGAAGGGTTCCGTAGCATTATCTATACAACATGTTTTGTTTTGAAAGGTAAATTGCGGTTTACGATTTATGACGAATAAAAAAAAACTACTTACTAGATATCGTTCAAACCAATTTTCGTTGGAAGTTTGCATAATAATGTACATCATATATCTTTTTTAGTTTTATCATTCTCTTATTTTAGAAGTTACAGGGGGGGGGGGGACATTTTACCATTTTGGAAGTGTCTCTAGCGCAAACTATTCAGTTTAGAAAAAAAAACTATTAGGAACCTCAATATCAGTTTCAGTTCTAAGTATGGGGAACCCTAAAAATTTATTGATTTTTTTAAATTTTTGTGTGAAAATCTTAATGCGGTTCACTGAATACATCTTCTTACCAAGTTTCAGCAGTATAGTTCTTATAATTTCAGAAAAAAGCGGCTGTGACATACGGACGGACAGACATGACGAGTCCATAAGGGTTCCGTTTTTTGCCATTTGGCTACGGAACCCTAAGAAGGTGAATAAATATTTCCGGCCTTTTTCTTTCAGTTCAAGGCTTCGCTATGAATACCACAGGATTATTGAAGGTCCTCGGCAACGAGACCAGGGTATACTCTCCCATCACCCTGAACACGGCATGGCCGACGCTATGGCGCCTCATGTTTATTTTCTTCTTCACCTTCATTGGGACTATTATCAACGGCTTCTTTGTTGCCGCTTTCTTTATTGAACAACATTTGAGGTCAAGAGGTATGTGGACTTAAATAGTTGCAATGATATCTTACTAATATATTACTATTATAAAGCGGAAGAGTTTATTTGTTTTTTTGTTTGTTTGTTTGAACCCACTAATCTCAGGAACCGCTGGTCCGATTTGAAAAAATCATTCAGTGTTGGATAGTCCATTTATTGAGGAAGGCTATAGGCTACTTTTAATCCCGCTATTTCCACGGGATCGGGACTTACGCGGGTGAAACTGCGGGACGCAGCTAGTATTATAATATAAAGGCGGTAAGCCACAGTATTCTTCTCTTTCAAAGCTGGATGGATTTGGTAGGGCCAATTTGGAATGTTGGAATCAATAATATAAAAAATCATAATATTAGGTACTATAAAACCACACTTTTACTTTAACCCGTTCAAACTATTCGGCCGAAATGTAATTTAATGAACGGCGGCGAAGTAACGTGTGCGCACTTTCTGATAATGATCAAACTAGGTATTGCCCGAGAGTTTCATTGGCTAAAAATCTGTAATGTGCCGATCGGGGGTCTAACTGATCGATTTTTTCAGAAATTAATTACCGAGTATAGCTGTTAAGTGCAGCGTAATTGGTTAATCATCAATTTTTCATTTGTTGAGAACATATTGAGAATCGCGTTTCTCTTTTCAGGGCACGTGTACTTAGCTTGTTCCGGCTTAGCCGATATGATTATAACGACCACCGTGATACCAACTTCGATTGTTGTACTGATTTCTGGTCAAGGGGATACACTGCCGGTGTGTCAAGCTATGCAAATACTCACCCAAGCAGCGAGTTATTCATATAATCTTTTCTTCATGGTGAGTTGTTGTTGCTTATAAATAGATTTCTCAGTGAAAAAATATAAAAATTGTGTTTGCTATGTATTTTGTTACAGATGGTCGGCTTCGAAAATTACTATCGCGTCTGCAGATCTAGTTTTGCATACTGGAGGTTCATATACCTTCCAGTTGCTTTTATATCAGTCCTGATATTCATCATCAGTTTCGCAGTATCAGGGGCCGGCGTCTACCTCCAAATGGACTATGATTATTGCAAAAGGCAAAGTTACGGAAACTTTACATTTAGATTGACCACCTCAATAGCATTGCTCTTGTTACCATTTATTACCACTTTAATGCTGTTGGTATCTACTGCTCTGGCAATGAGAGCCCGTGCCCGCAGATCGATACACTACAGGCGATCTCAACAGTACGAACAAGAGTCCGCCTTTACTAACTTAAACATATTCTGCTACTGCTTGTTTGTCATCGCTTGGATTCCGTACTTGGTTATTGTCAACCAATACCCTGATACATCGGATAGTAATTACTACAACTGCGCCTGGCTCGGCATATTACGTACCATGATTACCAGTTTCTTCTACAGCAGTTTGAACTGCGATTTCCGACATGCATTCGCTCATCTGTTTTACTATTGTTGTTGCAAGAGTAGCATTACAGCACCGTTTATTAATCGGCACCGCCGAGGTTTTGAATACAAGATTACCGCAGGGGAGGTCAAGGTGCATCTGATGCATCACTCTGTGTTGGTTAGCAATAGTCCTGCAAGACCCGGCTGTTCGCGCCAGCGGGCACATCACGCGTTAGAGTTGTAGGTGTTTCAGCAGAATGCGCAGGGGTTGTGGGTAAACCAGTACACCGATTTAATTGACTGCGGCCCCTTTCCCGAAAAGTGGCGAGGAGTAATCCCGCGCATACACTGCTATACCGATCAAATTGATAATACACGCCCGCGCAGACGCATACGTTATAATGAAGTTTGGGTGTAAGATCTCTAAGAAATTAAATAACCCTTATCGCGCCCGGTTCCATTTGGTGGTTCGAAAACAATGGATACCCGAACCAATTAAAGAGAGAGAAATATGTACTGAGAAATGTCGTTATTATCGGAAGCAGACACATTTCTGCTTTTGAATATTTGTTTTAAAATCAAGAGTGCCTCTTTTACTTAGAGTGAAGTTACAGTTCGGGTCACAGGGATATATAAAACTAAGTTTTTATGAAAATTTACTGATTTTTATATAAAACTAAGTTTTTATGAAAATTTACTGATTTCTATATAAAAGGGACTCGATAACTCATTTATACAAAAAAGAACCTTAAATCGAGACCTTGGGCCCGTGGGGAACCGAGGCTTTAGAATTTTATAAAAATGTTTCAAAATTTTCTGGTGACCAAAGGGCTGTCTGCTACTTTGGCCAACGAATATGTACCTATGCCATGCCATCCAAAGAGTCAGCCTTTTGGGTACCTTACCTAGGGACTAATTTTTGGATTTCTAATTTTAATTATTTCAGTGAATTGTGATAGTGTATGACGATTATGACTAATGTTTGTGTGATCATAGAACATTTTAGGATAATCTAATTGAAACCACAACATCTTGAATTTTAGGTCTTTACAATAACTAGTCAAGTGTTCAAAATGGTACTATGACTTATTGAATTCTAACCTGTGAATGTAACGTACCACATTTATTAAATTGTGGATATGTAGAGGAGACTGTTTCAGGTTGGATATTTTTGGATTTTTCGTAAGTATGTACCTCAAAAAAATTACCATAGGTACATTAGTATTTAATAATGATGTCTATGTTAGTGCTTTGCTTGAAACTAGATGGTGCTTAATGTCGAGTCGTACAATTCTTTTTGAAATAGTCGGAAGATTTACAAGTCCATCTAAGTGAATAAAACAAATAGGTAAGACAATTTTATATTACGAGTACCAAAAAAATCAAAAGCCGTAAATAAAATTTTCCTACTAGCAAGGGGAAGACCCATTTACATCGGAATTGTAAGGATTGTAGGTTCAAATCATGTTCGGTGCTGAATTTTGGAGAGTTTTTTTTTTTGTTGCCAATAGCTAATTATAGGTACGAGTAGGTACCCTAAGTATGTAGATATAGCTATATCGGTGTATGCAAATCAAATCTTTATTCCTTATTTTAACGGACTAATCCAATGCTAAACTCAAAATCAGTTGTTCACTATTTTTAACCGGCTTCAAAAAAAGGAGGAGGTTCTCAATTCGACCGTACCTACTTTTATTTTTTAAGTGAAAAAGTTTGGTAATGTTTTTATTTCTCAAGAATTATGAAAATTTTGAAGGTGACTTTGTTTCTTAGTTATGATTTAATACACATTTTTTTTGATAACCACTCCTATTACTACGTACCTCTTTTTTGTTGAAGTGGATTTTACTCGTTTGTTTTTATCGCCCGTGCCGCTTACCCCAACACTGCATAGATGCTCCAATGTTAAAATACTTAGAAGTTTGCAGCTCTCTAGAAAATAATTCTCATAATGATAGATAAGTATTGATGTAATTTATGAAAATGTATGATTCAAAATATGTCTAGCGTAGGTCTGTCGTAAATTCGATGTCGTCGCTTGTAGGTAAGTAAGTGTTAAATTAAGTGAGGTACTCTGAAATTATGAATAAAAGTTGTCTAATATAAAAGTAGCCCATCTAATAAATTCTTTTTATTGCTAAGTGAACTATTTAATTACGGTGTATCGTATATCGAGTACTTTGTCACCTTTTGTCATTTACTTGTGACGTTTCCATGTAAATCATAACCACATGTGAATAAATACAGTGGCCGGCAAAAAAGTTCGAATATTTTGTTGTGGAAGGGGAAAGTTCGCGCAGTACATTTTACATGGGACTTCGATGAAAAATCGACTTCTACGCACCCGCCATTTTATTTCAGCTTGTTTGCCGGGTACTATACTTTATTTTATTTAGTGTTATTTAGGAAAAGAACCTAAGGACTACTCGAGAGCGGCTCTGATTTAATGCAAACATACTATGTATCAGAAACTGTGGTAATTTGTATGTACTAAAACACGCACAAAATGCGAATATACCACGCTTCTTGTCGATGTTTCAAAATTGTAATAAGATTACGTTTTATGCTTTTACTTTGCTTAGTTCATAATTTGACAGATCTCAATGTTTAGGTTTTAAAAACACGTTTTATTAGGTAAGTACTATTTCTTCTGCAATTTTTAGAATTTAAATTACTTATATACAACAGTATATTTTAGGACAATAAAATAAGTTATAGGTATAAATATAAACGACTAGCAGCGCCCCGCACCTTCTACCGCGTAAATCCCGATCCCTCGGGAATATTTCAAGTCTCCAACTGTATATTCTAAATTCCATCGCAATCGGTTCAGTAGTTTTTGCGTGAAGGAGTTGCAAAGTCACATAGGTACATACATACTTAGAAGCTTTTGCGATTATAATACTTATAATTAGGAAGTAGGATATACCCAGGTTAGGTATAAACGTTACATGTACCTTCCTACATATTATACTACGGTATTAGAATGAATAACGATTTTGATATTATATTTGATTAATGTGGGCGAAGAAATTCACAATTGTCAAAACATTTTTAACAAACGTTATACCTATTTAAACACTACTACTTAGTAATTAAATAAAATCACTGTAGGTATGTATGTAGTGAATAAAAATGAATCTGTGTAATGAATTAAGTATTATATTTATTATTGACATTTGAAAGGAAAAGGTATACCTACTCGTTCTCCATACAAACGTAGCCATAAATCCTATATCTGCTATGACCAATTGACCATGTCCCTACGTTTTTTTTAATAAAAAAATCTAAACGTATGTGCATGGCTGATTTAGGTTATATGGCATAAAAATATTTTCTCTAATGCCTTTATCCAGGGAGAAAACAGTCGACTACGTTTGTGAAGTTTGTACGAAGAAAATAGTAGGTATCCTTTCCTTCTAAAGTAAAAATATTGTATACTTCGATTCGATGTAACACGATTATAGCACAGTATTATACCTAGGTAAGTAGTTAGATGTCACACAATATACGATTTAAAATATACATACACCTACGAATACATGTTGTCTAAAAGCATGCAATTTTAATTTTAGTTCCTTATTATTGCCTAAGAAAACATTTCATAGTACATAAATGTTTGTGGACCTATGAATATACCAACATCCTCTTAGACTGAGAGGCGATTGTCAGTAACCCTATGTCATTTAATACCAAGTTGAAACCATTATCACATTATGGAGATGATGATGACATAGACTAAGGTTATACTAAAAAATCTCCGCGAGTCCGCCTATCCATTTCTATAGTCACCCCAGTTTTAGGTTTGCATAGATACCTACTAAAACTTAAACGTCTAGTAAGTACCTATTATGAAGCTGTAACTTGGCATCAGTAGGTAGGTATAATAATATGTATTAAATATGCAAATCAAGTTAAGGAATAAAATTAAGAAAAAAGAAAATATGTTTTAAGGGTAGGTGCCTTCCACAGTATTCCACACCATATATATACTTATAGAGATCACTCTTTACTTTCTCGTCTAAAAATATTGTAAATTATGTAACAATTTTTCAATACAGGGTTCGTTTACGAAGTACTGTTTAAACTTTTTTTTAAAGCTATGAGTCGTGGTCAGTTTAGTAAGATGGTACTAGATGGAATGGGGTTACCGACTGTCGCATCACAGTCTATTTTGTCTTTTTACAAAAAATATCAGTTTTAGTGTTTCGTACTTATTCAATAAAAAACCTTTACCCATATACACACATCAACATCGTGGATATTGTGTATAAAGTTCTTAAATTAAAAATATACTGACCGATTTAAAAATATTTAAATGAAATCTTATTTAGTAGCCTTAATGTATGATTCCAAATTTGAATATAAAAAATAAATTAAATTAAGGGCTTTGGCGGGAAAGCGGAGACAACATGTCGTGCTCCAGTTTTATTTTCGTTAAACTATGTTGTAAACTCGGTTAAATTGTGTAATTTTGGTGGAATCTTATTCAATTTAGTTCCGTGAATGTGCACAAGTGTAGTGAAAACAAAATTGAGTGTTAAACATGGACTTTCCGTCGTTCGCGCCGAAGCTCCTTGAAGGTTATAGTAAAGTCGCCACCGCTTTACCATAGCCCCTGACTTGAAACTATGGGCCCGATCGGGCTAATTTCATGCAAAATACTTGATACTGGCAAGATGTACGACGCAAAACTATAATAGGAAGAAACTTGAAATATTCTAAAACTTGACCCTGGCTGTTCCAAATTGGCCATATCGGTCTCAGACCGAAATAAATAAAAACTCTCGGCGCCAAATTGGCCATATCAGTCTCAGACCGAAAGAAAAGAAAAATTCGGCGTTTTCATTCGTGGGGGACCATCAACAAAAAAAAAGACCATCCGATGCCAGCGCCATCTGCTCACAGCTTTGTGTGTGCCACCCCATTGTGTAATTTTAGTGGAATCTTATTCAATTTAGTTCCGTGAATGTGCACAAGTGTAGTGGAAACAAAATTAAGGGTTAAACATGAACTTTTCGTCGTTCCCTCCTAAGCCCCTTGAAGGTTATAGTAAAGTTGCCACAGCTTTACCATAGCTCCTGACTTGAAACTATGAGCCCGATCGGGCTAATTTTATACAAAATACTTGATACTGGCAAGATGTACAAGATGTACGACGCCAAAACTATAAAAAGAAGAAGAATACTGGAAATATTAGCAACTTGAAAATGGCAGAACGGCAGAAAGCCGTGTCGTGGGGACCATGATCTGAAGGAAAAAAAACATAATTAAGATTTGCGCGGCAATTATTGTTATGTAGCGAAGGTAAATTTACCTAACAAAGTTTTTGTCATTTTGTCGTCTTTCCGCGACTTAGCTCAGTAACGCTTATAGTCAGATTCCTCATTTAGGGTCGGCGCTGTAGGTTAGTCATCATCAATTATCATACCTTCTGCAAATAAATTTGGCAATAATATTACGGCCGACCGCCTGCCTGACACCCTCCTGACAGGGGCCAAGCAGTTTATCCGCCACCGCGCGGGGAGAACTTAAGGTTTGCTGATCTCCCTCAGATCCCCAGTCGCCTTTTACGATACCCACGAGAGGTGGGGTAACCCTATGACGGGGATACACGGAAATAAGTCTATCTGCGGACAATGAAATCCAGCGGAAACCTTCGAGGTAAAGCTACAGGAATAGAAAAAAATCATGTAAAACTTCATCCATATCATAGCATGTGCTATTTCCGTATGAACAGGCCGTTTTGTTGAATGTCAATCGGCATACAGCCTTGCTCAGTCTTTCGGGTTACAAATTGTAACGGTGAAAGGCGACTGGCGAGTGGGGGCACTTCGACCACTCAGTGTCTCGCCGACAGCAGCGAAGCTCGCGCTAAACTTAAATCACAAATGTAACTTCGTCGCGCGAACTTTAAACGATTTTTTTTTTATAATTCTTTGATTTTTCCCGCGCAGTGCAGTGTGTGTTGCCATGAACGTGTGAGGGGTTAAAGGGGGTTCCGTAACATTATTATTTCAAAATGGACAATTGCAAAATGTTGTTTTGTGTTTGTCTTTTTATTTGGAGCGCTGTTCTCGTACCGGTACTGACCCAAGGTGAGTGGAACAATGAATTATACTTGTTAGTTATTACGTGAAAAATCGTGTCCAAATCTCAATGCTTTTAGCACAATAAAAAAACGAAGTACAGAGTAATAGAATGTTTCAGGCACATATAGGGCATGCAATATCGGAAGGTTTTCAATCTCGGGACGATATCGATATTAAGAGCTCAATCCCGGGATCCCGGGATTGATACTGAGATTTTAGATATGGTTAAAAAGGCGAATTTAATACAATAAAAATGTGTTAAATTTAAAATATTTAATATATTTAAGACTCTAGTGGTGTCATTACGTAAATAAGTTACCCCGAGGGCCGTCCACCCCATCATTTTGGAAATATGGCGGACAAATACCCTAAACCCGAAAGTGTCTAAACTTTCGCGCCAAATTCTAGGCGCACCACTAAAATGATGTTAGCAGAAAAAAATTGCATGCGAGCTTGTATAAAAAATAATTGTCTTAAAAATTGCAATGAATCATTTTACTTTTATTGTTTTAAACATTTTACCAATTCCCTACGCTTCTAAATCTTTACAGATCTCTTCATCAGGGGTAGACTAATTTGGGTTTAATTTTAATAGTTCTATTCAATCATTCCATGAGGAAAAATATAGCTAAAAACCTTAATTTATACCCAAATAGTAAATTGCTCAAATCTCGATATCGGATCACTCAATCCCGGGATTATAATATTGAACTTTTGCGTCCGAGATTCCGAGATTACGATATCCCGGGATCCCGGGATTCATGCCCTAGGCACATACCTTGACACCTGTTCCTGAAGAAAAAACTTCAAATACAAAGACCAAAACGTCAGATCATAGTCTAAGATTAAAAAACGAAGTATAGCTAATAAAACTTTAGAACTAATTAAAAGTTACCTACTTATATAATAACTATACGTACCTAAGTAGCAGCTACCTATACAATGCTTTAAAAAAATGTTTAACTTTTTAACCACAATTCTTTTTCATAAGGAAAATGCTTAAGAAAAATCTCGCCAAACTATTGCCATTCTAAAAATGTCTAGTGTGCCGTATATGCTCATGTAGAGAAACAAGGATGTTTAAAATTTGGTAGGTATGAACAAATCAAGACAAAATTCTACTTTCATAAACGTAAGAAGGTACCTATATTATAAGTATGACTATCTTATAAACTATATAGGTAGGTATATACCGTTACTCGTAGTATATACCTAAGTAAAAATATTGTTAGCGTCAATTGCACGTCTATCACTTGCACTTGCGAAAGATTTAAAACGTTTATCTATACCTACTATAATATTATAAAGAGGAAAAGTTGTTTGTTTGTAACGAATAGACTCCGAAACTACTGTACCGATTTCAAAAACTCTTTCACCAATAGAAAGCCACGTTATCGAGGAGTAACATACGCAACTTTTGATCTCGATAGTCTTACTGAATCAGGACCTACGCGGGTGAAAAAGGAGGACGCAGCTAATGTTCTTTTACTATAATATATAATAAATAGTAGATTTAAAATCAAACTAAAAACTAAATAACTAAACACAAATTAAACGCCGATAAATTCTTCGTGATGAGGTAAATGGCTGACAAATAAATTACTTTCATGTTCATGCAATTAAATTGGTCAGCAAACCGTGTCAGGAGACATAATTAGTTAATAAAAATGTCCGAGAGTTCTGTACATGGTATATTTAACACTTAAAACAGACTTTTTTCCCTTTTCTTTCATTGAAATTTTGACGAGCAAGAACAGAAAGAGCGCAAAGGTCCTTTTTAGGGTTCCGTACCTAAAGGGTAAAAACGGGGCCACATTACTGCGACTTTGCTGTCTGTCTGTCCGTCTGTCACCAGGTTTTATCTTATAAACCGTGATAGCTAGACAGTTAATATTTTCACAGAAGATGTATTTGTGTAGACGCTATAACAACAAGTTTACTAAAAACAAAATAAAACAAACGTGATTTTCACGGTAAAATGCAACGTAAGCGCGATTTATTTTTACCACTAATATCCCGCCTTGCCGCCTTAATCTTGCCGGTATCGAGAATTAATATTATACCATAGATTAAGAAAACGTATAGTTATTTCGTCTATGATATTAAAGTCTAGGTACCTAAATCTAAAACTAACTAACTAATCGAATCAAAAGATAAAACTGTCATAACAATGTACAAGTGTTGTAATTCTCTCTCACGCTTTCGATTCCGGATATAATAATGATGACAACCTCAAAAACGTAACCCACAATTAAAACAACCCGGAATTCGGAAAGTTTGGAAACTGGGTTTTTGTTCGTAATCGCGGAACCCAAATTGCGTTGCGCACGCTAGGCGTTCTGTGACGTTTTCTCTATCGTTGAATAGTGTTTGACGGTTTAACTAAAAATGACATTTTATTGTGTAATGTGCTTATAAATCGTAGTAGATAGGTTACGAGATTACACTTAGCTCAGCGCAAAATAGTCCACAAAGCTTCTAGGCTTGTAATATGGACTTTTACTTTGTACTTTTTTGCAATGCTACACGAATACTCGGAAAATAGATGCCACGTAATCATTAATTAATAAATAGGTATTTTTATTAGTAAGATACCTATTTAAAATATCGGTATCATCTCAGCACGATATCAAAGTTAGGAAAATTGAATCACTGAAATCCCAAAATTGCCTTTCCTATTTACTTTGTAAACAACGAGACGTTAATTTGGATTCTTTCCTATAAGTAGGTAGTTATTAGTAGTAATACATCATATCTTTAACCATAATTATTTATTTGGTAAACAAATTACAAACGAACTATTAGAAATCACTTTAAGCAATAAGGCCGCCCATTTGTGCAACGTTTTAGTTTTATATTTAAGCTTTCTATGTATTTGTCTTATTTATGTATGTTATTCTGGATATTGGTTATTTTGCAAATAAAACGTAGATTCAATCTATTCATTTACTTCTTTAAAGATTTTAAGTATTCTATTATGGTATACATACACATAATATTTATTGACATACAAATAGAGACCGGCCAGTATAACTACAACACCAGTTAAGCACTAGTATATCTGTGCACTATATTCAAGTTGATTTCAGCAGTTCCACGTCTGTTTACTGACTATCACTTACTCTGTGGTTACGTCTGTGTGCGTTGTTCCAGTGAACGACATAGGAACCGGTCGTCAGGCCGCAGTAGGTACCGGAAAAGGGCCACATGGCCGGCTTACGCTAAAAACATGCGAAACAACGGAGAGCCCGCTTGTGCGGATTCGTTCCCACCCAAGGCAAAACAAAACATGCTATTGCTTTAGTGTGAATTGCTTTGTTCAATATTTAGGGTTTTGATGATATTTATTTTTCGTTAAGTTTGTAATATCTTTGTGGGTATATGGCTCTATGTTTTATTATTACATTAAAGTAATTTAGCTCCAAGTTTGGAATACCCAGTTCTTTAATAAATAATAACATACCTACCTACATAGGTAGGTACCTATTTTACTATTAAAACTTCTAACTAAATTTACCTTGAAATATCTCTAGTTGACCTCTGATATTTTGTTTTCTCGAGACAAACCTGTAGAGTGTAGGTATAACAAAATTATTCAATTTTTATTTGCGTTCGTTGGGATTCTCAGTCAAAAACTTTTTTGTTTGTTTTTTGAGAATTTATTTTTGATTTTTGCTGTACAAGTAATAGGTAATTCAAATACATATTTTATTACTTTCACATTTACTGGTAGGTTCTTATAAAAAGTAGGCAGTAGGTACGTACCTAATTACCAAAATAAACAGCAATATCATTCAAAATAGTTTGTTTTTCTATTATGCGTTTTTAAGTTTCACGACCGTGTACGTTTGCCTTGTGTAGAGTCAAATGCATACTAAAATATATTAATGTCTAAAAATACTAAGAGATGGCGTCACTAGACAAATTACATCTCGGTATCGTTACGTTCATCTCTTGGTGTCTAGCAAATTGATTAATTTTGAAAATATAACAAACTTTTACCCAGAAACTAGCTGTTTCATTTGACTCCCCTTAGGTACCTCTGTACTAGTTGTATATGGTCCTTCGGAACCGGAAGTCAACCGCGAACCGCGCGAAATCCGCGTCGTGAACTTAGCGGGCAGTGGATCGCTGCCAACGCAAGTAGCAGGAGTCAACCGAAGCTACGTGCTGCATCGGTTAGCTTCAGACCGTGTCATCGGAAGAAGACAAAGAAGACGCTGGTCAGGTCACGGTGGGCGGCACCCGCCCATCATCAGCAAGCAGGGCTGAAACATCACATAGTCCTGAGGTGGTAGGGGAGTCAGGGCTCTTCCCTCCCTCAGGGTATATCGTCGAACGAGTGTGTAGGTGTTACGAAGTGTAAATGTGTGAGAGCGTGGAAAAAACTGTAAGTACTTTGAACCTTATATAAAACAAGAAAATAACTTTGAAGAAAATTTGGACTTAGCAAATATGTGTTAGTTTAACTTAGTCATATTAAAGGTACTTAGAATAATTTACTAAAAAACGACCATACGGGGAATCCACGCCCGTTTTCCCACAGAATTCATTTGCAATCTCAAACACTTAGAAAATTTTTGAAATTATTAAAAAGACTTAGGAAAAACTCCAATTTTATTCATCTAAACTTTTATTTGTATCAAGCGTAAAAATGGATAACATTATCAATTTTCAAAATGATTTATACGAGCACATGATTAAGGCGAGTGTAAGTTTTTTCAAATTACCAAAAGAGCGCATAACTAAGGAGCACATTAACGGTAGATTAGAAATTTTGGCCAATATTTGGTCCGAGTTCTTAACCGGCCACAAAGATCTTTTGAGAAACTATGCCGCTAAAGATATTAACGTAACTTCATATATGATTAACAAAGTATATGATAATGCCGAAGAATTATATTTAGATTATAGAAGTGAACTCAAAACCATATGTAACAAGTTTGAATCTAAAAATGTGACTCAAACTAATGAACCGATTTCGAACCCTTCAAAAAGAACAAACGTGAACTATCCACAAATAAATATTCCTTATTTTACTGGCAACTATCAAGAGTGGACATCGTTCAAATCTCTTTTTAAGTCTCTTATTATAAACAACGAATCTTTTGACGACGTTCAAAAACTACATTACTTAAAGGCATATTTAAGGGGGGAACCAGAACAGTTAGTAAGACATGTAACTTTAGAAGAGGGTAACTTTGATCGATGTTGGGATATTATTAATGAAAGATATAATGACAAAAAATGGATGTGCTATAACATTTTAAAACGTTTCATGAGCCAGAAAAACCTAACTACAGAATCTGGTAGTGGATTAAAAGATCTTGTTGATACCACCAATGAATGCCTTGCATCATTGGAAAGTTTAGGTGTAGAAACTAGCGCCTGGGATGTTATTGTCATTCACATTGTGAACTTAAAGTTAGACCCAGAAACACGGCGACAGTGGGAATTCCACGTCACCGCGAAAACCACTTCTAACGCACTGCCTACTTACCAATTATTTGAGAGTTTTCTTAAAGAACGATTTTCTGCTATTAACCGCCTTGATTTCAAATCACACTCTAATAGCAAATCGTACCAAAGTTCTAATATAGCTACAAAGATAAAAACATTACACGTTGCAACAAACTGTTGCGCCTTTTGTAAAAATGATCATAAGATCAATCAATGTACTAATTTTCACAAAGCAACGGTGGAAACCCGCCGCAAATTTGTATTAGAAAATAACTTGTGCTTCAATTGTTTGGGTGGCAATCACTCTATAAAAGAATGCCACAGTAAAATTAAATGTCGCATGTGCAAGCGCGCACACAACTCGCTCTTGCATCCCAAGGGTGATAACGTTACTGTACGTAACAACACAGATGAGAGTGTTGCCTCTACAAGTGAGATTTCAACACAACTTGTCTCATGCGTGGCGGCAAGTAAAGTCACGCTCCAACGAGTGTTACTTGCGACGGCATTAGTCAGGGCAGCTTCTCGAAACGGAGAAAACGTAATTTTACGTGCTCTGATCGACCAGGGCTCACAAGCGTCGTTCATTACCGAAGCGACTGTGCAATACCTGGGGCTAAAAAAGATATCTGCTACAGGACGAGTATGTGGGTTAGGTGGCGGCGCAACTGTCGTATCCAAAGCCATAGTTGATATTCAACTGAAGTCTCTTCATGATCCTCATTTTACTATTACTGTAAAGGCACATGTTATTAATAAATGCATCACATCTTTTCTACCCAACAAAAAGGTAGAAGCCCTACAATGGGATGAACTACAACTCCTAAATCTTGCCGATCCTGAGTACCATACTCCAAATAAGATCGACATACTTTTGGGCGCAGAAGTGCATGCGCAAATCATTCAAGACGGTATAAAAAAAGGACCGCTTGGTACACCACTCGCTCAGGCAACCAGCTTAGGGTGGATCATATCTGGTGTAGTCAACGATTCCGACAATCCAAGTTCTCAACTAAACTCCTTCCATTGTTACAATCGCACCGACGACGACAATAACTTCTTAAAGAAATTTTGGGAACTTGAGACTGACATTCCAATGCCTAAACAACGATTGTTCAGTCCAGAGGAACAACGTTGTGAAGAGCATTTTATAAAAACAACTCATCGAGATACTGACGGTCGATACATCGTTCGGCTCCCATTCAAAAATGAAGATCCTCGTGTCACATCGTCGCGAGAAATTGCAGAAAGAAGGCTAAAATCACTAGAAAATAAATTGAACAAAGACGAAACTTTAAAGAACAAATACACCGAAGTAATCGAAGAATACATAACACTTAACCATATTGAACCTGTTCCAGAAAATGAAACTAATGACACAAACGCAATATATTTACCTCATCACGCAGTCGTCAGAGATGACAGAACAACTACGAAAGTAAGAGTCGTTTTTGATGCCTCCTGTAAAGGAAAAAACAACTTGTCATTAAACAATCAACTACTAGTTGGACCAACTATTCAACCTGAACTCAGACACATCATCATGAAGTGGAGAATGCAACCTATTTGTCTGTCAGCTGACATTGTCAAAATGTACCGGCAGGTGAAAACAGATGAACGTGATAATGATTTTCAACGAATCCTGTGGAGAAAAGATTCTAACGAAAACATACAACATTACAGACTTACCAGGGTCACATTCGGCACAGCTTCCGCACCTTACCTGGCCGTGAAGGCACTTCAACAAGTCGCACGTGACCACGGTGATGAATACCCTGTAGCAGCTCAAAAAACATTAAACGATTTCTATGTTGATGATTTCATGACCGGAGTTCAAAGCGTAAATGAGGGAATCAAGCTTTTTACTGAAATGAATGAACTACTAAGCAAGGGTGGATTTGAGCTACAGAAATGGAATAGCAACAATAATGAACTTATGGAAATAATGAAAGGAAAAGAACAAGATAAGGTGATAACAAAGGGAAAGGATAAGGAAATAAGAGAAGATGAATTAATGAAAATAATGGGACTTACCTTCAACCGCAGCGAAGACAACTTCCGCTTCGTCGTGAATCTTCCAACCTTACTGGAACCTATAACAAAAAGAAAAATTATTTCAGACATATCTCGTCTTTACGACCCACTAGGGTGGGTAGGACCTAGCATAATATTAGCAAAAATAATGATACAAAAGCTATGGCTTGCAGGTATCGACTGGGATGAAGTCGTCCCAGACAACATATTAAAAGAATGGTTAACTTACCGTGATGAACAGATAAAACTTGGCGACATTCGAATACCTAGATGGGTTGGTGTTTCCAGCAGCGATCGTCTAGTAGAATTGCATGGTTTTTGTGATGCTTCGAAAGCAGCTTTCGCAGCAACGGTGTACATTCGATCTGTCAACTCTGAAAACAAAATCAAGGTTGCATTAATTACCGCAAAAACCAGAGTAGCACCTGTGAAACAAGTGTCTATACCAAGACTTGAACTAAGCGGTGCTGTACTACTTACCAAGTTGTTGATGGAAGTCGCAACAGTACTGAACATTACCAAACACAACATACACGCTTGGACTGACTCAACTGTCGTTTTGGCATGGCTAAACAAACATCCAAGCAAGTGGAGTGTGTTTGTAGCAAATAGGGTGTCGGAAATTCTAACCAATTTAGATCCAGAAAATTGGTCTCATGTTGCCTCAAAGCATAACCCAGCGGATTGTGCATCACGAGGTTTGCACCCATCTGAACTCATGAACCATACCATGTGGTTTAATGGACCACAGTTCTTAACTAACGAAACTATAACTTACAGTAAACCTAAAGCAATAGAGACAGAGCTGGAAGCTATTAAATCTCATTGTACTACTACTTTAGAAGATAACAATATATTAAACAAATTCTCTTCCTTAACAAAAGCGAAGCGAGTTATGGCCTACTGTAGAAGATTCATTAACAACTCTAAGAAAAATACAACTAAAACTACAACTACTTACCTTAATACTACTGAACTAAATGAAGCCTTAAACGTTTACATTAGAGATTGTCAATCAACTAACTTTGCTAAAGAAATACTTAAAATAAAAGAAAAACAAGACTTACCAAAAACTTCAAAACTTAGGTCACTTACTCCATATCTTGACGAACACAGCTTACTGAGAGTTGGTGGAAGATTGAACCAATCCAATCTGTTAACCTTCAATCGGAAACATCCCATTTTGATAGCTAAGCAGTGTAAGTTAGCTGAACTCATTATAGCTGATGCTCACAAGACTACTCTCCATGGAGGTCCAAAAGCTACTTTAAGTCACGTTCAGACAAGGTACTGGATAATCGGTGCAAAACAGTTGGTGAAAGCACATTATCGTAAATGTGTCACTTGTGTTAAAACCGCAGCTATTACTAAATCTCCTTTGATGGGTCAACTACCACCTGCTAGAGTCACGCCATCACGAGCGTTCAGCAATAGTGGCGTCGATTACGCAGGTCCGATTCAAATTAGAACAACCAAAGGTAGGGGCCACAAATCTTACAAAGGCTACATTGCCTTATTTGTCTGTATGGCAACCAGAGCCATTCACTTGGAGGTCGTTAGTGACCTAACCTCAAAAGGGTTTCTGCAGGCGTTCAAACGATTTGTAGCCAGACGTGGTCATTGTTCGCATCTCTGGAGCGACAATGGCACAAATTTCATAGGAGCTGCAACAGAGCTCAAGAAGCAGTGTATTGCAGAGCAAAAACAAATGCTCACGGAAGTTGCCAAAGCATTGGCAAACAATCACTGTGAATGGCATTTTATACCACCTCACTCTCCCAACTTTGGTGGGTTGTGGGAAGCCGGGGTTAAGTCGGTAAAATACCACTTAGCCCGGGTTATTGGTAATTCTACATTAACTTACGAAGAGATGGCAACCGTCCTCTCACAGATAGAGGCTTGCCTCAACTCTCGTCCTTTGTCTGCTGTCATGGGTGACTCAGACAACATAACCATTCTTACTCCAGGACACTTTTTAATTGGAGAAGCTATCTTGACAGTGCCTGACCAAAACTTTGAAACTGGAAACGTAAGTTCTTTGAGACGATGGCAACACACTCAACGTGTATTTCAATCGTTTTGGCGACAATGGTCACAGGAATACCTCACTAGGTTCCTTCAACGGTATAGCGCAAGGTCAGTAAATACACAACAACCTAAGGTCGGTGACATAGTTGTCATAAAAGAAGACAACATTCCTCCCTGCCGTTGGCTTTACGGTAGAGTAATTGCCGTCCACCCTGGTTTAGACCAAATAGTGCGAGTGGTCACTGTAAAAACCAAATCTGGTTCTTTTAAACGACCAACATGTAAATTGTGTATTTTACCTATTGCCACTGATTAATTTATAATTTCATTGTAAAATATTATTTTGTTAAACTTAAGGAACATTTAATTTTATTAATTTAACTTTTTTATTTTATTTAAACATTGTCATTTGTCAGATATTACTTTATGTTATCTTACTACTTTGTAAGGCCAAAGGTCAACTTTGCCCTTAGTGGGCGGTATGTAGAGTCAAATGCATACTAAAATATATTAATGTCTAAAAATACTAAGAGATGGCGTCACTAGACAAATTACATCTCGGTATCGTTACGTTCATCTCTTGGTGTCTAGCAAATTGATTAATTTTGAAAATATAACAAACTTTTACCCAGAAACTAGCTGTTTCATTTGACTCCCCTTAGGTACCTCTGTACTAGTTGTACACCTTGTTAATAACTTGATAGCTATGATAAATAAATGCCAATCAGTCGGTGGAAACGGGGAGAAAGTAAACCGGCTATTCTATGGCTGCGCCTGGTCTTAACAACTTATACCTACCTACTGATGCTTCTATTTCGGAAACTTACTGTTGTAGCGTGACGTGAGTATCATTTTCAGCCCCAGAAGTCGACTCACAAACATTTCAGACCAAACTAGTTGGTCCTAGGTCAACACGTTTCCCAGATTTTTTTCCAACCTCAGAAAGGACACTGATAGGTTAAGTGAGAAAAGAAAAACTATTTAGATTATGAAATCTAGTTTGGCCGGTAAGATGAATTAGTTATTATACTGATTAGGTGATTGATAATACTATAATTAGGGGGTAATCAAAATAAACAATAAAAGAAATCTTGAAAAATAAATGAAGATGACCAACAAGTCACGATTTTTAGAGGGCTGTTACATCATAGACCACATCGCCTGTTGAGAGAGTGCAGTGCTCAAACGCTGGTCTTTATCAATTTATAAGTATTTCTTACGATAACTAAAAAAATTTGTTAGTGGCTATAGAACTATCTACCTATAATATAAGTAAGCTCCAATCGCCTACAGTGTTTCGCATGTCTTTATGTGTAAATTATACGCGCACTCTTTCGGTCAACTTTCACCATTGGAGGTCAGTGTTTATCTAATTCTCTCGTAGTATATTCTGTTCACATTGCGGATAGTGTTTGCGATTGTTTTACTAATTAAATGTTTCTGTTTTGTAAGTACCATGTAGTTATATGTGAGATTCACAGGTAACTGCACTAGTTACATATTGTTATAGTGAGACGCTAGATCACGAAAATGAATGTAAATAGATCGCATACAACAGTAACTAACGTGGTATTAGTAAGAATATCATATAGGTAGGTACTATTGTTACCTAGACTATGTATACCTTCTACTGTCCAAACGTACAAAGTTAAAAATAAAGTATAGGCGCAAACTTAGATGTACCTACTAGTATGCAACAGATGATGCCTCAAAAATATTTCATGTTTAACCCGAAATAAATAAAAAAATACAATATCAATATATACGTTTATCGTAAAAATGAAATGACTGAAATGAACTAGATATGAATGTAGCTAGTGAAAGGGTAAAGTGGAGATCAATGCTTAAAATAACATTATGCCCAAGAGCATTGTCCACGATTGTACACAAAAAAAAATACGTAAATAGGTCTACAAATAACTTTACGTCACAGAATCCGCCTATACACAATTGAAAGTGCGTTCGTAGACACATCATCGTCAAAAAACGCTGGTGATGAGTAATTCAGATGGTTCAACTGTGTCGTTTTAATGCCCGCCCCTCGACGAGACAAACGGTGTTCTATAGAAGTCATAGATATATGTAGGTATAGGTAGGTAAGTGTCTAAATCTTTTCATTTCTATGGGTAGTATCCAAACAAGTTTTCAAATCGTGATTAATTAATTAGAATTACGTTGTAACAATAAATAAATGTTTCGTCAATGTCGTTCGACTTTCACTTATACGTAGGTACTTACTGATACCGAAGCCGATGTAATCAATGCAATGAATGAAAGTTACTTATAATAATACGAGACATATTATGTTACGTGCTTATGTAGGTAACATATGCTGTTTTAGTTTTTTGGTTTCGCATAACCCGTGCATATGGCCAGCATTAAAAGCAGCAATTAAAATATAACATCAAGTTGTAGTGCAGTATATACCTAACTCAAAAAAAATAGTTTCGCATAGTGATGCGAAATCTTCTAGATAATCGAGAAATTTAACGTTTTCTTAATTTTTAAATCTGAAAAGATTAACCATTCTCCCTGCCGCGCTGCCAAGATCCAATCTGTTCTTTTCAGTGTTTCGTAGTAAACAAGAAACCCATAAAGTTGTTTTAATATCACTTTTGTGAGGCTTTTAATCATAGTTGTATCCTACATCTACACTAATATTATAAAGAGGAAAGATTTGTATTTTTGTGTGTTTGTACGTTTGTAATAAATAAACTCAAAAACTACTGTGCCAATTTAAAAAATTCTTTCACCAGTAGAAAGCTACATTCACTCATAGGCTTTTACGGGACTTACGCGGGTGAAACCGCGGGACTCTGCTAGTACATATGCTTAAATAAAAACTATTGCTGAATTAGTATATTGGTCAGAATTGGAATACTAGGTAGCTCTTCTAGACCAAATTGAGGTAAACGAGGGTAGCGTAAGTAAATCACATCGCCTGGGTCTTGGAATTTTTGGATATAATCCGGTCGGCCGATCAGAGTCTGCAAACATTTGCCACTAGTTCACAGTTTCTCTGACATTGTCACAGCTCAGAAATCCACATTTTTGCCACAAGATGACGTCATGCGCCGGACCGGTTCTCGCTTTAATCGTAGTACCTATTGCATTTGGTCATGCAAAATTATTTGAGTACCTACGTACAGTTGGGTAGGTACAGGAATTCGTTATTATAATAATTATTTAAAAAGAGCCAATGCGCCGGTCAAGCACGAGTCGTACTCGCGCGCGAGGGATCCGTACTGATGCACGCGCGAGGGATCCGTACTGTATGTGGGTCTGTAATCGATGCCCCGCAATCTAAGACGCTTCTATTATATGGCTAATTCGGCATAGAGGTAGAGGTCAACTTTTAACAATTTTTCGGAATTGTTCCTATATTTGTGCTACAAACCTTGAGCTCACCTGGAACCACGAAATTTGGCAAACGCCAAATCAGGCAAAAGCCAAAAGTACTTAGGTCGCAAACCTAAGTACCTCCCACTGAGGAAGTACTTAGGTTTGAGAACCAAATAACTAGCATTACATTAGTGACACTCGCAGGAATAAGACGCATCTGTAAATGAACGCCCGGGCCGCGCCGGGCGCAACAGAGATTGTGTACTGAACCGGTATCGAACCCGCAACCCTATGCTACGGCGTCATCGTCGCGCCACAGGGGCCATCAGTAGTAGGTATCTTTATGTACCTGTACAGTACCTACAGAAGCATCTAATCTAACGAAGCATAATGGAACCACAATCGTTCAGAACGCCTCGTAGGCAGTAGCTAAGCTTTGATTCTTAGAGTTGTTGGCCTTCATCGTCGAGGCGCCACGGTCGTCGACATCCGGTCAGTTTTATTCACTCGAGATTATCCACAGCAAAACGTATACCTGATCTAATCTACTACAATTTATTTAATCACAATTTATATAACAATAATTTAAAGATGGAGTGTTTATTATCATTTGATAACGCCAAAGGAATCATTTTAGCAGAATGTGCAAGAATAGGGGTGGCTACGCTAATCGAGCGTAAAATATTTTTCTATTTTAGTAACTTACGTCCTTACCATTAGGGCATGAATCCCGGGATCCCGGGATATCGTAATCCCGGGATCTCGGACGCAAAAGTTCGATATTATAATCCCGGGATTGAGTGATCCGATATCGAGATTTGAGCAATTTACTATTTGGGTATAAATTAAGGTTTTTAGCTATATTTTTCCTCATGGAATGATTGAATAGAACTATTAAAATTAAACCCAAATTAGTCTACCCCTGAGGAAGAGATCTGTAAAGATTTAGAAGCGTAGGGAATTGGTAAAATGTTTAAAACAATAAAAGTAACGTATGCAGCTCGCATGCATTTTTTTTCTGCTAAAAACATTTTAGTGGTGCGCCTAGAATTTGGCGCGAAAGTTTAGACACTTTCGGGTTTAGGCTATTTGTCCGCCATATTTCCAAAATTATGGGGTGGACGGCCCTCGGGGTAACTTATTTACGTAATGAAACCACTAGAGTCTTAAATATTTTAGATTTAACACATTTTTATTGTATTAAATTCGCTTTTTTTAACGATATCTAAAATCTCAGTATCAATCCCGGGATCCCGGGATTGAGCTCTTAATATCGATATCGTCCCGAGATTGAAAACCTATATTGCATGCCCTACTTACCATCCTTTCATTATTTTATTTTATGTTTCTTCTTGTGGAACCATCAAGGTATTAAGTATTTATTATAAATATGTAGAATACCTACCTATTTTTATACGATCATAAATAAAAAACCCGTTTCAATCAAAAACTGTCTAAAATCATACAACCGTTAAATAGTGATGGGTGGTGGTGATAGTATGTCAAACAATTACTAAAAACCGTTCGCGGTTCGCCAATCGAGATGTTCGACGGAGCAGGTGCCAAGTGGGAAACGCAGAGTACCGTTATCTAACACCGATTTAGACCTATTGCCCAAGATTTCGGTAGATTTCTTATTTTTTCTATTTTCCAAGAACTGCCAAATGTCATTAAGTTGAGAGTATATTACTTATATTTCTTAAATAAAGAAATTGCTTAAACTACTGAAAGAATGTTGTGTACTAACTTAAGAGTGAAGTTTCTGTCTAGTAGTAGGTTAGTAGATTTGAAGATAGCTGAATACCTTTCTACTACATTTTGAGTACACTTAAATTCAGTAACCTGCAAATTTTACTGTCTTCAGTGGATTTAGAAAATGGGACATCATTTCCAATTTTTCAATTTTTTGTACGTCTATAATTGAAATTACAATCTAGTTAAGTACCATCTTCTAATAGGTACCTATCTACTAAATAAAAGTTAGGCAGGTATATTTGAATTCCGACTAATTTAGAAATAATACCTAGTCTAGACAAAATCGCTTTGAGCAATAAAAATACCCCTAATTTGCCGAGATAATGTTCTAATTTTAGAATTATCATTTTACCTCAAGTTCTAGCTATTTATTATATTTTTTTTAATGCTCTATGCATACATATCTATTACGTAACATTTTTAAGGTCTAATGGCACATAAAACATAGGTAAATTATACCATTAGTAGGTACAAGTACTAATAGTTTAAGACGTTGTGACGAAAACGTAGATACGCGACTTCCAGCCTCGCCGCGAGTGAATTTACAAAAACGTATATTTCCTTAGCTTACCGAGAATATAAAAATATTTCTCGTTCTAAGCTAATCTAATGTGTTATACAGACTAATTATCTAATACGTACTACATCTAATATTATTTGCTTTTGTAATATAATTAATGGATATTAAAATGCGGAAGATTTTCCGTCCCGAGTATCCGTCTGTATAATAGCTTTAAATGCTGAATAAGTATAAAGTGAAGTCTTAAGATTTACCGGATTACCTAACTTTATCTAGACTACAAAATGTTTCACAATAATCTTTAGAGGTGAAATCAAATCGACATTTTTTAGTATTTCAGTTAAGAAACCATTACGAAGGCTGTACTGTAGGTACAGTGATGTAAATTCATATAAATAGACTCGAATTTTAAAGAAATATATAGGTCCATAAAAAGAGTCTATATAAATAGCTATATAAAAATATAAAATATTTAAAAATGTCTATATAAAGGGATCGACAAACAAAGCACAACAAACAAAAACCACCAACAACACTTACTTGGCAACATTAATGTGTCTTAACCACAGTTTAACCACAGTTTACCTAATCTTAATCAACCTCTAATTGACGGCCTCTGTGGAGCGTCAGGTGAATTTCCGACTGCTATGCAGAAGGTTGCGGGTTCGATTCCCGCCAGGTACTTGCACCTGGCGGGAATCGAACCCGCAACCTTTATGCTTAAAACATTATTTTTTCTGGTCTGGGTGTTTTCTCTGTAGGTATATATTTACAAAAAAAAGTATAATATGCAGTGTATCCGTTGTCTAGTACCCATTGTACAAGCCTAGTGATTAGTTTGGGGCTAGACTGCGCTGTGTGTAATGTCGTGCAATATTTATTTATTTTTTATCTTACTGTATTTTAACACTCCGATGTTTCGGAGTGTTAAAATTATGTTTTTTTTTTAAATCTTTCGCGCTACAAAATCGATCGTTTGATCACAGAATAAATAATTAGTACTACTAATTAACGCTGCTCACCGCAAGGCCGCTTATAACCGAAGCATCTGGAAATGTATGAGGGAGGCATAAGCCTCCCTAACTAACATAAGTCCAGCAGTGGACTTTTTACACCTGAAATGATGATGACTACTAATTAGTATTAGTAGTGTTAATTAGTGTTAAAGTTAACTACTTTGTTTTGATGTTAAACCGACACATTAATGACTACGCTCAGCTCGCGATGGGAACACCACCGTTAGTTATCAATTAATTGGCTTACCTACATACAAAACTACCTTCACCAATATTCAACTTGAACTTGAAATTATTGTTTTGTTAGTTGTTCAATAACTTATTATTAGTTAATCATTCTTATGTTGTTGTGCCTTTCGGTATGTTTAGTATGGGCGGAGATCAATTATTTTATGAATATAAGTACGTACATATTATGCAGAAGGAATCTTCGTCAAAAATAGCTTTGTTCGTACGTAGGTAAGGTTATTTATTGGAAAAACAGTTGAAACACATTGTAATTTACATACTTTTAATATTCTACAAGAAAAAATGAATAGTTAGAAGGTAATTTTATTATTATTAGATAGTATCATAGTGTCAAATAAAATTAAATACATAAATATGAAATGAATGTCAAATAAAAACGTATTAAATTCATTCGATAGTAGGGACGATAGATCTATACTTAGTAGGTACGGAGTATAAAACATATAGTTTTGTAGATTTATTATGATGATGAACTATTTTCTACATATATTTGGGATACTGACTACCTTATGAGTTTTTTTTTTATAAAAACTCTTCAATGAGTCAGAAATAGTTTCTGCAGTGATTTGTCTGCTTCTTACATCATTTTGTTTGTGTATCGTAGCTACAAATAATTTAGATTTAGGCAGCTAGTCTTAAAAGGATCGTCATGAATTCGTATGGTATAAATGACAAGAATTAACCTTATTTACCTATCTCAAGAGAAACTATGCCTGGAATTATAGGAAATATACGTATACTTACTTAAATAGAAGTGAAAACAAATAGCGTTTATGTAAATCTTACATGTTTCGAAAGAAATTAATAAAACTAACAAATTAATTATGTTAAGCAGCAGAACCTACTCGTGGCACCACCGGTGCTACGCCGTTATGCCTTACTTACACCCTTAGATCCCTAAGATAGTTTCTGTATGAGCGAATAACTTACAAGCCTAAAAACCGCTTTACGCTTACAACATACTCACTCTCAAAATGCCGTAGTATATTAGCAGCTAAGTGACCTCATTTTAAAAATTCGAATACTTTGTTTTGTCTGTCTGTACAAGGACAAAAATTAAAACAGTCATTAATTTACCAAGACGTTTGCAAACAGTTAGCCTAATTTACTAGATGACTCTAGTCTATTAAAGTCAGTCAGTTTAGACTATTTTAAACGCGTGTCCTATTTTATTAAGTGGAGAAAAAAGCTTCCGACACACAGCGTAAATATTGTCTTTACGACTTAGTATTAATATTACAGCGGTTTCACATTCCTCATCCAAGCGATGTTATCGGTTGCCTTCCTCTCGGGAAATCAGGGTCTGCCTTATAAATAGTAGGTAAGTCTTATCGACCATAGCTATATACTGCAAACAGATTTGGGAATATTTTGAAACAGCCAGTCGGCCGCCTGTCTGAAACTTTGATCGTATTTTGTCTAAGGGCCATAGTGATTATATTCTGTTTGCTGAGGCCCCACTAGCTATCTAGCAACCACACTAGCTGGCGTTTTGTGAGCGAGTTCATAGCGAAGCGGCGAAGACGTCGTCGCGGGCTAGCGGCGAGTTCTCAGCGTACGATCCGTGTTCTGTACCAGTAACAGAATGGATTCCGACGAGGACACTGCTATTGGCTTTGTTAATTCGAAGACGGGTGATAATTCATGGCTCATTGATATTAAACTAATTCTCCAATCACGTGTAGATACAATCACAGATTAGCGTGCCATCAATTAAGGAGGTACGTGCAATATTATACAGGCTGAGTCATTTAGATCGCCTTCACGAGGATTTCGTAATAACTATAACTCTCTTAATAACAAACGTGGAATAAGGTCCGGATTGGATTTTGGTTTTGGTTTCTGTCTGTCAGTTTGAAAAGTTCCTGTCAAGGAAAAAGATAAAGCTTTTTTTAACTAATCTGATCTTACTCCACGTTTATTAATAAGGATGTAAAATATTGCGAATAATGCTGAAACTATTTAAGTAGACCTCACATTTAAAATGGCGTTTCGGCCGCAAGTTTCTTTCCAGGATTTGTTTATCTTATAGTTTAGGATATCGCCCTGAAAGCAGGAGGGTTACTGCGGTTCGTTTCGATACGACATCGATACTGTCATACGATGATTCTACTGTCACATTCTGATAGTAGGGTGACAGTAGAACCATCGTTATGACAGTATCGTTGTCGTATCGAAACGAACCGAAGTAACCCTCCAGGTCTAAAGACACACACTGTAGACACAATAACTTATAGCAACAAGACAGAATAAAGACTTCGAAATTGCTAATGCGTGCAAGTCGTGTTACCGTATCTGTGATCAACTGATCATACTTAGTTGATCAAGATCATCTGTCAATCCTCTGTATTGTAATTTTGACATTTTTAACTAGGAACCGGCACAGAGGCTTAGCGAGGCGCTCGTACCGGTAGCTTCGAGTTTCGAGTTTACAGAACAACCCTGGATTTATGATGTACTAGCTGACCCGACAGACGTTGTCCTGCCGTTTAGTATAAAAAAATAAAATTCATCAAAATCGGTTTAGCATTTTTTCTTTCATAAGAACCTTCTCCTGACAATAGCAAACACAACAAATAAAGAATGATCGAAATATGTCTAAAAGTTTAAGTGTGATGCCGTGACCAAGGGAAATAGGGATTGATTTTTATATAATAGACTAGCTGACCCGGCAAACGTTGTTTTGCCTTATAAATTATAGATAATTAAATTTTTCCTGAATTTTCTTTGCTATAAACCTCACGGAGCCCGAGACCTTTCCAACGAATGCAAAACCGTGGAAATTGGTTCGTGCGTTCTGGAGTTATAGCGTCAGGAAGGAAAACCCGACTTATTTTTATATAGTAGACTAGCTGAACCCGCAGACGTTGTCCTGCTCGTTAAATAATACGTCATCGTCATACGTCATCGCTGAGTTTGATTTAGATTTTATAGCTTTTCTTTTTAAATTTTTCCTGAATTTTTTTTGCTATAAACCTCACGGAGCCCGAGACCTTTCCAACGTATGCAAAACCGTGGAAATCGGTTCGTGCGTTCTGGAGTTATAGCGTCAGGAAGGAAAACCCGACTTATTTTTATATAGTAGATAGAAGAAGTTTATACATAACATAATCCAAGGTTGTCATGTAGAACCCTACATCCAGTACCTAAATCAGCAATATACTGCTGACTGCTGATAACCATCAGCAGTCAGCAGTATATTGCTGATTTAGGTACTTGTAGTGCGATCATCGGTGACTCTAGTGGTGTCCAGTTCGGTCATCATAACACTCGATGAACTCATTCAAATTGTCACAATCGCTATAAGTACATTGTAATTTTGGGGTGTCAACACTGAACAGATATTCTAAAAATAACTCTCTATCTTCTCTTTCATTTTCAGAATAAATGATTGTAAATTTTAATATGGTCATTGCCAGTGATGCTGACTGTTGTAGTATCGAGGAAATAGACTAAATGCTTAAAAAACTCAGTCAACTCAACAACGTAGCCAGATAGGGGTTCAGGGTCGATTTAGGGTCTTTCATTTGAGCTCCGAACTGTATTTCGGGTCGGTTTAGTTTCTTAAAGTTCCGAAAACAATTTTGCAAAATATGTTGATTTTACAAAATTTCGCTAAAGATTTCAAAGTGTGATTTCCAACAATTGTACACTTTGGAAATAAACTTTGCTGATATTTGCTTGAAACGATTGAATTGCAATGAATCAACAAAAAAGGCCTCTGACATACCTACTTCGTCTCTACCTAAAATTGATGTTCACTTTTTTAACTGGTTGCCAACTAACAAACGTGCGGTGAAAATACGGGTGTATTCTCGAGAACCGAGGTCACATAGATACAATAAAACTTAATACAAAACTGAGGAATCTACAAAAACTACAGAAACAGATTAAAAGGTAGGAATTTAGATGACAAGTACCGGCAGCTTTTTGCTCTGTCAATGAACACGTATTGCCTACGCGCATACCTAAACCGTGAGAGCACTAAAATATCGCTGGGATAAAACTTACGTCAGAATTTTATTGACCTACAAAAATATCATAGTGAAGCAATGTTCCTTTTTAAGGTTTTTGTTTTTTTTTATGAAATATCTCGTAGATGGTTGCTAGTTTTTACGTGTGATTAAGTTTCTGTCAACAGTTATGCGGCCATTTAAATAAATTTCAGTAACATTTTAGTCGCCTCGCTAAGTATGGGGAACTTTGGTTAGTAGTGTAGGCGACTAAACGAACATTGCACTCGGTTTGGACGATATCCTTGACTTTTTGATCAAAATGTCTGTTACGTTCACGTTTTGACGAGATTTGTCATTTGAATTGTGGGCTAACTAGCCAAGTAACTAATAATATAATGTAAACGTTATTGGTAGGTAGGTACCTATTTATAACTTTAGCTATACTAGCTGCGCACCGCGGTTTCATCCGCGTAAGTCGCGATCCCGCGAGAATATCGAGGAAAAAAAGTAGCCTATGTGTTATTCCAGGTCTCCAGCTATCTACATACCGAGTTTCATGGTAATCGGTTCTGCGATTTTTACTTGATTGAGTAACAAACACACACACATATGTACTCACAAACTCAGCTCAACTTCAGCTTTATAATATTAGTAGGATGGTAGGTTGATAACTTGTTTGAGTTCCGTACTCAAAGGGTAAAAACGGAATCCTTTTACTAAGACTCCACTGTCCGACTATCTGTTTGTCTGTCACCAGGCACCAGTATCTCAATTTACAGCTGTATCTCAGCTAGACAGTCAACATTTCCACAGATGATGTATTTCTGTTGCCCCTAACAAAACAACAAATACTAAAACACAATTAATTAATATTTAAGTCCCATACAATAAACATGATTTTTTTATGATAATATTACGGAACCCGTGTGTGTGCATGTCCGACTCGCACTGGTTTTACATAAATGATGTCATTTTCAATAACCTTTGACATGTTCTTATTAATAGTTGTCCCAATTTATATTTCTTTAGTTAATAAAGCCTGGAATTCAACGGTATAAGCTTATTTTTGAAAGAAGTAAGTAGAACAACTAAATGTATTCTGACTCTACTTAAAACAATGAAACAAAAACATGGAACGTTTCTTCACAAATTATTTGAGAAAAAGTTGGAATTCCTAGAAAGATCCTCGCAGATGTTGCCGACTTGCCGCAAATCGATTTAAGGAACACGTGTGTGAATAATTTGCATTTTTTCATCACGTTTTTGTTCGAGACATTGAATTGTTTTCGCAACAATACAAAAGTTATTTTAAACTCTCACAAACAACCTCCGGCCTCCGTCCGTCACGTCACAAACACTTTGTGGTATCATTAATACACACTAACGAAGCAGGCAGGAAGTGGCAGTATTACCCAAAGAAACAGGAAGTTGCAGTATTACCAGCTTTTACCGACTTTCTTAACTTAATTTTAATATAAATATTGTACAAAATTCCACACATCCGCCATCTACTTAAAACTAAACGCTGCTTGTAATATGGGTGAGATAGATAATCTTCTTCTTCTAATCTTCTAATATATAAAATTTCCATGTCACAATGTTAGTTACCGTACTCCTCCGAAACGGCGCGACCGATTTTTACCAAATTTTATAATGCGTATTCAGTAGGTCTGAGAATCGGCTACTGTCTATAATTTATAAGGCAAAACAACGTTTGTCGGGTCAGATAGTCTTCTTCTATATAAGTTTAATCACTCAAAAAACACTTATAACACATATAACATTCTTCTTCTCATATATAAAATTTCCATGTCACAATGTTAGTTACCGTACTCCTCCGAAACGGCTTGACCGATTTTTATGAAATTTAATATGCGTATTCAGTAGGTCTGAGAGTCGGCTACTATCTATAATTTATAAGGCAAAACAACGTTTGCCGGGTCAGCTAGTGTTAATATAATATTTTTGATGTAAATAAAACCTACTCATGATACATATCACTGTATTTCATAAACTAAACCGTGCTTGTAATATGGGTAAGATAGATAAGGTTAATATAATATTTTAGATGTAAATAAAACCTACTCATGATACAATCACTGTATTTCATAAACCAAACCCTGGTTGTAATATGGGTAACTTAATAGTGTTAATATAATATTTTTAATGTAAATATACCTACTCATGATACAAACAGCATTACCCAGAAGCAGAATATTGATTTTCATAGTAATTTTACACGTAAAACAGAAACAGACAAACATAATTATGTACCTACTGCATATTAGACTAACACATTACACTTTCGCATATGAATTATTAGCAGGTAGGTACCAACAATATTCAAGGCCTTATACCGGCATGTGAACGCGGTCCCCTACTTGCAGTGCCCCTACCTTCTGTCTCCCCTTGTGCAATGAGGCGTTCTTAACGAAGAGTTTAATTAAACGTCGATAGATGTCATTACAAGCATTCTACTGATGTCTTTTTTTCGTTTTTTAATTGTAGACACATCTTCTTGAAGAAAAATGTTAAATACAAAGAACCAACACGTCAGATCGTATTCTGAAATTAAAAAAAGTGTGGTAATCGGGGACTGCCGCGGAAAGCTATTGCATAGCTTTTTTTTTTAATTATTGTGGGTGTTAGGTTTATTTTCGTTACGGAATTTCTTGATTCGGTTTTGATTCGCCCCGGTCAAAGCCCGCGATAAAAGCCATGCAATAGCTTAAAAACGAAGTATATTTATGAATTACAGTCACACAATTGTTTTACTTTTGAACTGGTACCTATATCTGCGAGCTGTAGGGGAATTTACATCCTTACGGTCCGATACCAATCAATATTGGAAAGGCTATTTCTGTCACGCTTAACTCGATTTGATGAGGCAGTGATAGACCCCGAACATCGAATTCAATTTTACAGGTTACAGCGAATTTCGCACCACTAAAATACCAAATCGACGCGTCAATTACTCACGCCGATGTTGACCCGTCAATTCGATGGTCGGTTTCAAAACGATGCTGTCTGATTAGCCCGTCTGATGTGGTAACGACCCTCTGCACTAAAAAAATAAAAGGTAATTTGGGCATAATCCTACTAATATTATAAACACGAAAGTTTGTATGTATGTGATTTTGTTACTCTTTCACGCAAAAACTACTGGACCGATTACGATGACACTTGAAATATACATAGCTGGAGACCTAGAATAACACATAGGCTACTTTTTATCCCGATATTCCTGCGGGATCGGGACTTACGCGGGTGAAACCGCGGGCCGCATCTCGTATTAAAATAGTTTAATAGTGACTAATTGATAAAGTGTCAGATGGGTTTCGTTAAATCCGTTTTGTCCGAGTGAATATTCCAATAGATAAAGGACAGTGAAAATGCGGACTGCAAACAAGCCACCAGCTCTTGAGAAATACCTATTTAAATGTGGCTGTTTGTTCCTACTCCGTCTAGGAAGGTAAGTTAATTCAATATCTAGTAACCGCAACTTCTGAAATCTCCTGGAATATTCAGTCGGACGGATTCTAAGTTTAGAATTCACAATGGTAGCGTTTAGATATGCTCTTAATTAGATTGGGATGGGGTTATTGTTCCTTTGTTTTTATGGTTACTTCTACAATAATATTAGAAAGACTACGAGTAACAAATAGAAATGGAGATCTAACTCTCATAGTAAACCCGGTAAAAATGTGTTCCAAAGTCAACCATCGCGCCGACATTCCGCACACTGGATTATATTATTGATGACATGACTGACAATAAGTACGGACATAGTGGATAGTGTTAAACAGTGGGGGATCAGTCATTTAATGTGAACTTAATAGTTGGGTTTGAACTTCGTCTAGGCAAATATTAATTTAAAAAATCTGAGGGTGTTCATGGAAACAGAAAACATGTTTATTGTTCTGGTCGGTGCTGGAAACAATATCCAAAACATTAAAAGTGACAACCTTTTGCGTAGGTTATATTTTCTTCAACTAGGCTTAGTTTCCATACTGTTTCTTATTTGTACTGTGGTTTGGCGATCAAGTCGTCAATTTTCAAAAGTCTGCAATATCCGTGGAACATGTTTTGAAACAAATGCGAGTTCCATATATATTCTGAGTTCGTTGTAGAAAGAGGAAAGATTTGTATTTGTGTGTCTGTCTGTATGTTTGTAATTAATTAAGTAACTCAAAACTACTAAACCGATTTTAAAAATTCTTTCTCCATTGGAAAGCAACAATCACCCTGAGTAACACGTTTTAATCCCGATATTCTCACGGGATCGAGAGGCAGCTAGTTAATAATAAACATTAGTCTTTGCTATCTAAAGTCTTCGTACATCGGAACGTTTTGATACGTTGGTAACATAGATGCTTGTATATTGGGGGTAATCTCCGAAACCACTGTACTGATTAAAAAAAAAACTTTCAACATAGAAAGCTACAATATCACGGAGTTATAAATGCTTCTTTTGATCCCGACATTTCAACGGGGTCGAACTTACACGGGTGCAACCGTGGAACGCAGTATTTGCTAAAACGGTAGATTCTGTAGAATGACAAATCACATCTCAGCCAATCCTGAAGAAGAGACCTGTAGGCCGATCATGTATGCAGTGATAATCACTGAAGTGAGTGGTTTTCGCTTGAGTTAGCCGTTTCGAAACGTCAAACACCTAGTAAAGGTCTCGAAACGTTGAGTATTGAAACAATGCTGAAAGTTATAAACATCACGCGATTAAAACCGAAAAATTAGTTTAATTTTTATCCAACATCGCGAAAACAAACAAAAATTCTTCGAATTTTTTTCAAGTGAAAGAATAAGACGGATGAATAGTCGTAAAAGGTCAACACTATTTCGAAACCGGTAAAGTGCGCTTTATGAATGGCCCAAACTCGGTCAGTCATTTGAAACATCGTATTCAAAAAGAGTACTTGAGCGATTCCGCCAGCAAACCCAACCGGTGCGTGTGCGAAATACACCACACCAAAAACAAAAACTATCTTCATGCTTAAAAAAACCTAAGCGGCTTGAATCAAAATTTTAAAATTGACACAATGTCAAAAACAAGTTTACATGATTATTGTCTAAAATATGTATAAAGGAAATTTCTTAACATAAAACTTGAATTAAAATTATATCCCACCGTTATCTATCAAGCGACTGGAAACAAGTAAAGTCCATTAAACTTAAAACGAAGGGCACGTCATAAACTGAATACAAAGGACAGTATTGACCACACATAATATGACCCGTAAAACAAACATAAAAACTAGACGAGCTGTCAATAAATCAGTTGTCAGGATATTTCTGACGACATCTGTGAAACAGGCCCTGCCGACAGACGACGAAGCGAAGACGTCTCCTTGGAGTCAACTTTGGTTTTTTAAAACGAACTTTTCCAAATATTTCATCTTTTACCCACGTTCCACGGTTTTCCTCGCGTTTTATTGATCTTTTTAAGGAAAAATCGAAATAAATATTTTTTCGTTTTGCGGCCAACATAAATATTTGAAATAAATTAAAGAGATAGATACATAGAATAACGCTTTATTTGCACAACTCAAGGTACAATACAAAATGTTACAAAACGCTCAGGCAAGTATAGTTACTTAGAAGAAGCAGTATAAGTCGAGCAAGTGCTCTACGGGTAATAAAATCTAAGACTTAATTTTATTAACTTCCAAGTGCAGGCTTTTTATTTTTTCTTCAATATTTTATTAGGTAGAAATATTTTTAAAGCCTAGCGCAGGCTTAAGCACTTAAAAATAGAATATTTTATTAGGTAGTATTAAAAGGTTTTGTAATCAGAGATTCGTAAATATCTATCCCGTTTAAGTTTATAAATAAATAAATAAATTCTGTAAACAACACACAGCGCTATCTAGCCCCGTGGTAAGCTACTAAGCTTGTGTTACGGTGACTAGACAACGGATATAATACTTATATTTATTTTTCTTTTGTAAATACATACATATTATACATAGAGGGACACCCTAAGATTATGGCACAGGTTTATGGTTATTAAAGCATTGTATCCACTAGCACCAACGAACTCAGAATATATATGGAACTCGCATTTGTTTCAAAACATGTTCCACGGATATTGCAGACTTTTGAAAATTGACGACTTGATCGCCAAACCACAGTACAAATAAGGAACAGTATGGAAACTAAGCCTAGTTGAAGAAAATATAACCTACGCAAAAGGGTTGTCACTTTTAATGTTTTGGATATTGTTTCCAGCACCGACCAGAACAATAAACATGTTTTCTGTTTCCATGAACACCCTCAGATTTTTTTAAATTAATATTTGCCTAGACGAAGTTAAAACCCAACTATTTAGTTCACATTAAATGACTGATCCCCCACTGTTTAACACTATCCACTATGTCCGTACTTATTGTCAGTCATGTCATCAATAATACAATCCAGTGCGCGGAATGTCTGCGCGATGGTTGACTTTGGAACACATTTTTACCGGGTTTACTATGAGAGTTAGATCTCCATTTCTATTTGTTACTCGTAGACTCGCACAAAGTCGGCAACTATGCTTTGTCTTTAAATAATGCCATGACTAATTTGTCAATGACAAATCGAAAAATGTGTCAGCCTTTATTTTAGCGATACCCATACCCATAGCCATAGCCTTACATTGATCATGCACATGTTTACACATCCGTAGTTTTAAAACGCTGAATAAGTAAATCTTTGATCGTTAGTTAGACGCCCCGTAAAGCAGGACATAAATCAATTAATGAATACATAGACATATTTTACAATAAAATTATTTACGTCGTAAAGGAGTCGCTCGAAGACAAATTAAGGATGATTTCGTGATTTGTGCTAGACAGTGCCGTGTACGGGCCGGGACGGAGATGGGCTCCTTTGTGCGAAATCTGTCTTCATACAAAAGTAGGCCGTGACCGACACAGCTCGGCCCAATCTAGTAAAAATCATTCTTAATATACGTAATATTCAACATGATCCTACAATCTAATCTAATGCAGTCAGAGATAGTATGTGAGGTCTCGGTATACTAGCTAACGTCAATATCATTATAGTTTTTGAACACAAGAACACAAAGAAATTGAAGGTAATGGCAAATTAGGCAACATAGGCACATCTTTTACTGCAATCATGTACGAGCATTCCTTCTGCAGCTCACAGTGTTGCCGCGTTTCGTCATTTAACATGTTGTCAACAAAGTCTTGTCTAAGGACGTACCGTGACGCCATTGCCACCTGATGTCGAACTGCAGACACGGTATTATGTAAACAACGAACCAGCAGCTTTCTGCCACATAAATCAAGAACAAGCGATAAGGCCGCCTATTTGTACAATATGTATGTGTCTAATGTTCCAGCTTTTATGTATGTGATTGTTTATGTTATAAATCTATTTAACTAAATCTTTAATCTGTCTAGCTAACTAAAGGATCGGTTCAAAAGAAATAGGGCGATTTATTGCATAGGCATAGTAACAATACCTTCTATTAGATTCTTAAAGTTGCTTTGAGAGTTAAAATTAGACAGTCAAGGATTTTCTACAACCTGTTAGCGTGTGACGGTCAAATCTTTTAGGTGATTTAGCATCAAGATACAATTTTTTAAACAACTAAATTGAAATAAACAATTTAGAAAAAGAGTAGTTTAAAGCTTCTCTATTATTTTTGTGTCTTTTTTGTTGTTGTGTCTAGATGGAAAAAAGCTTTTTAACGCACTCAAGAAGACCAGAAGTTACGCATATGTTTACACTTCATAAGTACCAGCCCCTAGTATTAGCCCCACTTTGATTAACTAATTTTCTATATTTTGCTCGTCAAAATGACAAAAATCTTCAAACTGGTGAAAATGTGAAGTGTCGTTATGAGGCTGGACTACGCATTATCACATTCATATAAGTTTTTACCCGACTGCGCGACGCAGAGAAGGGTTATGTGTTTATCAGTCTAAGTATTTTGTATGTATGTTTGTTCCTATGTGGCGCTCCAGAGGCCAAACGGATGGAACGATTTTGATTATTCGCACGTCAATCGATTCGTCTTAATCCTGAGAGTGTCACTAAAGACATGACAGTTATCAAAATTCAAAATGGCGAACACCAGACGCCATATTGTAAAAAAGAAAATAAGAAACATTTACTGACTATATCGAGTGGGATATCGTCGAATAGGTATTCATCTACAGCGGTTTAAAGTTGGTTAAAAGTCGTCCATACCTTAGATTATAGCAACTTACTAAATACTCCTCAACTTAATAACCCCCTCAATGAAATGATGCGATTGCTATTAAAATAAAATAAAATTGATAAAATAATGCTGACTAAAAAGCGGAAAATATTTTTTTTTATAAAAATTTAAAAAACCTTAAATAAAAGCATATACATAATAAAATCTAAAAATAAAATAAAACAAGTCCAGTAGTCACAAAACATAGTGACTTAAACAGTCGGGGACCCATTATTGAAATGGTATAGGTACGATGAGCTAGATTTTAGGTAGTCTATGGGTCCCGACTGTTAAAGTCGCTATGTTTTGTGACTTGTTTTATTTCTTTTTAGTTTTTATTATGTAGGGATATGCTATTATTTAAAGTTTTTTTTTCTACACAGTCGATAGAATTTGCCAGCAGTTATTATAACTATGTATTTATATATAGTAATGTATTATTTACCGCACCCAAGTCGACGCTTTAATATCTATGCTATACCATAAATGACAAAGGTCATCAGGTAAGTTTGACCAAGACTTACTTAAAAGCCAATGCCTTCACAGCGGTCGTCGGTGGGAATTTTTATAGTAACTTAGGACAATACTAGTACACAACGCACCAAGTATGTACATACCTACATATTATAATAAAAATAATTTATTATATATTTTTCAATTAGGTCGATAATTTAACTAATGATCTGTGCTATATATAGCAGTGATTTTGTTAACTGATCTATGGAGACTTCTCTCCCGCCTACCCTAATCTAGGCGAGTAATTTTCTTATTCCTGTCCTTACTCTAAATATAGGCAGACTTCACAGTACGTCTTTTTTTTTGCCATCATCACGTCGTTTTCCTCCATCTCACTCATAAAATAACCCAATCAAGACAGCCCAATCGAGTCTAACCACCTACTCTAAAACTTTGGGCCTCTACTTTGATTCTACGAACGACAAAAGAAACGATAATTCCAGAAGAAAATCTGTCATCCATCCGTCTGAAATTTTCATTTTCGGACGGTTTAAAGGACGGATGGCAGATTTTCTTTCTTTCGTTCGTAGAATTAAAGTTGGTCCTCCTGGTCTTTAATTAAAAAGTACAACTTGGGTATTTATTTTAACAACACACTAGAACGGCAGATACCTAATTATAATTAAAACAATTAGATACTTGTATCTCTTAATAGGATTTGTGTTACTGGTAGATATCCACGATATACCGTCAAGGGCGACCACCGGTTACAATGGCGTAACAACATTGTTTATTATTTTCCCACACTTAATACCGGCTAAATATTATAATCACCATCTCGGGATAACATATTTTTCATTGTTTTTTGTTGAATGATAAATAATTGATAGTTATGTAACAAGTTTTATGAAAATTAGTTATTATAATAAGAGATAAGAAAACCTACGTTAAATGGTCTGTAATGGGTTTGATCTTCATTGTGAGACAAAACATATACTTCGTTTTTTAATTTCAGACTACGATGTGACGTTTTGTTTCTTTGCATTTGATGTTTTTTCTTCACACACATTCTTACAAACAAACACACACATTCTTACGACTTAGGCAACTTTTAGAGCATTAAATCAAAAATAAATAAACAAAGAATTGTGCTCTTTTCTCTGTGTGTAAGTTATTAAGTAAATTAAGCTACTTCGATTTTATTATATTCTACTGAACACAAGACACTTGACAACAATAGATTTCTCAAAATATTTAATGTCAACGGGTTTACATAGTTATAAGGGCCCTATACTGAAAAACTGAAAATCCATGTCGGGCGCATCGAAAATTGTTGATTATTTCATGACGGAATGTCGTAGAACTTTTTTTTGTGTACAGATTGTAGGCGACATTGTTTCCGATATTTTAGTGCAGTTTTCATACAAATATGTCGAAACGTATTGAAGCCTATCGACATTTTAGCCAAATCAGACATTTTTTGTCTAAAATTTGGATAGGCTTTGCACCAATAGGAGGTTCTTGTCTTAAAACTACACCAAAATGTAGGAAACAATGTCACCTACAATCTGTACACAAAAAAAAGTTCTACGACATTCCGTCATGAAATAATCAACAATTTTCGATGAGCCCGACAGGGATTTTCGGTTTCAAGGTCGTTGGCGTTGTTATTCCTCTTAAACATTTGTTTGAATATTGATCTAAGAGGAAGACATTAAAATTTCCGTCAACTTTTATTCTAATTATAATTAGTTTTGATTTGATTAAATTAAGTAAATAGTAAAAAAAAAACAGTTATTATAAGTAACTTTAGGAAAATATTCTGTAGCCTTTCTTGTTTTCTAGCTTTTAATAATATTAAAGTGACACTTCTTAAATCCTAATAGGTACCTACCTATAACTAAGCCGAACTAAGCGAAGAAATAGTTTACAGCGCGTTGCGCGAAATCTGTTTAAGATTGTACTATTTTGGAGGTATTCTGTTTGTTTTTCCTCATCCGAAATAGGTATAGGTAATCTTTCTGAAACCACAGAAAACAATCAGGGCACGTGTCTCCGCGTATAGATCTTTGTGCTTAGAACAATAGACTAACCACCGTTATTATGTATCTGGGCTAACCACGGGCCGAGTTTGTCCATTTCGAAGCAAACGTCGCGTCGTGCGACCTCGCTTCTTGTATGCCACCCTGGTGCTTCACATCACATTATATAACAATTGTGTTTGCAAGCCAGGTCCACGCCCCGTTCTTAATGTTGGTCATGTAAGTGAATTGATTTCTTACTTTTTTAAGTAGGACAATAAATAAAAATTAGTAGGTTAGTACGTGAGTAATTAGTTACGAGTTTAATTCAACGTATTATTTTGAAGCCGCTTTCCGACCGCAAAAGAGAATGAGAGAGAGATGAAAAAGAGTCGTGGCTATGAAATAAATCGATTTATATTCGAATAAGTCGAAATGGTCATTGAGTCATACATATCTCTTTGCGGTGGGAACCCGGCTTTACGTTTTGTCCATAGTTAAACTATTTAAAACTCCTATTTTATCGAAAGGTCATATACTTATATATTTGGAGCTTATAGTTTGTTTATTATGCTAAACACCCGAGCTTTCCTAAAGCCCGTTTCTTACATTCTAAAATAAAAATTGATAGCCCTATTTCGTGCGTGTGCGCAATCTAGTTAAAGGTTGCCGCCTCTCAAATACCTCTATTACTCCCATTAAAGTGGCATAAACTACCGCCATTAGACGTGTTCTTGTTACGAGAGTGACGTTTAACCGCATTTCTAGTTGATTGCACCTATTAGGCCTCTCTGTGTTACGCACTTAGCTTTTCGCGGTCTTCGTGTGCTGTTAAAATATGCCCCTAGTGCAGCTCTTGCGCTACATCTCCACCGGCGGCTGCGGCGCGTTATAACGCACCGCAGCCGCCGGAGGAGATTTATACAGAGTGATTTATTTTAGGGAACCAGTATAACCTAAGTGCAGGTTCTCTGTCACTGGTTGCCTCAAGTTAACCACCCGGTATAAATAAGAACGTGCGCGTGACGTACCTGCCTTCTTGCTATGCTATTTGACACTCACGCTAGTTTTTGGCCGCAATATTACAGTAGCGACAGTAGAAACTATTGAGCGAAAATGCGCCTCCAGAGGGCGAGAATTTTGTAATATTGATTTTCTATGCACTATGTTGTCACCCAGGCATTACGTATCGGCTCCCGTCCGCTTGCCAGTTTACTTCTTGGTCTGTATTCTGAAAAATAGGTATAAATAGAATCGTAGATTTATCATATTTTAAGTACCAAATTGTTTTCGGTACGCCCCAACGCCAGGGCAAACAGCCCTTATTTTCTAATATCATGGAGGAGTAGGTCGTTATTTAAAAATGTTTTATATAAAAACGATATTATTCGAGAGTCGGCAAGTGATGTTTTCTAACCACAAAACATTAACGGTAAAAATTTGTTTGTGCTATTTCAAACAAATTGATTCCATTTAAAAAGCATTAGTAATAATTCGTTCAAATGGCAATATTCGGCCCCACAAACAATCAAAACACTCGTTATCTAAGTTCACAAAGCGTTGAGTAACAACTTTACCAATCCACAGTAAAGTAAATGTAAGTACAGTCGGGTGCAGTGAAGGACAGACTGACATTTCACCGCTGTTCATATTACTATAACAAAACTGGGTACTGACGGTTGCGAAAACCGTAACTGTAAGCCACATTGCGGTTACAACATTGACGGATATAAAATGATTCCCTGTGTTTTATCTTATATGTTATGAATTGCTTTACAACAGATCTGTTTGTTGAGTTTTTTAGACAAAACAACACAAGAGTGATTTAAATTACTCGACTAAAAACCATTTTATTACATTGCGAACACCTATAACCGAATTAATAAAAAAATACATAACTTACGCCAATAATTCGTTTCCTTGCCAAAATAAAAAACTTATAAACATTATTATACAATTTCCTTAAGAACCACCAGACTACAGACTCTATCATCCATATCCTCAAAGGAACTAATGAGTGGCTTAATGCTTTTGTCTTGCTCTTGTGAGTGATAATTGACGTCAGCAAAAATGTGACAAAAGCTGATTCTACATTGCCAAAAGTCGGGTCGTTTGTGAATACGGCTGTTTATCAGCCCGATTTCTTTTCAATTTATCGAGCAACGGAAAGTCGGCAGTCCAGTCTGCAAGAGCCCATGCATTTACCTCACAAGTGGGCGAGATTTGTTTAACATAGATTACTCGCTCAAACGATTTACTTGCAATTTTGTAAGTAAATCGTTAGGTACCTACATAAACGAAGCGGCGAATGCTTGTATGTTTGAAACAAATTATGCAATTTTATAATAGAAATGCAACAATTGTGGCTTCCGCATTTCTTTTATCTTCCTGACTTGCGTTTGATTTTACTTGAGTTGAACAACAAGCTGCAAATATCTGTCCATACAACAAACTAACTAGGTATACATATGTAGATTATTAAGAAGATATACTAATTTTATCACACGTCATTTTGCCACTGGAGTGCTATTTTTAACAGACTTCAAAGAAAGAGGAGGTTCTCAATTCCACCCGTAGGTATATATTGTTTGTATGTAGGTACGTCTGAATAGTAAACATAGTAATTTACTGCATTCACCGAGAATGAATAAGAATGAAGTAAATTACTATTTTTATAACTTCTTTCAATATAATCGGTTTCTAAAGAACTAGATACACATTGATGGAGCACTTGAAACCATCTTCTCATCAAAAAACTCCTCAATTATTAAAATCACGAATAGAATTTTGCACTAAAAAGGGTGAAATTTCATATTTTTTAGAAAATTCAAATCCCAACTTCAAAAAAATGGACATAAATCTAAACCGGTGCAACCAACTTATCTGTTTTATAAGCTGAAGTCGGGCAATTTTACTGGGTAAATCCAGATTGTGTGTAGTGAATAACTGCCCGACTTTTGTTTTTATTTGTTTTAGATTATTTTGATGATAGTCGCTAGGAAAATGATCACTTTCTCAGGCTGTATGTATAGTTGGAAATTTCTGGATCTTACTCAACTTTTTCGTTTATTTCGCAGGAGAGCGCCGGTGCGGACACCCCGCAGTGCCACCAAATGCAAGGGTCTCGCTCCCAAACTCAAACGAAATCGTCCCTGGGACGATAGCCACATACGAATGTGATGATGGATATGAGCTCTTCGGAGCTCAACAGAGAGAATGCACCCTGAGGGGCGATTGGACCCTGGATCCTCCGTTTTGTGGTAAGAATATACGAAACATATAATAGGGACATGCACATAACATGTACTTACACATATCACATGTTTTACATAATAACACTACTCCTGAACACTCACTCCTGAAACACCACAGTTAAATTCAAGTTTCTGACAGAATAAATAACAATAAATCAATAAATTCTGTGAACAACACACAGCGCAATCTAGCCACTCGGTAAGCTACTTAGCTAAAATGACTAGACAACGGATACTTAAATATTTTTATTTTGAAAATACCTACTTTCATATTATACATAGAGAGGCACCCAGACCAGAAACAAATATTTATTTTAAGGCATAAATACCCGGCGGGAATCGAACCCGCAACCTTCTGCATTACAGTGGGTCATTCGCACGACGCGCCACAGAGGTCGTCAAAGAATAGATGTAAGCTACGGTAGTAAATATAAAATACCTACAGTACAATATATTACTTATATCTATTCACAGAGCGGTAGCGGATAACGAGATTGGAATCTAACTTACTTTTTATTAACTTAGGTACAAACGTAGCATTCCGGAAGCCAGCTAACCAATCGACAACAGTGCGAGGTGGTGCAGCGGCCAACGGCAACGACGGCGAGCGGACTACAGAACACGACGGCAAGAGGTGTACCGAGACCCAGAGAGAAGCCTCGCCGTGGTGGCAAGTGGATCTACTTCGGCATTATGCTGTCAAAGTCGTCAGGGTCACAACCAGGGGATGCTGTGGTAAGTCACATTTGTTAGGTCATTAATTTTTTTAGGGTTCCGTACCCAAAGAGTAAAAACGGGACTCTATATTACTGAGGCTCCCTGTCTGTCACCAGTCTGTATCTCATGAACCGTGATAGCTAGATAGTTGTTTTCACAGATGATGTATTTCTGTAGCCGCTATAACAACAAGTACAAAGTAAAACAAATATTTAAGGGGTGCTCTCATCCAATAAAACTGTTTTTTTTTTTTATATTTTAACACAACGATATAGTGGTTTATTTTTACCACTGGCACCACCTAGTGCCGGAAATAGTAAAAATAAATGCTAACATTGCGTTGTCAAGGATTTTTGTACCCTTCGTGCGCGAGTCCCACTCGCACTTGGCCGGTTCTTCTATATATTTTAAAATTTAAAAATAAATTATAGTGATAATAGCGAAACCCTGCCATTCCATTTCCCAGTATTCATATTATTTATTGAAAGTACCTAATGGGGAATTGGGGATAAGGGGGCGTCCATAAATTACGTGAGATGTTTAAGGGGAGGAGGGGGTCGAGTCAAATCTCATCTAATCTTACGTTGGTGAGAGGGAGGGTCTCGGCAAATATCACGCATTTTTTTTCTGATTGAAACAAAAAAAAAATACTATTTTGGTCCATTTAATCCAGATTGTACACACTGAAAAAAATGTCTGCTACCGGAGCTGTATTTTACTGCTCCAGTAACTGAACACACTCTACAGTTTGTTGGTCGTAAATAAAACCAAGAAGCATTTTTTTTTCTTTTTACAATAACAATCCAACGCGTTTACGTAAGAAACCCTCATTTTGAAAAATCTCATGTGAGATTGGAGGATGGGGGAGGGGGTTGAATAAAATCTCACGACATCTCACCAGGGGGGGAGGAGGGACAGAAAATTTCAAAAAACACCTCACGTAATTTATGGACGCCCCCTAATTAGGCAGTTAAACATTTCTAGATTGTGGTTTGTTCTTTGTATGAGTCAGTCTCGCTCAAATCTGCCACAACAACTATGCCTACGTTTTCTTGATACCTACCTCCAACTAACTTTCTAAACATAATGAACAATAATGAAGATGGACTTATAACAGTTATGTCCTAGTGACACAGGTAGGAATACTATACAAAATAATACCAGCTCTTCCATAATCGTTGTTTTAATGCATAAATAACCATAAAAGTGGTTTCAAATTAGCTATAACTGTTTGCAATTGTAAAATATTTAACTTAATACTTGCGAAAACTTGATTGATTAGTTAATAATTATAATCTTAGAAATATTGCATGACCAGTAATAATTGCACCGTACGAGACAAGCGAAAGCCAACCGCTTTAACTAAGTTAGCTTTGGTTAGCTCCGCACAGTTAAGCCATATTTTCGTACACCCACCGCGAGCAATGCCAGTTAAAGCATATTATAGCTGTTTAAAAACTGGCGGGCTAAGCTAAGCTAAATTAGTGTAGTTGGAGGTAGACGGTCGGTCGGCTTTATCATACTCGCGAGCTCCCGCTAATGCTTATAATTACATAGAGCAAACTATTTTTTATATTGATTAATATTGCTTTTTATTCAGCTCCTGGTAAACAGGAGGTCAGGGGAAGACCTTGAAACGTCGGGTGTTGAGAAATGCTTATTATAATAAAAGTAGGGCGATTAAAAACGAAAAATTACTTTAATTTCATTTCAGCATCGCAAAAACAGAAAATAAGTCAATTTATTTGGTCATTAATTAAATTTAGTTTGAATATCCTCAGACACCGCTTTATATAAAATATGAAAAATTTATCAAACATGTCGTAAAGACACGATAAAATTTAGAAATGTTCACAAATGAATGCATAACGGAATAATTTTATTTGTTCGCCCACTATAAAAACTACAAGTTACCATATTTAGCCAATTATTGGTAATTAAGTAAATATGTAAGTCTACGTCGGTCGTCGGTGGCTATTAGCTTGTCCTTTGTTGAAATGCATTCGAAACCAAAGGTTCGAAGTCAAGGTTATGAATCGAATCGAATAAATAACATGATCAAATATGCAAAATAATTATTATATTGCTCATTCGTACGTTCGGGTTGAAAATCGTGTTAAAAACGAAGACGGTGTTAGTTGATTTTCAATACGAAGGCTATGGCCTGTGGGCACCATGTTTTGTTCATTAGACATGATAATGATGATGGCCACGTCAATTGCAACAGTGCCATATCTACAGAATAGTGCGGAATAATGCGGCTACAAATCACTTCAATAAAGAAAACAAAAAAAAAATACAAAATAATTGATTCAAAAAGACAAAATATAAATAACAATAGGAGCTCCTCTGTTAACTTATAAAACTAGTGTTAGAGGAGAAAACAACATTGTTAGTTGTATTTTCAATTTACTTGTTTCACCTTTATGCCTTTATTACGAATAATAGACGTGGACTTTTATTGACAAGAACTTATAAAAAAACATAGGTACAGAAATAAAACATGAAACAATTATTCGACCTTAGCCCGTGTTTATTAAAGGAGTAACTATCTAATGAAAGTTTACCTTGGAATTACCGCCTGAACCTATGACCGTAATATTATGAAACTACATCCATCACCATATTTATTATTAAGTAGGTATCGATCCAGTTACAAGCCTACGTTACCTAGACCAATATACGAGATATTTCAAATTGAAAGTCCACACATCGAATGCGATGACAGCCGATATTTGTGGTTGACAGTCGGTGATGTCGGCATACGGTAATGCAATATATCGATTTTCCACTATTCCTGGCTTTGAAATTGGTATTAGTACAGGAATACTCAATTTAATAGAAATGGTTAGCAAATGATGTAGGTACACCTGATGTTTGAACGCTGTATTATTAATTATATTTATCTTTTGTGATTTTAATCTTCTATTTTTACTTCAGGTCACCAGCCTCTCCAAGATCTGGAGATCAGGGTGGGCAACAGCAGTTCTGACCTGCAACGGAATCCACTTTGCGCTTGGTTCCCCGGGACAATAGGTAAGAATGAGTAGCTAATAGTTTTATTGTGTAACTAAGTGTAATTAGTGCATTTCTAACTTTATTTACTTTACAATTGTTAATCTGTAATTTAATGTAATAAGCTAATTTGACCCAGTGTACGACAAAAGGCTCCTCTTAGAAGGTAACCCTTTAGTTCAGTTAGAAGCCACGGAAGCCTATTTCGGATTGGCAAATGTCCCATGCCTTGGACATGTGTCGGTTTCCTCACAATATAGGTACCTACTTACTTTCTTTCCCCTTCGTCGTTAGGGCAATGTTAACAATAATAGTAGATTGTATAACAAGGGAGCAAAATAGTATTTTTACGGCGAGGGCGTTACTTTGAATCACGAGCAAAGCGAGGAATTCTAGAATAGAATCCCGAGCGTAGCGAGGGATTCTAACGTAGAATTCTGAGCGCAGCGAGGGATTCAAAGTATATATCGCCCGAGGCAAAAATAATTTGCTCTCGAGTCATATACTCTACTTTTCATCCCCTTTCTATGAGAAAATAAATAAGATATGGTGTTACGTAATTCGTGAATATACCTGAAACTAATGAAACTCATGAAACTAACGAAACTATCGAAACTAACGAAACTAATGAAACTCACGAAACTAACGAAACTAACGAAACTATCGAAACTAACGAAACTAATGAAACTCACGAAACTAACGAAACTAATGAAACTAACGAAACTAATGAAACTAATGAAACATAGAAACTAATGAAACTCACGAAACTAACGAAACAAACGAAACTAACGAAACTCATTAAACTAATGAAACTAACGAAACTAATGAAACTGACGAAAATAATGAAACTCACGGAACTAACGAAACTAACGAAACAAACGAAACTAATGAAACTAACGAAACTCATGAAACTAATGATACTAATGAAACTCACGAAACTAACGAAACTAATGAAACTAATGAAACTAACGAAACTAACGAAACTAACGAAACTAACGAAACTAACGAAACTGACGAAAATAATGAAACTAATGAAACACATGAAACACATGAAACTAATGAAACTAATGAAACAAATGAAACTAATGAAACTAATGAAACTAATGAAGCAAATGAAACTAATGAAACTAATAAAACTAATGACACTAATGAAACTAATAAAATAAATAAATTCTGTGAACAACACACAGCGCCATCTAGCCCCGTGGTAAGCGACTAAGCTTGTGTTACGGTGACTCAACACATATCAGCCAGTAATTCATATAATTTACGTTTGATTTCTATGAATGATACATAATGTTCCAAATTCAAATTTACTTTGCTCCCGCCTATTTTATTTTGCTCCCGCCTATTTTATTTTGCTCCCGCCTGTTTTACTTTGCTCCCGGCTGTTTATCTCTTAACAGAAAAGAGCTACTTTGGTCGCACTTATAGAGGACCAAAGCGACACTTTTCGAATAGATGGGATGAAAACAATCTTAAAGGATGAGACATTGGTGTGCAGTCGGCCAGGATTTGAAGGACCTGGGAAGGAATCTATTACTAAACCAGCACTACTCTACTCTACCAAACGGAATATTATTGTAAAAGGGAGTTTCATTTGGAGCATTTCTGGGAACGAGGGATTTGAAACGATACCACTAGGTATATAGGCTACGAGGCTGTAACTAACTGTAACATTATGCTGAGAGGCGAGAAATCAATAGCCGTTGCTGAGTGTTCCCGAAGTCAATAGTTTACGATTGCAAAAGTGCCGGTTTAAGAGAAGTGAGACCTAGTTTTTGATCATAAAATTGCTTCACGGTTTAAGACCGTGACCCGTTTTGCCTACTGGCTACAAAGTAGGTACCTTCCTACTATTTAACTAGAACAACTATTTCCATAGATATAGGGACTTGAATAAGTACGTACTGCAATAAGACAACGTTGACTTGGCTTGCGTTTGTACTAAATCGTTAGATACATAATATATCCGTGTCTGGTGATGCTAGCGACGGATCAAACACCTATTGGTTTTCAAAATCGTTACTGATCCCTTTCGTATATTGAAATAGAAAAGCTGTTATATTCCTAGACCTCAGCTATCAACATTTTATGTTTCATCATAACTGTTTCAGTAGTCCTTGCTTGTAAAGGTTTAGGTAGGTATGTACATTTGGCATACTTTTTAGTGTTCAAATTAGCTAACATAAACGAACCAATGGCTTGCTTCTGATATTTCTTTTACAGGCCTTGTCACGTCTGACGATAATTATTACAGTAATAAAATTTCGACAGTATTTTACAAATTTACACAGTGTAAGACGTAATCGAGTGTATATTAACACAGCAATCACGTACGAACTCAACGTGGTTCAACTATAAATACAGTGTTGCAACGCTAATCCAATTTGAAGAATTGTAACCCAATTTCATTTTGGAAGAAAGCTATTGTTTCGCGGTTGCGTTATCGAGAATAAACATTATGATAGATCGAATCCATGTTTGTGAAAACAATATAAAAAATAACATTTAAAAGGCGATTTCAGCAATAAGGCTTGACGCAAACGGGCCACTGACCACAGCCACATTTTGTATATACGATTTTAAACTTACATGGTTGTTTTTACTACAAATATTATTATACAACGGAGTATTTACCATGTTTAAATTTGTTTTTTAACGGAGCTCGATATTTCGCCAGTAATTTTACCTGGCTTGTTCACGAGACCAACAAGCCACTTGAAATTACTGGCGAAATATCGAGATCCGTTAAAAAACAAATTTAAACATGGTAAATAACCCGTTGTATACCTAATAATATTTTGTATAGACCTGTGGTCGGTGACGGTCTGGCGAAATATCACTATTTCCGGCTAACCGGAGTTGATATCCGGATAATACGTATCTTAATCGGGGTCCAAAAGCTATCTGCATCTGAATTTGGTTGAAATCGGATGAGGCGTTTCTAAGATTATCGCGGTCATAGAACATAAAAATAGGTTCTATTGCGTTAATCGTACCCATCAAATCATTTTTAGGGTTCCGTACCTAAAGGTAAAAACGGGACCCTATTACTGAGACTTCGCTGTCTGTCTGTCTGTCCGTCCGTCCGTCCGTCCGTCCGTCCGTCTGTCCGTCTATCACCAGGCTGTATCTCATTTTAGTATCTTCCGATTATCTTCCAAAAACAGACATCTGTCATTTATAATTTTATTATGCACCCGAATCACATAATGAACTACATAAGTTAAGCTGAGAAGTTAAGTAATAAAATACCTAGATGTACGATGTAATCGTTCTTATGTAGATACAAATAGGCAATTATGTGTACAAGTCAATCAAAAGAAAGTGGAAATCGTGTCACGAGAGTTTCACAGGCTCTCTCGTCATGTGAACCTATTGCCAGCCGGTTTCTATGCGTTTTATAGTACTTATACACAGGTCGTATAAGTGTGTATGTAGGTAGATATAGATAATGTTACATACTTAATACTTAAGAGGATAGTCTCCATTCTCTTTCTCCATACAAACGTAGTTTAATTAAAATAATTAATAAATAATTAAAATTTTCTAATTAAAATAATAATAAAAAATAATAAAATGAAAACAATAAAAAGGTAGATGCATAATCATGACAGATATAAGTTTTATGGCATAAACATATTTGCTCTAATGTCTTCATCCAGGGAGGAAAATTTAAACTACGTTTGTATGGAGAAAGAGAATGGAGACTATCCTCTTAATGGACCTTTGTGGCTCGGTCGGCGAACATCCGCCAATGACGTTTGGGACTCACTCGTAGAAATATCGAAAATAATTTTATAATAATTTTTGTTCCGATATTTCGACAAAAGTGAGCCGCACCGTCACTGGCGGATGTTCGCCGACCGCGCCGCAAAGGTCGATATGTATTAAGTATGTAACATTCTGCCACGAGTGGATTCTTGCTAAATAATTAATTTAATATCGTTAAAAATTACTTCTCTGTTCACCGCGCAAGAACTACAATGTAGGTATGTGCCAAACATACACAATGTCATGTAGGAGTAGGCGACCTGTTTTGTATGGGACTAAATGTGATAATTTAGGATCTGGAGGAAGCTAAATGTTCTTGGGCAATCTAGCCCCAAACTAATCACTAGGCTTGTACTATATGTACTAGACCACGGATATAAACATATATTTATTTTTCTTTTGTAAATACATTCATGTTATACATAGATGGACAACCAGACCAGACACAAATATTTATTTTTTAAGCATAAATACTTGCACCCGGCGGGAATCGAACCCGCAACTTTCGGCATTGCAGTCGGGCCTTCGTCCCAAGAGCCACATAGGCCGTCAGGATTTTTGGGGTTGTTAGCCTTTGTCCGCCCGCAAGTGGAAGTCCATGGGATTAGATACTGACCTAGATTCATTAGGTACCATATGGCACTATTGATTTATTTGTAAATTAAATCTGATAGCAGCTATGCTAAGAGGTCCGTTAAGACCGTACCATTTTCGTAAAATTAACTTGTCATAACAGTGGGTTGACGTCACACTAACAACGTTCAAATTATTTTGTTACACCGAAAGCCCACGACATTTCGATTTACGTCATAACTCATAAATGAACAGTCTTTTCCTACATAAGTTAGTCTAGTAAAATGAATCGAGTGGAAATGCACTGAACCGCTAAAGTTAACTGACTGACGTAATTATACGTAAGGAGCAAAAATTCTTTTTTTTTTGTAAATAATAACTCGTCACACTTTGTGAATAAATAGATCAAGAACTTACTATTCCGAAGAATGGGTTAATTATATGTTAAAATGTAGTAGTGCATTTGAGCTAAAAGTACACTACAGGCTTTATTTCGGTCGGACAATAACTCGTAGACCGTTCGTATTCGAAGGCAAACATAATATGAGTGAATGTCTTGCCTTCAACTGCACAGAGCAATCGTGTGATAGAAACTCTATCAGTGTTGATCCTGAGGTTACAGTGCTGCTGGAAAGCGGTGCTGGTCTAGTGGTAGATACCCCGACTTTCATTCCGGGAGTCGTGGGTTTGAATCCAGGCCGACCGCGCAACAAAATCTTTTCTTTAAGAGGATAGTCTCCATTCTCTTTCTCCATACAAACGTAGTTTACATTTTCCTCCCTGGATAAAGACATTAGAGCAAATATGTTTGTATGGATATAAGTTTTATAGCATAAACATATTTGCTCTAATGTCTTTACCCAGGGAGGAAAATGTAAACTACGTTTGTATGGAGAAAGAGAATGGAGACTATCCTCTTAAGAAAAAGTTATGTGCGCTAATACTATCTCTCTTACGGTAAAGGAAAACATCGCGAGGAAACCGACATGTCCTAGGACTCACCACGGTCCGAAGGCATGGAATATACGCGTATATACGCTAGCTTGCACGCTTTTAAGGATAGTTTCCTATGCGTATTTACTTCCTTTTACTATTATATTTGTTGGCAAAAAAATTGGTTGCTACCTATGGTATGTCGTTATTACAAATTTAAGCATTTCCGGTAAAAACTGCTCAATCTACAGGCAGGCAGTGTATTTCGAGATTAAATAGTAAAAGTGAACTTGCACTTTCTAAACATTTGTCTGGGTAATAAATGAATGATGGTATAAGTTGTAATTAATGAAATGTTCTCACATTATTTATATTGTTGTCTACTTATTGGGCGCTTGCATACCGTAGATTCGCCTCATCTGAGCTATAGTCCTCGCAAGTCTGATATTAAAAGAGTTTTTAAACAAAAGAAAATCATTATTGTAGGTAGGTATTATTAATACTATTAAGTAATGTCCCATCAAACTAAACTAGAAACGCAAAAGGTGAATATAGTGTAATGTACCTAAGGGTTTTTACAAATGGTATAAATACAGTTAAAAGCTTAGTTTCCAAAGCATATCCATGTATGTAACGTTCCTTCGAATGCTTATTCGAATTGCAGGTGTATTGGAAGCATATTAATTCGTTGCCTAATCTTCTACTACTTATAATTTATCAATTATCAGCAAAATAAACTGTAAAAACTATTATTACCTATGTGTTTCTGGGTGAAACCTTAATATCAGAGACACTTCTATAAACATTTTTTTAACATTTTGTTACTTTTAATATGCAATCCCCCGTCTTCGGTTACATAGAAATGATGCGTAACGCGTAGGTCTAAGTAGTACGCCTTTGTTTCTATGTATATCGCTTTATTTGTGTCAGGTCCCATATCATATCACAGACTTCCTACTTCCGTAACCATAATAAAATTGCAATTTTATTGTGAAACAAACACTGAAATGAAACTTAGTACGCCGGAATTGCTATACCATATAAAATGACATTAGATCTTTGTGCCGATTTGATTAGCGCCATGTTGCGCTGTTGTCCCGCGTTTTCTATTGAAAGTGATGGTGGCCGTCTGTGAAACTAATAGTTCCGTGGACGGTCACCATCACTTTCAATAGAAAATGCGCGACAACAGCGCAACATGGCGCAGATCAAATAGGCACAAAATTCAGTGCGCTATGACCTGTCCAGCCACTTGTACCATGAAGATCAGTGGAAACAAAGTAGTGTCAACATTTAAAAATGCCAATCACCAAATGAACTGGACATTTTATCTTTCATGATCGTATTGTGAATATGAGATTCTTTCCTATTTTAAGTAAGCACTTTTCGTTGCTCGTATTACTTTCAATGTTCTTATTTTTTACTTCTGGACACTCAATCGCGTCTAGTCTAACAAAACAGCCGGCCCGCCTTCTCGAATAATGCGCCTATAAAACTTCTAAAAGCATGTTTAACTAGCTCTAATAAACAATTGAAACTAAGAGCGTTCCCAGGCCACTTGATTACTAATTCGTTGCACACTATCCAACCAAGGACAAATTAAGATATAGGCGAAGCCATCTGTCTTGCATTTCATGAATATCTACTTGCGTGTAAAAGATGAACGACACGCAAGAGGAACCCCAGTACAGGGTCTCAACTGGTGTTTGAAGCGACCTTTTATATTAATAACTAGCTGCGCCCGCGGTTTCACCCGCGTAAGTCCTGATCCCGCGGGATTTACGGGATCAAAAGTAGCCTACGTCCTTCTCCGAGGTCCTATTTATCTCTATACCAAAATTCATCAATATCGGTTCAGCGGTTTATGCGTGAAAGCGTAACAGACAGACAGACAGAGTTACTTTCGCATTTATAATATTAAGTAAGATGAAATATCTTAAGATGTTGGGTTTAAATATTTGAAAAGCCATTTATAGTCAGGAATCGCACTTGTTATTTTGACCGAGTACTAAGTCAATCGATAATATTGCGGTTGCAGATTTAGCCTATCCTATCAACAAAGCTTTTTAATTCACATTTACAAAACAAAGTTCTTTGTGGTTGTCTATTAATAACTCAAGAACGGCAACATAGATTATCCAATAATCCTACGGGATTGGGAATTGGGACATGGATAGGGTGAATATTTATATTTAATCTTAGTTACATGTTACATTTAGTGTCCCTAAAGTCTTGACTTCCCTACAGATGAAGGAGTGACAAAAACCTTCACTTGCGCCCGTCCCCTCATCGGGCAACACGTTTTCCTGCAACTAGTCGGAGTTGAGGGATCCCTCTCACTCTGCGAGGTCGAAGTATTTACTACAGAAGGTAAGTGACGTCTACTCCTTAAATATGTAAAATCTCTTTTATAAGGCTGTGTTTCTATTAATTTTATTAGGTTAATTGGGTGGGCATAGTATTTTTTTCTGAAGACGAAACTTTAAATTGTTGCAATGTTGCCAAACGTTGTGAAACTTTCTATGACTTTCGAATCGCATTTAACCCAGCATCAGGTGTCTACGTTTAAAAAGGAAACGATAGAATTGCGTCTCCTCGATCGATTTCGTTGTTGATAGATTGACAACATTTCTTTTCATATTATGCTAAGAAATAAATGGCTTTCACTTTTGAAATTTAAATTAGTATCTACTATATATAATCTAGCGATAACTGGTTAACTCAATTCCTGTCGCTGTATTATAATGAGAATGATAAGATTCAAGAATAAAATGGATATGTATTTAACGGTTATGCAGTGAATAGCTGAAATACCAAGCATCAAAATACAAGCTTCCTAATACATAGTTGATAGCTTATGGTTCTTCCACATGTAGTTTTTGACGTAGTCAAGAAATCTATAGGATCTGATCAGTATTTTTTCATACAGAGGTCTTTACTTTAGAACACAAACCTTATTAGTTTGTCGATATTTTATACAGTTCGATAACTTTGCTGTCTTCTACAGTATTACGTCAAGCTGTTAGCGTCAAGAACAAGGGTCCAGCGGTTACGTAAATCCTTATCACATTTGCAGAGTTTTCGAACGACCGATGCGCCCCAGCGAGCGCACCGGCAGACATCGAGTTGGCTGCATTCTCAAGAAACTGCTACGAGTTCAGCGTCGCTAGAGGAGGATCCTTCGAGGAAGCGAGAAAACAATGCCAGAACCATGGTGGTGACTTGATTCATGGATTTCAGGTATGTTTTTGGAAAAGCAAGGCATCTGGTTACACAAAAAAGATGTCCACAGCTAAAGGGTTTTACTCGCTCACACGAGAACGAATAGCGATAGAGATAGCGAGTTGGAACCATGGATCCCATTTAAGGTTCCTATCTTAATACAAAACAAACATGCAAGCCTCCGTTTTCCTTTGCAAAATTAACATAATTCTTTATCTTTGACTCATTCCTGTAATTTTTAAACATTTTCCTAGGAAACTTGCCGCACACGGTGGTTGGTAACCATGTTACCAAACGTGGCGGTCGTGGCGGGTAATGTTTGTGGTCTTTGTGTACCGAGGCTACCGACACTTAGATACTTTACGTCTCCTTATCTCCTAAATATTTAGATAGATCGGTTATTAATTTCGTAAATAAGTCAATGCTTCTTATTTTCAATTTTTTATTCATCTAGATATATATTTATTTTCTGGATCAACTTATCAAATATTAATTTTAAAAGTACTTAACTAAACAAAACAAAGAAAAACAAAATCACCAAAACTAAAATAACCCATCCCCAAGCGTCCCCGATGCAATTAGTCAGTAGTCATAGTCAATTTTGGTTGATAGTCGACGTTTATAAATATTATAGCGAGTAATTGACTAATAAGTACATATTATTTATCGACCCTTGATCACAAGAGGTAGAACTTGTTTCTCGTGCAAGGTCACTATGATTTGACATTCAGACCATTCATTGTGTCATTATTATAATTATGCGGAACTTCATACATTGCCATATACATGTAAAGGCGATAGATAAATTGAAACTCTACCGTGGATATCCATTTTTGCTGCCTTACTGTACCTAAACGTAGCTATACTACGTTTTTTTAATTTCAGACTGCAATTTGACGTATTGGTTCTTTGTATTTGTCATTTTTTCTTTAGGAAGATGTGTCAAATCATAGTCTACAATTAAAAAAAAACAAAGTTACGGTTTCTACTAAACACTAACTGCTGCCTAAGTTTCGCAGTCCTCTAATCTAGGTAAGGTACCTCACTACGTTTTTTAACAAAAACTTAATCTAATCTAAATTAGACCAAACTGTTTGCCATTTGCTAACCTTGATCGACAACTTTCGATCGGGGACCAACGACCTTAGATCTCGTTTAGAAGTCGCGTTGTCACTGCATATTCATAGTTTTTTTTACAATAAATTTGTCTCTACACTGAGAGCAGAACAAACACATAGCAGGAGCGATATGAAACAAATAGGTAAACTGAGAACCGAATTATTTAATGTAGTTACATCACAGGTTTGTAATATTCCGAACACACAAGGAATACAATGATTTTACTTAGGTGATGATAAGCAATGCCCAGAAATATTCAAATTATTTAGTTTTTCAACCTCGGTACCTTTCATTCTATATCATAAGTAGCTGACCCGGCAAACGTTGTTTTGCCTTATAATTTATAGATAGTAGCCGATTCTCAGACCTACTGAATACGTATACAAAATCTCATAAAAATCGGTCAAGCCGTTTCGGAGGAGTACGGTAACTAACACTGTGACATGGAAATTTTATATTTTAGAAGATAAGTACCTACATCAACTTTGTTACCGTTCAACATACCTAGTTCAAAGTATTAGGTATCTGTATCCAGGCTGTTCAAGTTCTATTAAATAGGTTTATTAACAGTTAAACACTAATGCAATCGGGATGATATTAATGTTCACATAATTGAGAGAAATCGCGGCGCCCGCGACGAGACGTTGCAAACCGCACGATTTCTCCCTAGATTAGTCCGAGAATCGATGACATCATGCTCAAATAGCAAAACAGCGTAGATAAAAATCTCTCGGTTGGTCACTTTAGCAAACTTTAACTAAATTACCATTACCAGCAATTATTGTAAAACCGTTTACAAACAATATAACAAAACCTACCCATCTGCCCGTCCTTTGCTGACTGTATGTATCTTACCACAGTTTACCTTGTAGATGTCCGCCTCGGCGCTTGTAACTTACTAACCTATTTCCATTGATAGGTACGTCCTAACTTCTAGAATTTTAAATCCAGTTGTTATAGAAAAACAAGTTCTTTTAATCACTCATTAAACTAGTAGTCAGTAATTATCGCGTGTATAAAAAAAAACTTGTTTGGTAGAGGAAATGTTAAAAATTACAAGTATTATTAAAACTATCAACAATATTAACCCTTTCATATTTTTAGGGTGCGACATCAAGTTTTCTCATTCAAGAACTGGAACGCCGGAAATCTCAATTGAAGACTCAAATGGTGTGGATTGGAGCACAAAAGGAGCCTGGCCTTACTTCTAGAACTTGGAAATGGGTGGACGGTAAGTTTCATTTATGCAAGAGCAAGTGCAAGAGGAAGAGGAGAGAGGATCACGAGGTTTTTTTTAAATCTCATTTATATTGATGGCTACTACAGTAACAATTTGGTCGAGCCTAAATATGTGCAAGAGCAGAAACACAAATATCACTATACTTTGCGAAAAAAATTAAGGTAAGTTAAGAGGGTGGATACTGTTACCATTTCCATACAAACATAATACCAATTATACATTTCGTTCATTTTTCCAGCGTAAATGACTAGTTTACATCTCATTTCAATCTCATTTGTTTTATATTATTCCCAATGAAAAGTAATTTACGCTGTAAAAATGAACGAAATGTATCTCCGTTTTATTTTATTTCGAATGAATATTTTGGAAACCTTAAGGTGGGGGCCCTGTAAAAGTAAAATCTTAGTCCGAATAATACCGATATTAAGGTAGAAAACTAAATTTTTCATACTTCTATTTTGGTATTATGTTTGTATGGAAATGGTAACAGTAGGTACCCACTCTCTTAAGTTGGTAAGAATACCAAGTAATTAACTTTTTTTCGAATTAGCCACAGTCGGGTAACAACACGAAAATTGTGAAAACAAAAATTGCAAATTGGTAACATAACGCCACTCTAATAATAAGATCGGAAGCTAGACATGACAAAAGATAATTAATTATTCTTAGCTTTAACAGAACAATTTATGCTTCATACATAAGTGTCTGAGTTAAAAATACCCATGTTGTCCAGGCGAGATCGTATCGAAACCAACCTGGGGCAAAGACCAGCCCAACAACTACAATGGGGAACAGAACTGCGTAGTCCTGGACGGCGGACGAAGCTGGCTGTGGAACGATGTCGGATGCAACCTCGACTATTTGCATTGGATCTGCGAGTACCGTGAGTGTCATCTATGTTAATAGGTATATACCGTTTTTGTTCTTGCCCGAAGCGAAAGATTTATTTGCGAAGGTTTACCGAATTCCGTTTATTTACGTCACTCAAAGTTAAGTATCTAGATGCATAGAAGAATTCGCTTTTGTACGTACGCTTTTATCTACCTAAGGCTACCTAAATCTAAAAAAAAACTTTTAGCTTATTTATGTTGTGTAGTTTTTGTGTATTGTGCTAATCAATCTTTCTCCCAGCCTTTTGTTTTATTTGTTTGATCACACTTAAGGCTTGGCGCAAACGGGCGCTCGACCACTTCCACTGGTGGCCGTGGTCGAACGCCCTTGACAGCGACTTAAAATAAACCCCAAACTTAACCAAGCGGTAACCTAGTTAGTTGAAAAATCAAATGAAAAATGTGAAAATACGATTAGTATTTTATCTATATTATGTACTAACATTATAAAGAGGAAAGATTTATTTGTTTGTAACGAACACTACTGGACCGATTTCAAAAATTCTTTTACCAACAGAAAGCTACATTATCGAGAAGTAGGCTACTTTTGATATCCCGATACTATACTACGATACTTCCGACGGGATAGGGAGTTACGCGGGTGAAACCGCAAGACGCAGCTTGTACTTAATAAATCTAGCATTTAAAACCATTTAAAGAAACACAAGTAACCATCCTTAGCTTCTAACCTTGCCCTCAAAAGTTATAATGATAATGTACTCTGATAACACCGGCATAAAATTAACGATGTGAAGCAAGCAATTAAATCATTATCCCTTAGCTTATAATCACTTAACCCCTTACTTATAAAAGATGATTAAAAGATTACTAAGGGTCAATATAATTATACTAACGCAGAGCCGAAGCGCATCGAAGCGTCAAATTCTTCGCAACTAAAGCGAAGCTGTACGAATGCGCGCGTATTCGCAAGAATACAATAACACACCTACAACGGCGCAGGCAATTTCCGGCTGACGTGTGATTGAATTTGCAGTGTTCAGTTTTAGATTGACGCTTCGACTCTGTGCTAGTTTAAATTGACCCTTAGTTATGTAACGTTTGTTTCTGTGTATCAACTTTGAAACTCATGTCACAGTAAAATACAAACAATACATAGTTAGCTGTTAACTATCGTTTAAAAGTAATGGGATTAATGAATATCTTGTCTAATTATGCCGCTAGGCATGTTTTACTTGGCAAGCAAACACTTGGCAAAATGATTAATCATCATCATCTTTGATTGTGTACTGATAGTGATTTCTAATTTTCATTTTAAATAAGCAAATTAATATTTCCGCTCTCTGTTCTACGTATCTATTTAATCTATAATCTATTTCTATAAAATGCTTTGTCCTGGGTGACTGACTGACTGATGTTATATCAACGCACAGCCTAAACCGCTGGTAGTAAAGAGTTGAAATCTGAAGAGTGTGTGCTTTATATGATGTAGGCATCCGATAAGAAAGGGTTTTTTGGAAATTCCCACGGGATCTGGACTTACGCGGGTGAAACAGCGGGACCCGGCACGGGATTCTAATAGAATTGAAAACGTAGTTCTCAATTTGTGTAAGCATTCTTATTTTGCATTATCTATAGGTACTAATATTATAAAGAGGTAACGTTGGTAACGTGTATGTTTGTATGTATATTGGGGGTAATATCCAACACCACTGGACTGATTTCAAAAATGTTCTTATAAGTTTCGTGTTGAAAATGTTAAGGTAGATAATTAAACGTGTTCGATTATGTTGGTTGGGCCGTGGTTCGTGCAATACTAATGCTTTTCAAATGTCAGCCAGTGTCGGTCGAAAAATACAATAAAAAATCAATGAGGACCGGTAGAGGTAAATACCGACTTGCTTATATTTTAAGTGGATTTTTTGTAAGCATGTTTGTCCCATTTAAAATAAGTGAGTACCTATGTCGTTCTCGTTTTAGTCTAGACTAGCTGTGCCCGCGACTTCGTCAGCGTTTTTTCGAACACCTACTTATCGCTTTGCAAAAATCTACGCTTAAATGGACGACCAGGGAAGTAACTGTTGCTGAGCTGAAGACAATGGCGGAGTCTGTTTAAGTGTTGATTTTGCGCAGCGGTAGGTAACTTGTAGGTAGGGTAGGTAACAAATGCTTTTGCCAAAGGCCAAGGCAAAGGCCTTTGTCGAAAAATTAAAAAAAATTAACCCGACTTCAAAAAAAGAAGAAAATAAGCTCTCCTACATAAAGTGCAACCGACTTATCTGTTATATTGCTGTCGGGCAGTGAAACTACATGCAATCTTTTTTTTTTACGTGGGTGATGCGCCTTAAGCACCTTCGGGTGACTCTCCGGGGAAAGCGGCCTGAGTGCGGGCTCTCTGCCATAGGTTTATCAACTAAATCCCCACGGCGTCCCACACTCCGCAAGTATCGAGGTCACCGTCTCGAGACTCTCAAAGCCGGTGGTGATCCGAGGCTCCGAAAGCCCCAAGTTCACGACCACGGGATGAGGTGATTTTTTTAAAGACCCCTCCTTGCCGAAAGCACCCCCGGACCCGCTGACGCAGGCTTACGGTTGGCAGCCAGACCCTGGCAAAAACCACGACAACCCCCTCGTTCTGAATCTGATGATTATAGTAAAACTGCCCGACTTCAGTTATTGTAACCGTAACTTTAATCAATCACTGAGGAGTTTTCTGATGAGAAAGTGGTTTCAGGTGGTCCATCAATTTGTACCTAGTTCTTTATTATATTCTATTGTTAAAAATCCATACATTCATATGATACATAGGTACATACATACAAACAATATACAGGTCGAATTAAGAACCTCCTCCTTTTTTTAAGTCAGTTAAAAAAAGGTTCTATTGCGTTAATACATACTACTCATAAAATTTGTTTTATTTTAATATCTTCCACATACAGACATCTCTCATTTACAATTCTAGTACAATAAAATTATAGTATAGATTCATGAATTATCGGTCGGTCCGACCGAAAATTTTCTTCAACAGTATCAAACAAATTTTAAATTTCGAACGTCAGAAATTATCATTCGGAGAAACGCAGTAGGCCTTCTGGACATACGGATAGGTCCAAAATCTGATTTTATTTTCGAATTTCCGGATAACCGGTTTTTTTCCTTCGAATTTTTCGATATCCGGATATCCGGAAATTATGTGTTAATTCCTCACAACATACTTCTTTGATATAACATTCAAATTAATAAGAGAAAATTAGAAAAAACACTTTTTCCGGATAACCGGACTTGATATCCGGATAAAAAATAGCCCAAAACCTATTCGGGGCCAAAAGCTATCTGCATACCGAATTTGGTTGAAATCGGATGAGCCCTTTCTGAGATTAGCGTAGTCAAAGTCCACACAAACAGACAAACAGACAACCATATTATTTTAAAAATAGGTTCTATTGCGTTAATAGATACTTTTAACATTTGTTTTTTTTTAGTATCTTCAAAAAACAGACAAACAGACACACAGACACACAGACACACAGACAAACAGACAACCAGAAAAACATAAAAATAGGTTCTACTGCGTTAATAGATACCCGTACAATTTATATTTTTTTTATATCTTCCAAAAACAGACACCGCTGAGTTACGATTTTATTATATGTATAGATACCATTTAACAATTTTAAGCCCTGTACAAATCGTTAGCATTAGTCTAGCAGTGGATTATTTATAAGCCTAATTATTGCCTCTTTATTTGATGCAGTTTGCGAAATAATTTGTGAAATGATGCATTTAACCCCCACTTGTGTCAGCTAAGGTAATTTTCACCCTAAGATGTAGATTTTTCTTCTGTTTTCGCGATTGTGTATTGAAATTAAAGAAATTTTTGGTTTTCATCTCGAAACGTTGAGCGTTGAAACAATGCTAAAGTAATAAACACAATGCGATTAAAACCGAAAAATGATGCAGACTAATTAATGACACAATATTGTCAAAATTGTATACAAAAAACATTATCAAACCCTGAAAGTTATTTTTTTAACTCAACCTCATGCAAATCTAAGCTAGCGAACAAGATTTTTACCCCACTCATTCATTTGCGAACCATTTAAATGCGATTTTATCGATATATATGTCGAACACCTAACTTATCCATTACATGTTGCTGTTTATCTGTGACCAGTGCCTCCATCCTGTGGAAGTCCTGACAAACTCCTGAACACGACCATCGAAGGGAACAACTACAAAGTCGGTGCAAAGATCGATTACAAATGTCTTGAAGGTCACATGCTGATTGGGACCAAGATGAGAGAGTGTATGAGAGACGGTTTCTGGTCCGGAACTGCTCCAAGTTGTAAATGTAAGTACATGATTGTTTATAATGTAAACCTATCTACTGTTTATGTGGTTAAAGATTTTGGTGCGTAAATTTGTCTCTTTGTTGCACACATAGGCTTTTTATCCAGACATTCAAACGGGATCAGGACTTACGCAAGTAAAACCGTAGGGCGGTGCTAGTAATGAACAGATAGATTGTGCGGGCCCTCAAACCCAAACTTATTAATATGATAGAATATCGTATCATGTCATTTCATATCATTTTCTTTTTATTCTGGTTCAACTAGTCTTGGCAAATTCTAAAACAATTTAAAATTGAAAATTATGAACAAATTTGTAGTACCTACCTACATATTATTTCAAATTATATTTATTACAATTTACATATTCTAGGAAATGCTAATTAGAAACTAGAAAGAAAATGGTAAAAGTTATTCTGTTTGTCTACACTTCACCAACCTACGCAAACCTTTGTTTTGTGACAATATTTAATTTAGGTACTAATAGAGTAATAGCACAGACATGGCACAGACAGAATACATAAACAGTACAAGCTAATAGCCGTTTGTTGTCGTTTGACCAAAGGGAACTTCACAATTGAAAATACTAACTTATTACTAGTTTTACGTTTACCTCAGTGAAACCTCAAACAAGCAAATGTTGAATAACCAACTACCTATTTAGAAGAGTTCTCAAATAAATTGTGTTTTGAATTACAAAACAATTGTGAGAAACCTTAATACGGAACTGAGTCGAAATTAAAGAACACTTAAAAGTTACAAAGCAAATTAATGTTTTCCCAGATGTAAACTGTGGTGGTCTAACACCGATTCAAGATGGTGAGGTTTCTTTGGTCGACGGCCGTACGACCCATGGCGCTCGAGCGGTCTACTCTTGCAAAGAAAACTACACTCTTGTTGGAAACCCTGAAAGACAATGCGGGGATCATAGCACGTGGGAAGGCGAAGCTCCCAAGTGTCTCTTCGACTGGTGCCCTGAACCACCTCCCGTTGCTGGCGCTCTCGTATCTGTGACTGGAAGAACTGCTGGATCTTTGGCCACTTATACATGTCAGAATGGATTTATTCTGTTTGGACCACCCGTAAGTGTGTTTGTTACTTAGTTATCCTTTTGTTAATGAGTCAATTATTGTCTCGTCTTGTATTCGTAAGTGCATTTTGCGTCAGCAAAAGCTTGACAAAAAATTGCGTCGGTGATAGATAATTATATTTTCACCTCACAACCTCGGAAAGGATCGTTTTGCACGCTGATTTCTGCGTGCAAAATCGCATTTTGCGCCCTAGCGTGGAAAGAGATTTTAAAATTCGAATCTGTCTTCTTCATACTTTTATATAGAGCAAATCCTTTGAAAAAGCGCTAACCGGAACCTCATTTCTTTTTTTTTTGTTCATGGCATCGAACCACGAAGTATTGTTGCACATTGCCAATGTAGTATTTACTGTTTATTATCATTAGTATCAAGCAGGTTTTTTCATGAATTATTCAATTTAGAGATTGTTTGCTTATTTTTATTATTTACGGTACAATAATCGGTATATAATGCCGAATTGAGTTTTCTACCGGAAAAATGCACCTAGCGTTTTCCTCGCTGTAGTGAGGTGAAAAATTGTGTGTTTCACTCGGCAGCAAAGTTTTTTGCATTTCGTACCTTTGAAACCTTTGCGACGCTCAGCATTCTATATTTAACAATCCTAGAATGCTTCGCTAGCTCAGGTTTCAATACAAGTACTCGCTGCAAAAACCAACTTTGCAGCCTTGCATAACAAATAAATAAATAAATAAATAAATTCTGCGAACAACACACAGCGCCATCTAGCCCCGTGGTAAGCGACTAAGCTTGTGTTACGGTGACTAGACAACGGATATAATACTTATATTTATTTTTCTTTTGTAAATACATACATATCATACATAGAAGGACACCCAGACCAGACACAAATATTTATTTTTAAGCATAAATACTTGCACCCGGCGGGAATCGTAAAAAAAAAAACTATTATTTATACCTATTCCTAAATTTCCGATAGAGCATACGTCAATGCAGTCGATGTTTACAAGCAGCGAATCAAATAATGTAGGAGGAAATAGGAAAAAACGGAAATTGAAAGTGTATTACGGGAAATACGAATATATTATTCACTAGCTATGCTCGTAACTATGTCCGCGAATCTAACGATATCCTAATTACCCTAAATCCGTTAAGTGGTTTGGAAGATACGAGGGAATACACCCACCCACCCCGGTGTTCCGCTCAATACAAGGCTGCAACGAAAGGGTTATGTTTTTCGCGCCTATCTAGTATGTTTGTAATATTCTTTATTCCCTCGTATCTTCCAAACCACTTAACGGATTTAGGGTAATTAGGGTATCGTTAGATTCGTCTCATCCCTCCAATGGTTCTTAGATAGGTGACATAGAATAAAATTCAAAATGGCCACCACCAGAAGCCCTATTGTAAAAAAATAAAAATAGACTGACTATGTCGAGTGGGGTATCGTCGAATAGATATTTTTTAAAAATAATTATTAGGCTTCTTAGATCATTTTTCATTTAATTGAACTATTTAGGATCTACAAAGACTTAAAGTTGGTTAAGTAAACAAAAGTTGATTGACTATATCAAGTGGGGTATCGTTGAATAGGTAATCTTCTATCTTATCTTATCTTATCTATTTCTATTATAAAGCGGAAGAGTTTGTTTGTTTTTTTGTTTGTTTGTTTGAACGCGCTAATCTCAGGAACCACTGGTCCGATTTGAAAAATTCTTTCGGGGTTGGATAGTCCATTTATTGAGGAAGGCTATAGGCTACTTTTGATCCCGATATTCCCACGGGATCAGGACTTATGCGGGTGAAACCGCGGGGAGCTGCTAGTCTTCTTCTCTCTTATATATAAAAATGAAACGTTTTCCGTTGTAACGACATCACGCGTGAACGGCTAGACCGATTTCGATAATTCTTTTTTTGTTGTGTTTGCTATTGTCAGGAGAAGGTTCTTATGAAAGAAAAAATGCTAAACCGATTCTGATGAATTTTATTTTTTTATACTAAACGACAGGACAACGTCTGTCGGGTCAGCTAGTTGTTTTATAAATATCTCTTATTCATCTATTATATAAAAATCAATCCCTATTTCCCTTGGTCACGGCATCACACTTAAACTTTTACACATATTTCGATAATTCTTTTTTTGTTGTGAGCGCTATTGTCAGGAGAAGGTTCTTATGAAAGAAAAAATGCTAAACCGATTTTGATGAATTTTATTTTTTTATACTAAACGACAGGACAACGTCTGTCGGGTCAGCTAGTTGTTTTATAAATATCTCTTATTCACAATTTTAATACAAATGTACATTTGATACTTCCTTGTTTTAGAGTGTAACTTGCACTCTCGGCGGATCATGGTCGGGAACTCCACCATCCTGCAAGTACGTGGACTGCGGCACGCCCGCCCTTGTCCATAAGGGCTCCTTCCGACTCCTGAATGGAACAACTACGTACGGCTCCGTCGCGCAGTTTACCTGCGAACCCGATTACTGGCTGGCTGGCGCTGAAGAGTTGACTTGCAATCGGGACGGGAAATGGTCCCATGATATACCTTCCTGTGAATGTAAGTTGGTTGTTTTTGTCATAAACTTTTCAGCTTTTTTTATCAGGCAGTAACCGGAATCAATAAGTAGGTATATCAAACATTTGTTTCTTAACTAGCAACTTTCAGGGATTGCCCACTAGCTGAGACCATCGAATGTTATTCTGATTATTTTAAAATTACAGTGATATACTGCCCCGACCCCGAAGTGCCGGCTGGCGGATATATGGAAGCATTTGACTACAATGTGCACTCGACGATCGACTTCCATTGTGAACGTGGTCATCGCCTGGTGGGAGAAACCAGCCTGGTTTGCCAACAGGACGGAAAATGGTCGGGGGAATCACCTGACTGTGAATGTAAGATATAAAAACATGGTAAAATCGTCAAAGGAGTAAGATGAGCTTGGTCTCAAATGAAGTTTTCCTAACATCGTTGGTTACGTTCGATAGTCATTGATCTTGAGCTTTTAATCGCTGTATTCTTCTCGGAGTTCTATGATTGACCATATTTATTGGTATTTTTAAAAATAAATTACTTAGTATTATGTCCAAAACGTCGCAATCACCGATTTATGCACTTCTAAATCAATCATTCCTGTGTAGGAAACTGTACCTATTTTATTTTTGTCCGATAGATAAAATGATTTTGATTTTGTATCACATTTCCAGACGTGGACTGCGGCAAGCTTCCTGCCTTGCCGAATGGTTCCACGGACCTACTAAACGGCACGACGCACCTCGGCAGTGTCATCCAATATTCTTGCACTACGAACTACAGACTTATCGGACCAGTCAGAAGGATCTGCACTGATAACCATCAATGGAGCGATTCGTCTCCGAGATGCGAAGGTATTGAATACTATTAATAAAATCACTTATGAGAAGCTATCTAATGTCTATAACTACATTTTATCGATGTAATACGAAACTAAGCGACTATAGGCTTGTGACCAGAATACAATTTTGATTTTGATACAAATCTCGGCCTTATTGCTTAATAGCGATCTCATCCAGGTAACTTTTGGATAGACTAGAAGTTTAGTAGCATTCTATCTCGATACCTTAGGTACTTTGTTTAAAGATTCCTAAAACAAGGGTTGATTCCATTTACGATGGTTGCCACATTCTAAGTTTAAGTATTGTATTGACGAATAATTATTTTCCTTTTTAGAAATCCGATGCCCAGACCCGACCGTCCCGGAGAACAGCATCGTCTCAGTAACAGGCAACGATCGCAACCACGGACGCACCCTCATCCGGACCTCCGTCACAACGCACACCGGCAATACGTACCGAATCGGCGCGCTGGTCAAGTACCGCTGCGAGCGAGGATACAAGGTCCTCGGCGAGAGTATCTCCACCTGTGAGGATAATGGACAATGGAGTGGAGTTACTCCCAAGTGCCAATGTGAGTGTTTTCAGTTTTAAGTATACCTACGTCTCTGTGAAAAAAGTAGATCTATTATGGGTCTGGACTGAGAAAGATCGAAATATTGCTAAGCTACATTTTTCATCAATCAATCAACAAGGATTGCACTTGACGTGTTTAAACTGGAAACCTGTGCTTATCGTACAGAACCACTCCATATGCTGATGCACTGGTCGACAACATTTACGGCATTTATGTCTCTTTTCTATTGACAGATGTGGATTGCGGAAATCCTGGACGGATCCTCAACGGAGTAGTGACCCTTGCTACCAATGCGACATACTACGGTGCAGCCGCTCTCTATGAATGCGATGAACACTGGCAGTTGGATGGCGTCTCTAGACGACTGTGCCAGGATAACGGCACTTGGAGTTCCGAATCTCCGCAGTGTAAAGGTAGCTTGTTAATTAAACATTTTTCGTAGACAGAGGTACCAACCTATAACAGATCACATAATATCCTATATGTAATAGGTAGGTATGAGCATGTACATGAAAAAGTATCACCTCATACATGCTCATACCTATATGTAAGTACCACAAGATATAGTATTTATTCCAAGGCGAATCCAAGACGCAATGTTCTTGTTTGCCCATTGCACCTTGAAAGTCGTCTCTTCTGAGGCGCAAAGTCTTCACGCTTCAAGTCGTTTTGAGCGTGTGTCTTTCAGTTATATAAATCACATAAGATAATTTACTCTAATTTTCTCCAGAAATCACTTGCTCGGACCCATCAATTCAAATCAAAGGCAGTATTGGCCTGCACGTAGCTACATCAACACTCAGCATTAGAGGCGAGGCACATTATAGATGCGAGAGAGGATATAGCATCAAGGGAAACCAGACTAGGACTTGTCTGCCGAAAGGACAATGGAATGGAGTTCCTCCTGTCTGTATACGTAAGTTAATTAAATTTACTTTAAATAAAAAGTTACGTAGGAGACACCAAGGTCTAAAACCAATGTAGAATACCTACAACAAACTTAAAGTACCTACCCAAGTTTCAATAATGTTCACCTATGACTGTAATTAATTACTAGTCAATCATCATTCATCTGCTATCGACTCTTTTAGCTATAATCAAATTTGATCCATTCTTTGCTCCAGCCTGATGCTCTACTAAAGCACCAGATGTTTTTTTTATACATCAATCTGTTTGAGTGCGGACATTTCGACATACATGTCATTTTTGTATGAACTATTTTTTATGCTATCAGTTGAACAACATGATTCTGAAATCTTCAATTACTAACTACATAATGTTTTCCTTACAGCTATTGACTGCAAGTCTCCTGGTACGATAGAGAACGGTCGCATCATCATCGCGAACAGCTCGACTCTCTTCGGCAGTTCAATCGAGTACCACTGCCTCCCGCAGTTCCAACGCGTCGGACCTTTCCTCCGTAAATGTATGGACGATGGCCAGTGGTCTGGAGAAGAACCTAGTTGTGAACTAGCGTCGAACGAAGCAGCTGAAAGTGGCACCTTACCGCTCAGTGTCGGCGTCGGTTGTGGAGTTGTGCTGTTCTTGCTTATGCTGCTTGGAGTCATTTATTTGAGACTGTGAGTGCTTTACTAATAATGCCTTCTTTTATGAAGGTTACTTTTATTAGAACACGATGTAAAGCTAGGTCAAAAGTATATTCAAGTCTGTTCCACTCATCACGATCTCACGATCTTGTGCTATGGATGATAGTTTATTGTATTTAATTTTCCCTTTTTACAGTCGCAAAGCAACACCTGTAAAGAACACTGAAAACATCGAAGGAGCTGAAAGGAAAGAAGACCAAAATGCGGCTGTGATGAGCTACGCTACGCTCCACGACTCAAACGGTCGTCATATCTACGACCACGTTTCGGACAACGTGTACGATTCGCCGTACAGCGATCACTTGGCCGATAATGCAGCTTACGGAAGACGCAGTGACACCGATTCCGCGTACGAACCGGAACCGACGGGCCCGAGCGCAGTCGTCACCATCAATGGTGTCGCTGTACGCTGATCGATAGGGTCGATTTATTGTGATAATCTTAAGACTCTAAGGTAACCTCGTGTCATAGACTATTGGTTCTACGTTCCTCGATGTGTGGAAAAATGGTTACCCCAAAATTATTAGCGGTTACCGAACGCGAGTGTTCAGTGTTTAGTAGGTAATGTGTTCGACTATATTTGTATCGCAGCATAGAGCAAGCAGAGAGGATGGGCCAAATACACGTACCAAAAAAGCAGAAAATACGTGTACCTACTATTTTTTGGTACACTGTACCCACAAGCGTAAAGCTACGAAAATAACACTGAAAATTTCTAGATTCACGGGAAAATTTACGTATTTTAAACTTGCCAGACTTTTAGGTCGACTTAGAGTGTTAAATCGAGTGAACTCAAACCCCACTCATCTTGCATCGCACTTAGCGCTCTCTACTCTCTTTTTCAAAACCGGTTAGTTTGTATTTAAAGATGTCAGAGATAACAATTTATGGGTAATTTTGTGCTCAACAACTTTTACATACTTAATGGACAAGGCTGCAAAGTTGGTTTTTGCAGCGAGTACTTGTATTGAAACCTGAGCTAGCGAAGCATTCTAGGATTGAACCACGAGCGTAAGCGAGTGGTTCAAATATAGAATGCTGAGCGTCGCAAAGGTTTCAAAGGTACGAAATGTAAAAAACTTTGCTGCCGAGTGAAACACACAATTTTTCACCTCACTACAGCGAGGAAAACGCTAGGTGCATTTTTCCGGTAGAAAACTCAATTCGGCATTATATACCGCTTATTGTACCGTAAATAATAAAAATAAGCAAACAATCTCTAAATTGAATAATTCATGAAAAAACCGGCTTGATACTAATGATAATAAACAATAAATACTACATTGGCAATGTGCAACAATACTTCGTGGTTCGATGCCATGAACAAAAAAAAAAGAAATGAGGTTCCGGTTAGCGCATTTTCAAAGGACTTGCTCTATTAGAAAAGTATCGAGAAGACAGATTCGAATTTTAAAATCTCTTTCCACGCTAGGGCGCAAAATGCGATTTTGCACGCAGAAATCAGCGTGCAAAACGATCCTTTCCGAGGTTGTGAGGTGAAAACATTATTATGCGCTTAAAGTCAAGATTTATGAAAATTTATCTTAAACTGGCCAGTTTTGAGAACTTTCAGTGTTAGTCTCGTAGAATGGACACTAGATTTAATAATGACAGTCCATATTCATCGTGTACCTATATGTGTCGGCTTCATAATTATCAAATATTGTTATTGCCTATGTGGTGGAACTATAGATCACCAACTTTTACTAGGTATCGTACCAAAGATGTAAATGTGTTGGATTTTTAAGGACTATGATTGAAAACTTTATGAAACGCAATAAAAGTACAAGTCTGTGTATAAAAAACTTTGTTGTTAAAAAGTTAAGTTTTTACAGTTATTGCAATCTGCAATCTGCAACGCAATAACTCGTCTGCAAAATATTTTACACTAAGTAATTTTCCAATTTGAGATAAATTGTACTGTTTTCTTTTATGTTTTTGAATATAAAGTATAAGTTAAATGTAGTAGGGTATAATTCCCGGCGAAATCTAGGAAAAAAAATGGCGGAATCGCAAAGTCGATTTTTCATAGAAGTCGCATGTAAAACGCGAACTTTCCACTTCCACGTCAAAGTTTTCCAACTTGTTTGCCGGCCACTGTATCAGAGTTAAACAAGGTTATTAGAAATTAAACGGAGAATGCCAATTAATTTAATATAGCTGGCTCTGTATTTATTATTGAGTTGAGTATCGTCATAATTTTTGAAGCCAAAATAACTATACTGAAAATTGTTATAATAAATGAAAAAAAAAGTAGGTAGTACATTATGTTTTAAAATTCTTACTTTTGAAAAACTCCTTCGTTTTTTATTGTAAATACTAAATTTTAAGCCATATTTAAGGTAGTTTTTAATGAAATACAAATTGTCATTTATTATTTAATTTTGTTTTAATTTTTAAAATGCCTGTAATTATTTGTGATAAACAAGAAGTCTCATTCAATTGTTTTGCCTTCCAAACCTTTGCTGTATATCCGAAAACGGGTAAAACGCAATCAGCTGATTTTAAATTCATATAACGTTCAGAAACTTATAAGCTTGGCTGTATTTATAAGTTTGTATTTATAAGTAAGCAGACGGACAGACAGCGAAGTCCCGTTTTTACACTTTGGGTACGGAACTCTAAAAAGGTTTCGCTGAGCTTTCCATACGTCACCTTGAGCCTTTGTATATACGTGACACAAGGACGCGCGGGTTTCCCCGCGATGTAATGGTTTGTTTCACCGTAATAGCGACATAAAATTCTTGATGAAAGAGTCATTGAATAAGTCCCGATCCTGTAGAAATATTGACGTAACAATCCCTACATTACTGACAAGGATTTAATGACAAACAAAACAATTTGTAAATGTATTCCTTAACATTTTAAGTAATAGATACTGTAGGTAAGTGTTTGTTAAATAAATTGATGTCTGTGAGCTAAAGTTACCTTCCTTTCATTTTGCTATTATATTCTCCCACAATTTTTTAATTGAATTTTATTTATTAAAAAAGTTTGAAATTGTTCTAAAGGTAGTTCTAAATAAAAGTATTAAATATTTCCTTCAATTTATTAGCATACTTACAAATATCATCGAATTGTCAAATTCAGAAAAAAACAAAAGAAAAATATCAGGAAAATCAATATATTCCTAGTGGGAACAATTTGGATATTTATCCTATTTGTACCCAGTAAGAACGTTGCCAACAGAAACAGAGAATTTATTATATTATCGACAGAGATTTATGCTTCATATTTAGAATTTCCATACAAAGTATAGGTAATTAAATATAGCAAATTGGACATATAGGTCATCTACAAAATATATAAACACTCATACAACCTTCACATGGTGCAGATTACTTGGTCATTTCAATAAGCCAATCCAATAAAACAACCTCACCGTGGCAACTTATAGCGGCGCGGGGTGTGTTAACCAGTACGTATAACCAGAAGACTGTGTCAAGTGGCATTTACGTACTGTTCCCTGTTCCAGATAATGCAAACCGAAAGCTATCCTGAACTACTACCAAAGCTCCGATTCTTACTTTAGAGTAAGAGTCGGAGCAGAGTGTGGCTGAAAACCAGCATTGTAGAGTATAGTGTATTACGTTCCCACAACGATAAGCTCATGACTTTAACCTTTGTCGCACACCACAAAAACCCATCGCCTTCCATACTTCGATGAGGACTCCATCGACACACAGCTTTCCGGGTCTTCGTGCCATTTCGGGCAATTCAAATAGCTCGATTTCTGCTCATTTTCTTTCGATGTCGGACTTCTGCTGAGAGTGATTGAGACAACTCCGTCCGGTCGTGCGATTTACACAGAAAAACTGGCGATATCGAACGAAAATCAGAAGATATCGAGCTATTTAAATCTCTCGAAGTGACACAAGCGGTTCAAAAATAGAGCCCTAACATACCAGGGTCATACCATAACTAATTTTTTTTTTAAAGAAAAATCAAAAAATGCTGATTGCATTTTTTGATTTTTCTCGAAAACGGGTAAACAATTAGGTTATTTGTTACAAATTACCGACATATCAAAAAAATTTGCGAAACCATGACAAATTTCCAAAAAAAAATGATGAACCATCTTCGAAAAAAATGAACCGAGCTGAGGCATGGGTTTGTGGTCAGAAGATGACCTGTCAGATTTACAGCCATTTTGCATTAGCTTACTGGTCTGGTTTAGTAGAATGGCTTGGTCATCGGTACCATGTGGAAGGTCCATTATTCCCAGTCTTTTTCGGTGAGTAAGACAGATTTATTTTTCTTTGTCACCAGGGTACGTTTTCTTTAACTAAAACGTCTCAACATCGCATCAGCATTGTTAAAAACATTACCAGCGACTGCTGGTAATTTTGCAAGTAATTACTAATACTTCAAAAGTTTTAGAGAAACTGCAAAATTCCCAAAGACCGTTATCGTGAACCGTTTTCGAGTCTTATATTGATAAGACTCGAAAACGGTTCACGATAACGGTCGCGATATTGAGACGTTTCAGCTATAGAATACGTGGCCGATGAGTAAGTTGCTAGGTAGGAACAACTGGAAATACTAGTAACTCTATCCCTCCTACTTATGAACGCTGATTAACAGTTGCAAAAACTATAATATATCGTTTTTCTTATACTGCGACATGAAGTTTCAAAGTTGACAGGCAGAGACAAACGTTACATAACTGTTAATCATCGTTTATAAGACAAGTAAGGGGGTATATCTATAATAATAATTAATGAACACATTATATAGGTTTTGTTTTGATATGGTTTGGTTATAGACATTCAAATTTTTATTTACATAATCTAGTGTAGGTACAACAGTAGGAGAATAATTGGATTATAGGGTCACAGATACAAATACTGAATATTTAGGTCGGTTAATTATCATTTTCATAATATTTTATATTATTTACTTACTTATAAACACTGTGTTATTAATAAACTGTACTAAAGAGCGCGAATATGTATTGATTCTGTCTGTAAACTTTGAATATGCTCGACACAACTAGTTCGACCTTAGTCCGCGTTTATTATTAAAACAGTACATTTACAAGCGCCGAGGCGCACAACTACTGGGTAAACGGTGGTACAATTATCTTTTTCATAAAGAAAAACGGATAATAAACTTACAGTGACTGTTTGTTCGCAATTTATAAATATTAAAATCTATTAAAACTTTATTTGTGCGTTGATTAACATTTAACATCGACAAAAAGGAAACATAAAACAAAAATAAAACAAAAAAAATATAATGAAGAAGTGTATTTTATTTAACTCTTAATTCTTGAAATAAATAAAAACTTTAATGAATAAAAAGAATTTCGAAAGTCTAAGATGGATACAGTTACAAATTTATACAATCGTCAAGAAGTACCTACTCTAAATAAATCGAAGATCATTTTAGGATTATTACCAATTATACAATACAACAAACTTACAAAAAAATGCTAACCCTCCTTACTAATAAACTATGTAGGTACAGAACGTTAAGAATAACAGAAGGACCGGTCCAACGCAATGTTGTGACGTCACAAGTATTTTTTAATGTTTTTGCATAAATATTTACTGCTGGAAAATTGGCCCATAGAACAAGTAAATAAATACTACATAGTAACTCTTCGCCATCTGCGCCAAGCGAGCTCAAGCCGTTGAAGAATATAAGGAAAGAGAGGAAGAATATAAGGAAAGAGAGGAAGAATTAAGAGGTATATAGCCGCTAAACTCAAAATCTCTGCCAGGCTCATCGAAAATTGTTAATTATTTCATGACGGAATGTTGTTGAATTTATATTTGTGACATTGTTTCCTACATTTTAGTGCAGTTTCCAGACAAATATGTCGAAGGGCATTGAAGCCTATCAATGTCAATATCACATTTTAGACAAAAAATGACTATTTTGGCTAAAATCTGTATAGGCTTCAACACCCTTTTTACAATCCATACACAAAATAAAATCAAAAATATTCTGTCACGAAATAATCAGCAATTTTCGATGAGCCCGACATGCGATTTTGAATTTAGCGGCGATATAGCTCTTAAGGATGACTCACGGTACTCCGTGCCGGGCCCAAAGCCGAGTGTCGGCCGTAGCACTGTCACTTATGGTTGCATATATTTTGTATGGACGCACTCACGCTATACCAAGCAGCAACTGAGCGACTACCGAGCAACGTACAAAGGACCGCGCTACGGCCGACACTCGGCTCGGACCTGGCACGGTCCAGCCTAGCGTGACTTATCCCTATTATTTTTGTTAAATTATAAAAAAAATTTTTTTGGGTAATTTTCAAATTTTCAATTTGGGTATTTTTAAACTGGTATTTTAGACAGATATTTAATTTTGACGTCCTTTACATTCATATGTGAAACACTTATTCGACTGAAGACTTGGGTTACATTATCGGGCTACGGCGAAGATTCGTGTTAACGCGATGAGTGTGGCCGGGTAGATTGTTGCACCGAGTAGTACTCAGAGAAGACGATGTACGATCGAACAGTTGGTAAACTGGGACGCAAAAGGATTTGTCTAATAACAATAAAATAAAAATATTGCACAGAGCGCAATCTAGCCACAAACTAAGCACTAGGCTTATCAACGGGTATTAGTCAACGGACATATAGAATACATACTTAGATATGATACATAGAAAACACAGATACATACCAGAAACAAATATTTATTTTTAAGCATAAATACTTGCACCAGGCGGGAATCAAACCCCCAAACTATGGCATTGCAGTCAGTCCTTCGCCAGACGCGCTACAGCGGCAGTCGATATCCGTTTGACTACATCTGTACACGACGTTAAAACGCGCCAACGCGACACGAATCTTCACCCGGTAATATAGCCCCAGCATAAGCTACTTACACATACACACTTGGTGCATTTGCCTACTGTCAGTTTTACTGTAGCAAGTAACTATGCTCTGTCTAGGATTCTTAGATCAGAAATGTGAACATAGAACTGTCAATATAGACGGAAAAAGTAAATAAAGAGCTGTCGCTTTCAAATAAACGTACGAGTTTTTTGTTTACTTTTATGATCTAAAATTCTGGGATAGAGTATAGTACAAAATTGATTAGTAGTAAACAATCAACATAATCAACGCAAAAGACAGTCGAAATTAATAACAATCAGTCTGCTTGTTTAGTTTCAAAATATATAATAATATTCTAATTCATATTTTCGATATTAATGCCCATTTAATTGCACCCCAATTAATAAACTTCTTACGTTGTATATTTAAATTTCATTTTAAAATTAGGCCTGAATACAGTCGAAACCGAAGGCAGCAGCTAGTAGGAGCTAAATACTGCTCAATAATACGGTAAGTCCATTGTGATTCAATAAAAGCGTGAAATACAAAACAATATTACAATACATACACATAATAAACATTTATAAACAGAAGTTCCATGTTAACAATGCAATTCGTTAATTTTCGTTTCTCCAAAAGTAGTAAGGATATTAAAAATCAGCATGTTTGTCAGTCATTTGATCAGTAACAATGGGAAACGTAGTAGTAAGTGCATGTAAAAATGTTTATAACAAATAATTTCACACAGAAATAGAGAAAGTGTTGTTATCAACACTTTCCCATGTGTTGCTGTCGCAACACATTCTTTAAAATATTGAACTAGAGTGAGAGTCGTTCATGTGCCTCATAGTTGTGTGGTTGGATCGTAATTCCTATACGAAAACACTCAAACTGCATTATCAACATCGAAGCACTGTTTGAAGCTAACACGGAGTATACGAAAATAACTAAAATATTTAAAAAATAACTAAATCTACTTTACACTTATTTAGGAATAATAGATTTTTTGTATACCTATATAATTATTATGTTTTATTCGATTGCCGCAGCATGTGTCCCAATCAAAAATGTCGTCAGATATATAATGTACTTATAATAATAAACTCGTACATACACATCTCCGTCATAACAAGGCAAATAACCCAGTGAAACATTTGAGTTATCCTTTGCATAAAAGCATATATCTACTACAAAGAAAATGAAGAAAATGAAGAAAATGTATTTTGAAGGAAATAATATCGAAGGAAGGGAATATTATATTCACTCGTTGCGGAAACTCCCAAACTATGCTGGCTTGTTTTGAGAATTAATTAATTATTTAATATATATTCTATTCTTTAAATATCTGACTACACCCACATAAATAAGTACACATAACGGTTCTAAAATCTAAATAAAGAAATGACCGCCGAATTTAGAAATGTGGCTACATTCTCTGCACAGTACTAAAAGCTTTGCTCTACAAAGATTCAATTAGGAACATCTCTGAACGCGGCAGTCAAGATATTATTACAGAAACAGAATACTACATTAAAGGCACTTTTAATAAATAAAATGTTCAAATTGCAGAATCACTATAACTATTTTATACAAGGACTGTCAACAGAAATAAAACGGTATGTCATACAATAATTACTTATGGTCATTTTCAAATGGGAACCTGTTATAAATAAAATCATATAGTCAGTCCAATATGCTGATCACCTTTTGACAGCTCATACAAATTGGGTGACATAGACAATAATGCCCAGAATGGTAGATTTCAGAATCAATGACTAGCAACATTTCCCAAACCTACCAAAGTGACCAAATTCATGAAACGTTATTATAAACAGTCGAATTTTAGTCTATCACAAGTCAAATTGTTCATTCCATAAGATTTAAAGTTTTATTGATGACCTTAGCTAATACATTAAAATTGATTTATCTGTTTGTCACTAATTAAAAGGCTGGTTTTATACAGAAAGCTGACTTTAAGGCCAGCTACCCGGCGATTAGTGCTAGGTTACATGCCCAAACAAGATTCCCGATTGTTGTCGCATAGTGCATCAAGAATTCACTTCGACAGTTTACTTATTACTCGAATTAAGGCTCCATTTTCATCTTTCAGCCGCTGGTTTTCAGCTTGTAACGCCTGCTGGTACTAGAATCGAGGAAAATAACACATACACCGATTAAAATAAGGTTCATATTCTAGAAAAGTAGAAAAGGAACATGCCGATCACAGTGTTTTTAACTGTAGTACGTTTCAAATGCAGGGCAAAACATCGTTTTATTTCAATGTTACTTGATAGGTACATTGGGATTAATGTCCATTTTTGGTGAGGATTTTAAAACACATACATATATTTGGAAAGTACTGACAAATAGGCTCTGTTCGCACGGTCAGGGGTGTATTATGGTCATGTGACAGTGCGTTCAAAACTTTATAATAAAAATACAGTAATATATGTATATGTTGCAGTCTATTATAATATATTTTTATGTTACTAGCAAATCTTGGCAATAAATGAATAAATAACAATTTACTAGGGCGCGAAACACCTTGCCTACCAAGGTGCAAATCCACACTTAATAGGACGACTTCGATAGGCGACCGTTTAAGTGTGGATTTTTGCACAGCGGTAGGTAGGTGTTCGAACAACGCGGACGAAATCGCGGGCACAGATAAGGAATATTTTTGTTACACGCTGTATAATTAGGTATCTACAAAACATCAATGTATCGTGAACCTACGTAAGCTATATGTACAATTGCAAAAAGTGTGTTAGAATACAAACCTAGAAAACAGTTAATGTAAATGTAACTAATGTGAAATGTAATATTATGTCAAATGTGTAGTGTTTAGTCTAGCTAGACGAAGCGTAGCAACATAACCTAAGGGCGTATCTATCGATGTCTCTACTGATCGAATATCGTGTGCATATTGCATGTTCAAGTGTCTTAAGGCGCGTATAGGATGTTGTTGACTAGTGCAATTGTTCGCTGTCTAAAATAGCACGGCATGCAACACACTCTAGCAAACACTTTTATTATCTTGCATTGTGTTTATACAGAATGTAAGTCAATGAGGCATTTTCCCTAACAAAAAATTGTTTGAACTAGACCGTTAGATGGCGCTGGATAATCAATCAATATGTTTTAAAAAGGGCGCGCGAGCAAAAATTGGCATATTGCATTTATTTTGCATATTTAGTAATATTTACTATATCGTTAATTATGTTTTTTTTTTAATTATCCCAAGCTGTCTCAATATCAAATAGATATTGATGATCAAACATTAATAGTTTTGTAATCTAATTCGATTTCTATTTCCCATAGCGCTATCTAATTACTCGAGGACAGTCTCCATTCTCTTTCTCCATACAAACGTAGTTGACGTTTTCCTCCCTGGATAAAGACACTAGTTAGAGCAAATACGTTTATGCCATAAAACCTATATCTGTCATGACTATGCATCTACCTTTTGATTTTTTTCATTTTCTAATTAGAATAGTAATAAAAAATAAATAAAAAAACAAAAATCAAAAGGTAGATGCATAGTCATGACAGATATAGGTTTTGGCATAGTAGAGTGAGATCCAAGAAGTGTAATTAATTTAAAAAAAATTAAGAAGGGTAATTGGCCACTTGGATCGGTCTGTCTTCTTGTAAAAAGTTTTAAAATAGTTGTCTGGTGGACATATATAAAAATGAAGCGTCAGAATTTACGTGAATTCGAGTAATTATTTTGGGAGCTTTAAAGCGACTGCAAAGCAATACGGCCGACGGAAATTGTATGGGAGTATTGGCGACTTATTTTTAAGTACATTACCTAAAATATACGTGAAAATCAGCTTGGAGAATTAACGTGAGGTAAGTAATTATTTTATGTATCTTGATGATAACTCAGAATTGGCTGTCGCAGCAGGCTAGCAAGTAGGCATGCGTTCTTAGTACATACTAACACTACTCAATCAACCACATTTCGTTCGTCAGAAAATACGTGATGTCTGCCACTTCTTGGATCTCACACTACTATGCCAAAACCTATATCTGTCATGACTATGCATCTACCTTTTGATTTTTTTCATTTTCTAATTAGAATAGTAATAAAAAATAAATAAAAAACAAAAATCAAAAGGTAGATGCATAGTCATGACAGATATAGGTTTTGGCATAGTAGAGTGAGATCCAAGAAGTGGCAGACATCACGTATTTTCTGACGAACGAAATGTGGTCGATTGAGTAGTGTTAGTATGTACTAAGAACGCATGCCTACTTGCTAGCCTGCTGCGACAGCCAATTCTGAGATATCATCAAGATACATAAAATAATTACTTACCTCACGTTAATTCTCCAAGCTGATTTTCACGTATATTTTAGGTAATGTACTTAAAAATAAGTCGCCAATACTCCCATACAATTTCCGTCGGCCGTATTGCTTTGCAGTCGCTTTAAAGCTAACAAAATAATTACTTGACTTTACGTAAATTCTGATGCTTCATTTTTATATATGTCCACCAGACAACTATTTTAAAACTTTTTACAAGAAGACAGACCGATCCAAGTGGCCAATTACCCCCTAAACTCAATTTTAATGCCTCTTTGGTTAGGAGCGCGAGGGGATTAGGGGGGTTAAGGGGATGATTGGCCCCTTGGATCGGTCTGTCTCCTTGTAAAAGGTTTGAAAATAGTTGTCTGGTGGACATTTATAAAAATAGAGCATCAGAATTTACGTGAATTCGAGTAATTATTTTGGGAGCTTTAAAGCGACTGCAAAGTAATACGGCCGACGGAAAGTGTATGGGAGTATTGGCGACTTATTTTTAAGTATATTATCTAAAATATACGTGAAAATCAGCTTGGAGAATTAACGTGAGGTAAGTAATTTTTTTATGTGTCTTGATGACCTGATATCTCAGAATTGGCCGTCGCAGCAGGCTAGCAAGTAGGCATGCGTTCTTAGTACATACTACTCAATCGACCACATTTCGTTCGTCAGAAAATACGTGATGTCTGCCACTTCTGGGATCTAGGACTATAAACATATTTGCTCTAATGTCTTTATCCAGGGAGGAAAATTTAAACTACGTTTGTATGGAGAAAGAGAATGGAGACTGTCCTCTTAATAGCATTTTCAGTCCATCCCTTTGAACACTACCCGAACAGCGCCATCAGTTCTTAAATTGTTTTACATATCTCGGGAAAAAGCTCATTAGAAACGACAATACTAGAACTTATATTGTGTTTACTTCAACTTAATTTGAAAACATCATAACAAGTAGGTATGTGAGTAATATATTTCTATTATAAATGCGAAAGTTTTTGAAACTTATTCACGCAAAATTACTTACTCAACCCATCGCAATGATACCTGATGTGTAGATAGTTTAAACAATAATTATTTAGATACTATTTCTCATCTCGATAATACCACGGGATCGGAAGTTATGCGGGTGAAATTGTGGTAAACAGCAAGTTCCTAATATTTTTAAACCCTAAGTTCGAGGTCGTTAAAACACAATGCGTATACGGTGCTCACGAAAACATTATTGTCTCGCTCGCACGTACACATGCCAATGCAAGTTAGACACGTACCAAAACATGCTCGCCATAGCACACTGTTAAGGGGATCGCGACACTGGTGCCGTCATTGCACTCGAGCGCTGCTCGTTTGAACTCGATTACATTTTGTTTTTAAACCTCAAATAGACACTTAGCAATAAAAATAATTGTTAAATAGAATCTAATTAAATTGTTAAAATTAAACCAGACCTGTCTTTATTTAAAATATAGTTCCTTAAAGAATAGAAATTCAGGGTGTTTTAAAAAACAAGAGGAACATTTCTTTGAATTCCTAAATGTTACAGTTCTTTTCTTACACATTACTTTAGTGAGACATTCTTTTTTTGTTAGAATTTAATTACTAAGTTGAAGCTACGTGTAGTTTAGCGAAAATGTGACAAAGCGTGACATAACTAAAGCTTGCCGTTCTTAGTAAGTAATAGAAGAGTAACAAAGACTAGACGTCTCTGAGAAAGACACTGACAAAAAGGAAAGGGTCATTAACTTTTCACAATGTAAACAGAACAAACTTGCAATAGACACCCTTTAGCAACTTCCTGTATCGATATATTGATTTTAACGTACCTTTTAAAACTTTTATATTTTTTAAGATTTTTAGTTTTATTTTATTGAAGTTTTTAATTTAATGATTAAAGGAATATGAAAAAATGTAGCTATATATACGTATTTACATAGATTTTTCTTCTGTTTTCGCGATGTTGTATTGAAATGTATGTATCTCGTATTATAGCTGTGGATTGTCCTTAATAAATAAAATAAAATTAAAGTCATTTTTCGGTTTTAATCGCGTGGTGTTCTTCAGTCAATCCTGAGGAAGAGACCTGTAAAGGTCTCGAAACGTTGAGCGTTGAAACAATGCTAAAAGTAATAAACCCTACGCGATTAAAATCGAAAAATTGTTTTCGATTACGTATATTTATATGTTTGTAATTTTATGTTGGCGCTACCAACGGCTATTACTGTAATAATTTCAATGTTTCTCATATACTTATAACGTCATTTACATTAAGGTGTGTTTTATCAATCTCGAGGTGAAATCCGTTCAATCAGAAATAAAAGGTTTTTAAATTCGGCGTTATTTAGCCAATAAATTCAATATATCCGTACAGTGAGCCCACGTAAAGGATCGTAGTCCTGCGCAAGAGTTCATGACGGCACGTGAATACGGTACAGTTACCTATTTGGCGGCAGAGTTGGTCAGTTTGCTCACGACCCGGGTGAGGGCACGATTCTCGGCCCTGAGCCTTTCATTCTCAGCTTTTAGTTTTTGCAATTGCTACAAAACGAACACCATTATAAATATAATACTGCGGCCCGATCTTCCACAGCAATTCCATACAATAATTACTACTTTATTCGCCAATAATTTAATTTAAAACTGCATAAACAGAACTTTAAGAGGGTAGACGGGCTCGTCGCTATACACACCTATTTCCCCGTTTTCTTTTTGTATGTTATCTCCAGCAGAGAAATTGTTTTGTCTTACCTAATATTAAAAAAAAATAACAGCTGTGGAGGCAATATTCAGGTAGAAAACAGGGTTATATGTATGTATGGGGAAACGCGAGCCCGTCTACGATCTTAAGATATATAAGCTCTTTCAGGCCCAAGGGAAATAATAGGTAATAGACTTTGTTTCAGATTAGAAATGCAAAAGTTGTCAATACCATGGTTTACGATGAAATTTGTAATAACAAATATTTTCATAAAAAAAACTAATTTATTCAGTACAGTAAATATATATTTTTTGGCGGTTATAGTGCTGAGATTCCATTTGTTTCTTTCAATAAAAAATATGAAATAAATATAGCGGATCGGGCTGCTGTTTTATAAAATGGCGACGGTGGCCATCTTGACGTCCGCCATGTTGTTTACCGTGTGTACTATGTATGTTTAACTAGTGTATGTTTAAGTGTTGTGTATTAAGTTCAAACGAAAATGGGTAAATACCTTGAGTTCCTCCTCCATTTCTGAAAGCTTCCTCTCCATGGCTCTCTTTTCTCGCTTCTCGATTTCTGATAACGAATTTTGATTCTGAAAAGGACAATTGTGTAAAAGATAAATACCGAGTATTTTGTGACGTTCAACGCTTCCCATGAGTGACACAAAAATGAACAATGCTTTTTTAATGGTGACCATATTTATAAATGTTGGTTCTTAACTTTCATAGCCACCATAAGGGATTTTATAAGATCAGTAATAATTTGCAAGAATAATATATTAGTTCATTAATGATCTCGGGAATTATGTTTAATTATAACATTGGCAATGATAGGGTTTTAATTATAGTGGTAATTCGCAGTGACAAAATTCGCTAAAAGCAGTAATGATACATTTAATACAAGGTCTTACACGTGTGTAATAATTTGGCTCGGGCATAATTGCAGTGCAATTAATTTGCATACTTAATTATTACTATGGTGCGAAGCAGCATTCAAAATGATAGACCGCACATATATTAGTGTAATTGGGATAAGGGTACTTCGCAGTTTACATAGGAATGAAGCAACACCGAAATCGGTTAGGTGGTTTCACGTCGTCATTGAGCGACGATCATAGAAAAAGTATATTAGATGTAGGAGGGAATAAAAACGAAGTAGACTCAAGAAGATGATAAAACGATAAGTACATGAGTATGTTAACACATACGCAGACAAGCCTTAGTATGGTACTATAGTTGCGCCTATGTCTATCTGTCTTAAATGTTCTATGCAAAACTAAGTACTAATTCATCACAATGGTTACAGGTTTAGACGAGAAAAACGTAACAAACCAAGATACTTTCGCATTAATGATATTAGTCTGGGTTAGCAGGGAAAACGAGATAAATAAGTAAAAAGCGAGAAAGCTAGGTAGGTAAGCTTGCTACATCGTCGACGTCGTCATCGTTTCCCAATATATGAAGCTACGTCAAATGTAACCCTATCTCACATTAGCAATAAATCACAAATCATATTGCTTCGTTTGACAGCAAGGCAATAAACAGAGTAAGACTGGACATAATATTTATTTAGAGGCATCAGCATCACATCCTCGAAAACAACATTATTAGACGACATCAGTTTCTATATATTATGATATGACGCCTCATAATAATATATGACGTTCGCTCAACACATTATTAGAATTATAGCTAGATCAAAACAGATATTGAATCGTAAACTTAATGAAATACTGAATGTTTCCTTTCGTCACAGTATTACATTATTTTCGACTATATTAGTTTTAGATTCTTCTTCTGTTTTCGCGATGTTGTATTGAAATTAAAGACATTTTTCGGTTTGAATCGCGTGGTTTTTATTACTAGTAATAAAAACCACGCGATTCAAACCGAAAAATGTCTTTAATTTCTATATTAGTTTTACCACCTAATATCCCGTGTCTATCCGCTATATATCCACACAATGAACTACCGCTGTGCGAATTTTCACCAATTTCAAAGTTTTCAACAATGTACAAAGTTACGCTCACAATTTGCTTTGAGCTTGAAATTCTCAGAATGTAATAAAGCAAGTTAGATCCGTGGACTTACAATCAAAATTTAGGACTCATAAACAAAAATATGAACTTGGGCGTGGTATTGCACACCAGGATAACTTCCAAAATATGCTGATATGGGTAAATTTATTTATTGCAAACCATTTGCTTATTCAGTATAATTTAATACATCAACACAATAACTATAGTTCAACAAAATAAGTTTATACCCTTCATAGGTAAGGCAGAGGGTGCGGGGTGGGTCGTTGTAAGCCGCGGCATACAGGTCGCGGCTCGAGAAACTACCTTCCCCCTTGCCTTACCTAGGGAGGATCACAGGTTTACTAGTCGGACTATAGTGTTTAGCGCGCAATGTTTAAATACAATGCAGTTCAACGACACGCTCTCTAACGCAATTGCGATTAGGTTGCCGTAGCAACGCAAAGTAGTATATCTTTCATTGATGTACGATATAAAATCTTGTGTTAGTTTCATGATATGCGTAAGCAAAAATAAACTTTTGACTAGGTGTTAATAAACTAGAAAAGCAGGGCTTGGCCACATCAGGACCTCTTAAATAGTGATCAAACAACACTTCTCCTCTTATTCTATGTTATGCAGGTGTTTGTATAACGTACCACTTGTGTGAGTCTGGTGATGGTCGAGCGAGCGTCTCTAAGCTGCTGCTCGGAGGTGGTGAGCAACGCGCGCAGACGCCGAACTTCGCTCTGTGACGCCTCGTACAAAGCTTTGTAATCTATTTCCTCGCCCTCTTCCGTGCGCTCGCTGCCAGACTGGAATAGAGTTAAGACATGATTAAACCAAATATCTATATCTACTAATCTAATAAACAATTAATCTTTTAACGTTTTAACGTGTGTATGTGTGTAACTATGTATGTGGGGTAATCTCGAAACCACTGGACCGATTTTGATCAAATTTAATATGAAAATACATTGCATCTTTGTAGTATGAACATTGTATGGATATTTTTTAATTTATTTTATCGTTCTAAAATCCGATACGATAGTTTGACAGCAACAAATAAATGTGGCTAAAGGCGTTGCGATATGTTATTTACCTATCTAAAATAAATTAACTGTCTCTAATAATTTTTCAACTTTATTATAATCGATATTTCAATATTTTTTAAGCACAGTAGGACTAGGCATACTAGAAATATCTATGAGGGTTTGATTTAAATGATTAATTTGTATTTCATTGATAAATTCTTTAAATTTTTAAAAGGTGTAACTAACTTCCATAAATCAGCAAAGAACTCCGAAAAACTCTGCTTTTAGGTAATAAAGTAATTTAATTTCTTAATCCGAATAAAATCTTAATTCGAATAAATATTGCACGACGTTACACACAGCGCAATCTAGCCCCAAACAAAGCACTAGGCTTGTACTATGGGTACTAGACAACGGATATACTACATATTATACTTTTTTTTTTTTGTAAATACATACATATGATACATAGAAAACACTGAATATCCCATGCCTTCGGACCGTGGTGAGTCCTAGGACATATCGGTTTCCTCACGATGTTTTTCCTTCACCGTAATTTGTTCCGAATATTATGACTAGGTCTGGATCTCCGCATAAGTCTCGATTCCGTGGAAATTTCACAAAAACCCTTTCTTATCGGATGCCTACACCACATCGCGTGTAATATATAGAACACAAACTTTCTAAATTTAAGCTCTCTACTATCAGCGGTTTAGGCTGCGCGTTGATCCATCAGTCAGTCAGTCAGTCAGTCAAGACCAAACATTAAGTTACAACACATTGCCTTGTTCCGTTTGTTTTACTCTGATTTCGATTGAATGCAACTTTATTTTCAAATGAAGTATTTTTTTAAGAACTTCCTCCGCCGGTAAAAGTTTATGTATCAATATAAGATACGCCATTAACACCTCGTAATGCAAACCAGACTATAATAGATCAAACAGTAACATTACAAAGTTTATTTACATGACGAAATAGACTCGCTTTTGCAACCACGAAGCGTAATTATTTGTTTTCGAATTACATCTCATTTTTAGAATCACTACCGCAACACAGATATCACACCTATCGCATTGTACGAAAATATTTTTAAAATGAATTCTTCCACATAGTTGACGGTGACTAATTGTAAACACAATTAACATACACAATATCCATCTGACGCTAATGAGTTGAGGCTGAGCGAGCGAGACTGCAGCTCGCCGAATGTATCGAGCGAGTTGAGCGAACGGGATCGCTCCTTGTTCAGGTTGTTCGCCTTGTTTGCTCGGGACTTCCTCTCCGGTCGGACGGGAGGTACGTCAGGAAGCGGCTCGGGTACTGCTCCTGTCGTCGTGGCCTCGGAAACCTCCGGAGGAACCTCCTGCACCTTTGCAGGTGGCACAGCTTTAGGTTTGAAGTTCTTTTGACTAGCCAATATCTTTTTGTCCAATTTTTTTAACACTGGAGTCATCAAATTCAATGATCCCAAAGTAGCACCACTCAAGTAAACACCTCCGTAGCCAGAACTCGTTCCCCCGTAAATACCAAGATTGGAAGATGATCGAACGAAACCGGCCGAATAAGGATTATAGTTCCTCGACTTATAGGTCGGACTGTAGTTGGAGTAATTATTGCCGTAGGAGCCATACTGGCTGCCGAGTACAGACCCGAGCATGCTCGGCGACGATCCATAGTGGGTTGTGAGGCTCCTCGGCCGTGAATTAAACCTGTCTTGTTTCCGACTCATTTTCGATCACATCTCAACCGTGAGCTTCGCGACGAACGGCCGGACGCAACGCGTGGTGAACACACACTGAATGCTTTCCCGACTTTTGATTCTAGTAAAAATATTGTCGACGCCTACGCGCAACAATGGTGGTAACGCGCGCGTGAGTGGCTGACGATTGAGACACACTTGCCGAGACTTATTGCCCAAGGTCTGCGAAGTCGAGGCATCACCAGTACATTCATAAACTGAGTAGGACAGAGATCAACGCTCGATAGGCATAAGAGCATCAATAAAAGGTGACCCGTGGACATAAAAGGGCAGCAAACAACTTAAACTCGATAATGATTGGTGACGCCTCATCTATCATTTAACAGTTTCCGCCAGAATTGGCAGGCGGGAGGGTGACGCGGCTAGCGCACAGGTACGCACGCGAGTACCACTAAAAATACACTATTGCGAATCTTGTAAACATCGCTTCTCTAAAACCAAACCTCTCTAACTCAAATAAAACAACTAAACAGACGATACAAAATGAACACTCATTTAAAAATAAACCACTATATAAATGTGCCGGGATAATTGCCTCGTAAACTGAGCTAAATCATACATTAGGTTAACTAAACCAAAACTTGATAAGTTTTTTTTATTTATTTCAGAACGCTAAATATAAAATCTATTTTCAAGTTTACACGTTTTTAGTTCAGAACTGTGACCCAATTCTATCGTGCTCTGATGTGTTCGACTGGTGTTTTAACCGGTCCGATCGTAGAATAGCGATGCGCATAATATTACCTCTTAACTTTTATTTCTGTAAAAATGTCAAGACATCCGGCAAATGATTAAATGGCTTTTTTTTATTATATTAAGTGTGACGTCAACGGTTACGCTATGTTAATTTCGTTATTTTTGCGATAAAGGAACAATGGGCATGTAAGTAAGAAATGAAAATCTCTCCTATACTCTTATACTCGGCAGTAAACATCTTGATTTTTTCGACAAACCTTCGACCACCTAAATATTTGATTAAAAGAGAAAATATTCTATAACATGATGTCCTAAAGCGACACGTTTCGAAGATATGGGACAGTGAAGTTTTAAAAAGAAATTGTTTGAAAGTTATTTAAAACGTCATGTCTCGGATGAATTCGCACACCAATCGGAAGAAGACGTCAAACCAAATAATATTTGCCTTCAAACTATGCCCCTAAACCGTCACGGGACAAAGTTGTTCAAGGGCTATCATTTGAAACCGTCTGAAGGCTTCGAAACTCGCCTGTCGCGGAATAAAACGTTTACCAATCATTTTTTTGCATTCAGACCATGCCTCTAACAACAGAGTTATTGGCTATATTGAATATTGACATAGAGGATTAAATATGTCGTCAGACTACGAATATATTTGGATAGAGGAGACCTTAATAAACAGAATATATTCCATCACATGAAGTCCTAAAGTGACACGTTTCGGAGACCTGAGCCAGTCTACCGTCGACTATGCCAAAGACTTTACAGGTGCTATAAAGTGAGCAAAGGTGTTTGTCAGTTGTAACATCTTAAGTCATCCTCGGTGTACAAGAAGTGTCAAAACTAAACTATATTTATTGACGGCACATGATGCTATTCTACAATATAATGCTGTCATGTTCACCAAAATGATCTTGCCAACATATTGTAAGTGGTTTAATTAGTTGTTACATGATCATTAATCAAAACTCTTGATCGATGTCACAGAAAAACTGAAGCCAAGAATAGGTACTAATAGTATTTATACAGCCAATGGCCTATAGATCCAGATCATAATTTAAAAAAGTGATTGTATAAATAAGGGTTACTTTTTTACCATATACCTTATACCATTGCTTGACAAAAGAAATTGGACTGTGTGAGTGTCTGGTGTTTAATTTAGGATTCTTCCCGAGGAAATGAATATTTTCTAGGAAAATGTTGCACACCTTAGACGAAAATCAAAAAGATTTCATTGTTTAAAATAATCTCAAAGAACGTAGAAACAGTGATTAATGTGTGTTCTAGTACTTTGCGGTTTGGAGTGTATGAGTAGAGTGACGTCACGAGGCCATGTGTGCGCGGGAGTAGGGAGCCGTCATCGGGTGTACACGCCAAAAATAATAAGGTTCCGAGCACGCATCATAACGGACCATTAATGCTAGTTCTAGTACATAAACAGGAACATCTATCAACGTCAAAACAAAATAAAATAGGTATATCAATGGGAGGGCAACAATGATTTTTACGCATTTTAGGTGTCCATGTTTCTTCCGTAAACTGTAGTTTCAATTGCCCCACCCGTGACCCTGGGTAATGCATAAGAAATTTGACATGACTGAGCCAGCAGCTTGTATCATAAAGTGTACTCCGTGATCCCAAATTAAGGCCGGTACAAATCAATAACAAACACAAGTCGGAAATCGTTTATCTACCTATCGTACTATACCTACGCCTTTGAATCTCGATCCTTTACAAGTGAAGAACAGGTATCTTCTATGTAAGCCTGGTCCATCTTAAAACATCAGGGCCATTTTTTTAAAGTACGAATTCATAATGATGTTACCGCAAACCTATCTTTCGTTTCGGGCTCGTCTGTTGAAAGTGAAATTCTTTTTGGCAAAAGCTATACATGCGTCACAATTAAACTACTGTTGAACTGCCATAAAATTGAGAATTTATCGCCAACATTCACATTAAAAATATTAATAAACTATCCCATCACAGTTATAATCGTACATCTGGTTCATTGTTCGGAAAAATGACGAAACAAGTGTTAATTTGTTGTGATCAGTCGACGTTAATTCATTGCTAGAGAATATCCTGGATAAAAGCCAATAATGTCATCGAAACCGAGATTTATTCGTGCAATACTTTTTTCTTAAAATATTGCTTCTCCTAAACAAAACTACTATAATTTGTATTTTAAACTGTTAAGTGCTAGACAGCGTTGAAAACGTGTCGCATAAATGTGAATTTATAATAAACTAAACATTCAATATAACAATAGATAAAGGCATTAAATTAGGTCGAGCGATCGAACTGAATACGTACAGTGACAAGTCCATAATACATCTATTATAGACTTGAAATTTTCGAATAATATAATAGTAATTAAAGCGCGCTCATTTAATTTAACGGAGCAATTTTAGATTTAAGAAAATGAGTTTTAAATATATATTGTGAGAAACAAAGTTATAACTTTAGAATTTTACCTTAAAAAATAAGAATAAATAGATTTAAATTGTACTGAAATACGCAGTCATTTCTGGGTGTAATCGGAAAATGTCTATCACAGTAATAAGTTGGTAACAGAAACATGTGACCGAGACACTGTAAATACATGGTACATGCGTGTTTTATGTTTTTGACACAATTTGAAACGTATTTCGGGCATATTTCTAAATAATAAAGTTCTTATATCCATGGTGTTCACAGGTCCAGATATTCTGGTAAAAGTGTTACGCGCTCGCATCTCGCAGTACGCACCTCGTGACCTCAGCTGCTCAACCTTGTAAACGAACACACAAATAAATCCCGTGTCACTCAAGTCGTAGCTAGTGAATCACTCATGAGAGAAAATACCACGGCGACATATCACAATACGATGTAGCCAATATGTTCTCCTATGTACAGTATCGCATATTAATTAGGTATTTAATTCACGATTGATTGGTACACTAAATTTTGTATATAAACACTAAACACTTGTATATAAAAGGTATTGATTTAGATCAGCCGTTAAGAGGAAAGGATACGTACTCGTTCTCCATACAAACGTTGACTGTCTCGTCTCTGGCTAAAGACATTAGAGCAAATAATGTTTATGGCATAAAACCTATACCTGCCATGACCGCCCCCTGTGTATGTGTTACAATACATAAACATATAGGCATGGTCATGGCAGATATAGGTTATATTGCATAAACATATTTGCTCTAATGTTTTTATCCAAAGAGGAAACAGTCGTCAACGTTTGTATGAAGAAAGAGTAGGTACCCCTTTCTCCTTAATGTATACATATTTTGGTCGACACACTAAGCCGTTTTGATCCTAAGTAGCAAACTTAAATGATTATTTATAGTAAGTAGTAATGATAGACTTTACGTCTCAGTTGACCAAAGTCTCACTTTCAATTTCACAGACTAGATTCTTATAAATGACGAGACGATACGAAACTAGTGTCAATTTTATCAAGCGACATATTTTTAGATTTAATATGGATTCAATAAACTTGAACCATAACAGAATTACACGTGGTTCTAAATTTAGTAAACACTAAACATATCATTATAACTGCTACTCCATTCGCCGTACTTAATTGCAGCAATTTACGATATTCTGAAATAATCAGTGCGTCAGCTGAAATAGTTAGGGCAACGTTTCTATATTGAGTGCAACAAAGTAGGTTATTGAATACAATTGTCTTTAATTTATTACGATTTTATATACTTTACTGAAACACACAATAGAATTTTCTATTATCTTTTCTATTATGGTACTTATTTAATTTGACTGTATAAAATTGCCTACTTTGCGATGACAAATTGCGATAAAGGATATGGTATATAGAACAAGATTAATTTGGCGGGTAACCGGCATGACTTTCCCTTAACGACAGACCAAAATAATATACCCACGTACCTACCTACAAATTGGATAGTCTATCTATTGTTTGCTTACGTCAATACGTGAACAGTTTTAAATAGAACAGAGAATATTTTAAACCGTGATTCCCAGTAGGTACACTTCGCAAAGGGTCTAACGCAGAATGTACACTTAGCAAATGAGCACTTGCCTTAAAATGTACATTTCGCAAAATGTTTATTTCTCATAATATGCATTTCGCAAAATGTTCCCTTTTCCCTAGAAAACCGGACTAGGTTTGATCGTCAACTATTTTTTTTACGTATTGGATATATGCTGCGTAAGAGAGATTGGTTCCATAGTATACAAAATGGTTTTGTATGGGTCAGTACCCATACAAAGATATCAATTATTTAAAAAGTAATAAGGGAAAGTAATACGTAAAAAAAATAGTTGACGATCAAACCTAGTCCGGTTTGATCGTTAATTATTTTTGTTACGTATATTTCTACAAAAGATACGTTAAACGTAACGGGATTTTATACCTAGAAATCACCCTTACAAAAAATAATAATGAATGAGAACCATTTGTTTATTTTTTATTTACAAATATATTTTACTTTTTGTTTAATGAATTGTTTTAGGTCACTCGAAATTTCATATATTTCTGTAAAGTATTTTATTGATGATCAAAACCTCGTCTTGACATAATAAATTTTAAATAAATAATTACTTAGTAAGAGTATTCATTTTATTTAAAAGAAACACTTATCTACACATCCACCATCCAAGCTACCCCTATGTAAAATTTCATCTAAATTAGGCGTTTTGAAGTGGGGCACTCACTTCAAAACGCCTAATTTAGATGAAATTTGAAATGAAAAATGAAAAAATTTTGCGAAGTGCACATTTTGCGTCTGACCTAGCACAAATTGTAGTAAATCTAGCTCTGCCAAGCGGTTTCACTTGGGGTTTCGATTTTACCTTATTTATTTTATAGATATGAGTTTGGGGCTAGATTACGCTGCACTGTGTGCAACGTCCTGCAATTTTTATTTATAGTTCTGGAATAACACATAGTTTATATCTCGATATTTCCATAGCATTGAGTAATACGCGGAATAAACTACAGAGCGCAGTTACACGTAAAAGTTTCCTACATTGCCGGTGGTACGTACACCTACTCAATAAACATTAAACAAAACCAATCGAGTAGTTTCTTCTCTGTATGAACGTTTGTTACTTAACAAACGTTCATACAGAGAATCTTTCGCATTATTAATATTATTAGTAGGATGGTGTTTGACGGATGAAGTAACCCATTTTATTCAGTTTTCTACCAGTGACTGACCTAAATATGTTTTAAATAATGGACGATTGTTTTGTAAACGTTAAAAAATGGCTGCGGGCCACGGTCGCGATGATTTTCTTAATAATTTAGTAGATTTTAACGTTGAAATAAATAAAACTTACGTTTAAAGTGGTTTCGTCATGTCTACATTGTAGTTTTATTCGTAGATCACTTCAAGAAAATCACGATATGATGTAAACATGTAAATTAATAAAAACATGCGTAAAATAAGACGGACACGTTAGATACAATGATGACATTGAGGGAAGTAAGATTTGTCTTTTTATTATTGTCCCAATGTGAGAATATAATAGGAATGCATTTACTTATTATATGATACATATTATATTGAGACACAAAATGCCGAAAGCCGTAAATAAAAATAATTCTTTATTTCTGAGAGGACAACGCTCGTTTAAATCAAAGTGTCTCGGTTGATACACTTAAAGTGAAACACAAAAGATAGATAATATAACTCATTTTACACCTAAAAAAAGGTAAACTTTGTATTTCTTGTTACAAATCTGCGCGCGGTTTAACAGCGTTATTCACTATCCTTACATAAAAAAAGAAGCCGCTGAAGTATTATGAAACTAACTTGCTGTTTTTCCAAATAGGTTTTTCCAAACCACTCTTCACTTATATTTACTTTAACTCCAAAAGCAGTTCTTTTCCTATTGTTATTTACGATAAGCTGAAAGATAAACAGAAATCGTATAAACTACCATCGTCATTGAAATTATTATTTTAGTCGATTACACTTGAAATAATAATCAATTTTTGCTATAAGCGTGTTACCAACACACTAATAAAAAAACTCGGACAGTTCAAAAATAAACAGAAGGTCTCGAAAATCTAGTTTACAAATAGGCATCATAATAAATTAATTGAAGCAATTAATTAAAATTACGTAATAAGCCTTAGTCCCTGATAATTAGGTTCAAATTAGAAGTGACAGACTGTGACATATGGAGTGTTTAGTGTACGAGACAAACGAGTAATTGGCCGAGTGATCGTGATAACTATCTGCGCGTGAGATGCTTGTTAAGATGAGGTCTCTATTTAATCAATCTTTTTGAACCATCTTTACTTCTGTATTGCAAGAAACTTTTAATTTCATCACTTATCTATAGTATCTTTAAAATGTTTTGTCTTGACTAACTGATGGATCAACGCACAACCTAAACTGCTGGTAGTAGAGAGTTGGAGAGTGTGTTCTATATATTATGGCAGTCCCGCGGTTTCTCCCGCGTAAGTCCCGATCCCGTGGAAATATCGAGATTAAAAGTAGCCTATGTTACTAAGGGTGAAAGATTTTTTTAAACTGGCACAGTAATTTTAGAGTTAATTCATTACAAACATACAGACACACACACAAAAATACAAATATTTTCTATTTATAATATTAGTGCAGATGTAGGCATTCGATAAAGGTTTTGTCGAAATTCACACGGGATCAGGACTAACTCTGATAGTATTTTATAGTCAAGGGGTCCTCCTTCCTTTGGTTCAAACTATAAGACTTATTTTATTAGAAGCAAATTGAGTCGTAGTAGGTATTAAAATTCTAAATTCATCTCATCCTTCGTGTTCTTAACATTTATATTAAATTGAAAACAAAACCAATTGAGATGTGGTTTTTACTATTAGATAGCTCTATTTGAGAAGGTCGTCGTCGTATAGTTTACATCAAAACCCAACTGAGTAATGTTCCTGAGAACGTCATCAGACTAAATTTAGACTCCGTTTCTCAGAAAATGAAATCCGAATTTTGGTGAAAAATATAAATCTCAAATGTAGTCGTATTTTCTTGTGAAAATTTTGACGATGATAGATTTAGCACAGGTGTTATTTGTATGTGTATATTTTACGTAAATCTAAATCGTGAACGGAACATTAAAATAAGACTTTTTTTCCACAAAGACATGTCGACGGTCATTGACCGAAACTACGCGGTAGGAAAATGTTTCGTTCACCATTCACATTTTTCAATCAGTACTGTAATCTTTTGGATTTGATGAATTTCTACGCTTGTAATTCCAGATAACAGAACTATATTGTTCTCTATCCTGCCTATTAAGGATCTTTCAATTAGTTAGGGTCTACTTTAAACTTAAAACCTGGTTAGTGACACTAAGGCATATTTACTTAAGTTTTTTTCTTCTTCATATTCAAAGGGCTAATTTTTCAATCTCTAGATCAGGGGTTCCCTAATTGGGGGGGGCGCCCCCCAGGGGGGGCGCAGACATATTCCAAGGGGGGCGTGGGCCACCTGTGCAGATCGCTGAGAGAATGCATTCCAGACGGCTCGATACGACCAATGAAATTAATTGAAATTGACGCCTGTGAAGAACATAATATTGTTTCCTCAGTCGGCCAATATCAGCCTCTAGGCTGGCAGTGATTAAATACCTTTGATAGCGCTCGTGAGGTGACCCTCACGGGCGCTTTTAAAGGTATTTGGTACAACTTACCAAATAACTTTTGTAAGACTGAAAAAATTTAATGAGTAATAAAAATCCTTATTTTTTAACCTGAGATTGTCAATCTGGACTGGAGGACGGGGGGGCGCGGATTTTTTTTATGGTCGAAAGGGGGGCGCGACTCAAATAAGTTAGGGAACCCCTGCTCTAGATAAAGATATATCTTATATATAAAATTTCCATTTTAGAAGACCTACATCTGACAGAATCACCTAGACTGTCCACCATATGCTTGCAGCGTGTTCTGCAATACTTCGGCCTTATTGCGCGCAGATGCCCCGATAATCTGGAGCGCCTAATGGTAACGGGGAAAGTTGAGGGTAAAAGACCACGAGGGCGGAGCCCTAAACGATGGTCGGACCAAGTATCAGAACAACTGGAGATACCTCTTAGCACGGCTCTTCATCAGGCCACCGACAGAGATCACTGGAGGAAGACGATTGCCAGATTGCATACCAGGGGTCACGATCCTCATTAATGAGGGAACGACGGAGGGGAGGAGGGGATAAAATTTCCATGTCACAATGTTAGTTACCGTACTCCTCCGAAACGGCGCCACCGATTTTTACCAAATTTTATATGCGTATTCAGTAGGTCTGAGAATCGGCTACTATCTATAATTTATAAGGCAAAACAACGTTTGCCGGGTCAGTTAGTCTTCTATAAAATGTAACACCACCGAATAAAAATGTCACAATCGTTTAAAAAGATATTAAACTTTGAAGGTTTTCAATTTGGTAGTGTTTGGTTTTGTCTCCTTGTGTTTTCTTACAAATTCAAAACATTTTGGTAATAGCAATTTTAGAACCACAATGCTGGAAAGAAGCAATTATGTCATATGTTAACCTAATTTCTCTGTGGTTTTTTAATAGATTATAATAAAACAGTCTATCTTACAGTTATTAGTCTAATACTAGAAACAACAAGTCCGTGAACAAAAAGGCTGCATTCAAACCGAAGCCACTGGTGCCTTGATACATTTTAAGCATTTTGATTTTGCTAGTTGGCCTTAAGCGCGACATTAATAACGCCAAAAATAAATAATAAATCAGTTTTGTTTTACATTGGATTTTTTTTTATATTGTTCAACTATCCATATAAGGCAGTCGTTAAAAATTGATATAATCACCAACTAATCCAGCTTCAAAAACAGTGGGCTAACTATTAGGAGTGCTTGTGAAACTCTTGTTGGTACGGTGTGCAAAAAATGTATGTTTTTGCACACCGTACTGTTTAGAAGGTATATGTTCTAGGTATAAAAGCAGAGATTTGTTTCGTTACTGTTCAATAGGTAGGTAAATATTGGCATCGACGGGTATTTTGATAAACGTTCGATGCTTCATTGTTATGCTTATGCAGAAAACTACAAAAATAACGGTCTGGGATTAGATACAGGTATGAACGGGTGCGCTCAGACTCCGCGGCAACTTACATTGCATTAAAATAAAGACCTTCAACTATTTTATACGGGTGTTTGAGTTTCAAAATTTCATTACAATTCAAAATTTCATTTCAAATACACACTCTCATTTGGTATTCTTCTATTCGTAGTTCGTTTCAATCTCATAGTAATATCATACCTTCTTAACCTTTAATTTCAAATTTGACGTTTCATAAGCGAAGAGAATACCGAAAAGTTCAAATCATGTCGATAAGATTTGTTTGTTTGAGAATATCATTTCCCATACATTTTAGAGTTTCGATTGCAGTTCAGTTGGATGTTGGTAAAAAGTGATTTTTTAAGCGATTCTCAGCGTATTTTGCAACTTTACTACGTAAAGGGCCACCTCAGTGCTAATCGCTCAAACAACGATAATTTCCATTTCGTATACCTACACTTCTTAAGAAAAATGCTGACCACGGAAATAATTAGTTTTCGTAAATATAACACACACAATGTAGTTATCTTTGACTTACCTGAGTTGTGTCAATGTCGCCATCACCTTCACCGCCCCCGCCGCGGTCATTTACGATGTCCTACGACAAAACAAAATTACATTACACGGTGGAATCGGATATATCGTGTAACGTTTTATATTATTAGTGGAACCTGAAGGTAAGAGGATCCTAAATAAGTGAGAAACAAATAAGAGAATAATAAAACTAAAAACAATAAATGATGTACATTACCATGAAAACTTCCAACGAAAATTGGTTTGAACGAGATCTAGCTAGTATTTTTTTTTAATACGTCATAAACCGTAAACCGCAATTTACCTTTCATTCAATTCAAAAATGTACGGAACCCTTCGTGCGCTAGTCCCACTCGCACTTGGCCGGTTTTTCTAAGGTTGGCCATGGCACGATACGACATGGAAAATACAATAGCATAAATACATCTATACTCTCTTGTTGGCCACACCTCTTAGTGAGTGTGTGGCAGGTCTATATGTGAGATGTAAAGGCGATGCTATCATAAACTCACGTCCATGTCAACATGTCCGACTCCAGTGGACCGTCGTTTCGGCCTGCGCCTGCGCTGTATCACGTTGAGAGCTGCTTGCGTGCTCGCCGGTGACGAACTCGACGTTTTACTCTCCGTACTGCTTTCGCGTTCCTTTTCGTCTTCCGCTGTCACAAATACAGATATGTTAAACATAAGTTTTAGATACCCATTCACGACTACGAAAATAAGGTAATTAATTGCCATACTCTAACTAAAGTAAAGTGGAAAATGAACTTACTTTTTTATGTAATTTAAAGTAACAGGGAAATAGGCAGTTGATTTTTATAATATTAGATAGATAAGCAGCGTGCGCAACACGTTACTACCCACTGTGCAAAATTCCACACTTAAGCGGTGGCCCATTTAAGTACTGACCGTGCAAGGTGCTGCTTTCTAATTTTGTGTCGTTTTTAGCTTGAGTCACATTAAACGAGTGTCGTGCAAGCGTGTTTACTCTCTTTTACATTGCAAGTGATACAAAATCAGAAGAAGTCCTGGTATAATTTAGTAGTTGATTGTATTTACCTGCTCTCGTTTCTTCTTTAGGTTGTGGTGACGCTGTGTTCGCGGTCGATCCAGCGGGAGGACGTCGTAAAGGCAATGTGACTGTCGCCTCCGCCGCCCGCGGTGACGCTCTGCCTGCGTCTTCTAGTTCGAACTGTATACACATCGTTATTAATAAGCGGACATTGTAAAACAAGCTTAATGTTACCCAGATGCACGTAAAAATACCTATGTTTTTCTTTACAAAATGTTACGTATTACGAACTGAAACTTTAATTGGTAGGTAACTCTAGAACATATATCTCCGTGGTACTTTTTACTACTTGGCTTGGAAACGACTTTAAATTCCATTGAAAACAAATGGTTTTAGGTTCCGTCCACTTTGGGGCGGTAATTTTAATTTACCCGGGGGAAGTTCCATCCAGAGTATATGCACACAGTTCATTTCTGAGTGCATTAGGTATACCATATTGTGGATTTCATTCTTTCAGGTTTATTTGAAGATCAAAATGAAAAAGATGATCGATAAAAGAAACCAAAAAAAATCCTTGGCTATTTAGTCTTCGATACTGCTGAATTAAAATGACAATATTTGACAGTTCATTAAAAAAGAAATATAACCATTTTTTCTTTAAGGTACACTTACGAACTCCCGTCTAATTAGTTTTATTTTTACATGGAGATGGTTACAAAGTAACTTTGTTGCATATTTTAGTACACATAAACTGTAATAAGATAAGGATGAACAACGCTGGAGTCTGATATACAAGCCTAACCTACTTACTTCTTTCACTTTAAAAGGTTTCAGCCATTACAAAATTAAGTTCTAAAGTCACATATTATAAATTAGATTACATTCAGATTTCTAACAAGGTATTTTTGCGTAAAAATGTAAGCATCTGAAAATTAGCAGTCAACATCAGAGTCAACAGTAAGTAAATTACAAACTTTATAATCAGTAGGATGGTTGAACATGGACATGCTAATAAGCATACAATTTCTGCAAAACTCGCTTAGAATTTTGCCAATAATTATAAATAGTGAAACATACGACATATAACAACAGCGTACAGTTTGAATGTATGAACTTTACAATTGGGAAATAAACAATACATACAATTAGGGATTCTAGGATAGCAAACAACAACATGCAATTAGTGGGTTTGAAATGATGTACCTAAAAATGTTTTGAAAAAATATGTAGGCATTTTCTCTTAAATTATAAGGTGATATTGGAGAAACGCATATTTGCAATGCAATTGCATTCCGGAGGATGGGCGAAAAGTGAGGATTATATCACCTCAAAAAGGTCCGTGCAAAGTATTTCCAATGTATGTAATTTTAATAAAACTTTCAACTAAATAGGCATTTTTCACATGATTTTATCTAATAAAACGACACAAAGTCATGCCAAATACTACAATACAAATGAACACACAGATGGCACAAACGTAAGGCCCGTACGAATGGTCAAGCAAGATTGTCGATCGTCAATGATATTGTAATGATATTTGGATATTGCTACATAACTAAATATTGTTATTATAATGTGCTAAATTATGTAGGCAACACAGTGAAGTTATTTACTAATGAAATTTTAAAACAGCGCGTGTCGTGAGATGAATTTACTATTAACATTATATACGAAAAGATTATTTACAAAAATGACACGTTTTATTTTCACGGTTTTGTTTGTCACCATTTATTTAATAAATAAACATATTTGTTTATCCGACATAATGTATAAAATACTAACTTGAGATTTAATGTTCAAAGATCTGCATTGTATAAAAATTACATTTTCTAAAAAGGGCCTTAGACGATGATCGAAATTGAGTCTTAGGCTTTTTTAATATTGAATATTGCACGTTACACTCAGCGCCATCTAGCCCTAAATTAATTACTAGGCTTGTACTATGGGTATTAAACAACGAATATACTACATATTGTACTTTTTACATAGAAAACACTCAAACCAGAAACAAATATAATTTTTTTAAGCTTAAATACTTGCACGCAGCGGGAATCGAACCTGCAACCTTCTGAATTGCAGTCGGGCCTTTGCCCGACGCGCCACAGAGGCCGCTTGCCGGGAGTGTCCGTTCCATTTGACCTCATTCGTCCCAATAAATTTAAAAACACGCATGTTTGCTTGTATGTATATTATTGAAACAAAAAAAAACAAAAATGAATCTTGACAAATAATGTTCAGTTTTTTAATATGTATTTCGTTCGACAATCTCGCTTAACCTCGAACACAAATAAATCGGACCTTATTGGTAGGGTCGAGCCTCAGTCGCCATGAGGGCCGACGTTCGCTGTTCGCAGCTATAGTCGCGGTGGCAGTCGCACTCGCGCATGCCACGCCCCATGTGACCGCTACGTCCGTCGGGCGCGGCTATACATACGTACTATTCAGTTATCTGATCGTAAACTACTTTCACAGAACTATCAATACGCTAATAAGAGCTGTATTAAAGTATAGTCCTACATTTTATTTGTAAAAATCTTACTTTAAAACTTGCAAAGGCTAACAAAACTCACGTTATTGAACAGTGATTTACAATTGTTCAATAATTTATTGTTTGCGGACTGAAGTTCATCAATTCGTAATATACCTAATTCTGGTCATAGCCTTTTTGCTTTATTTCAAAGAGAATTCAATAAGATTTTTACATGCTCGATCATATTTAATCGTCTAACATCTACAAATGTAATGTAGTAAAAGTTAACAAAATAATGCTCTAAGTATTTACGAAGCATGTGTATGAAAAAATATTGACCGTCTAAGTAAATTGCCTTGAAGCTAGAACTGTAATATTGACCTGAATTCCAAAAATAATTATGTAAACAAAATCTTGAAGAAAAAATGACATGTGTTGCATTTACAATGGTCCTCAACAATGACTTTTTACATAGTATTACAATACAATAAATGTATAGTTACAACCGAGAACACAACAAAAAGTATGTATGTACAAAATACACTATATCAATCGATCAAGCTATCTCGTTGCCTCTAACAAACCTACTCCTCGCCACGCATCTTTAAAGCAAGCCCAAGAAAACTCAAACCACATACCGTTCCATTATCAGTATTCGAAGGCGGCGTGTTCTCATCGGGTTTCTTGGAGCCCGGTGAGGGGCTTTCCGTGGTCCCATTACCCGTCTTCTTTTTGACCAACTGTTCGGCTGACTTGATCTCATCGAGAGTAACGCCTTGCGTCGATCGTCTTGTCTCCCGCACGCGCTTCGCATGCGCCTTCCTCTGCGTTTCGCTTTCTTCGTCCCGAACCGGCGGCACGAACGATCTATAATTATAAAATCACATTTTTAATTCGAATATAATATTGCTCAATGAATTAGCCACTCTAAAAAGATATGTGAATGCCGAAAGCGTAAATGTCTTTTTGCCAAGTTTTCACATGATGGATTCGTTAATTTACTTTAGATAAATTAGGTAAACTGCGAGAGTGTTTTGAAAAAATAATTAGGTAATAATATTATTTGAAAGGTCCAAAAGTGTCTTTTTAGAATTATTACAAGCTCTAGATGTTCAGGCGACTTCTGAATCACGTTACAGTTTATAGAGTAGCTAATTTCTTGTCCACAACTACATACATTTTTAATCGCAACGCAAATAAAACATAATATAAATAAAATCACATGCACTATAGGCTGAAATGTTGAAAAGGACATCATGCGTGTCAATAAAATAAAATAAACCGCAAAGAAATCGCGCAAATAAATCGTCCGAGCACAACAACAGACGAAGCGATATCAACTATAACACACATTTAATTCTGTATTTGAACACGAATCTAAACATAAGACAAATTGAGAACAAGCAATTTCATAGGTTCTCAGTGTAAAAGAAATCCAAGTTTTTTTATGAGTAATCGATGTGATGTTAATACTTGTCGGTTTGTTAGACATGACATAGATTCATGTTCAAATTCTTGAGTGTTATTATGACAGTTATGTACTTAAAGAAGTTCTTGAAAATGTTCCCTGGCGATAGTTTTGTGGGTGTAGCGGCGCTCGGCGTCGAATTGCTACTGTTCGACTCAGCGTCCGTTGCACTAGAGTTAATATAATTATTTAACTATTACATTTTTATCCCATTTTTTATTATTACACCTAATTCTACTATCCTAAAACCAAATGCCCAAAATGATCTTATATAGTTTAGCCCCATTTTCAACCCATTATAGGCGCTAAAGCTAATGAGTACATGCTGGAATTCAATACTAGTTCAGTGCTGACATCACGCTCTCAAGTCGGTCTAGTTGTCGCATTCCAGTAGAATGATTCATCTCGTCTATATGTACCCAGTGACTGAATCAAGAACTCCGAACCAGCCGTAGCCCGTTTAAAACCTTAATTTAGCTAAAAACCCAGTAATAAAGTACTGAAGACTGAAATTACATTGAAAATCTATTAAGATTCAAATTAAAATTGTTTTTTTTCTTCAAAGGACAAAATTGTGTGCATAGAACTCTATTGTTAATTGAAGTATATTTTAAGCATATTTCTACATACCTTCTGACTGTTGTTTGTGTGGTAGTAGGACTTGTGTTTGAATTTGTATTTGAAGGCGCTGTCCAAGTGTTCGCTTCCCTTTGCGGTCTGTCCGTTGGGCTAACCCTGTTCAAACGAAATAAAGTTAATACACACATTTTCATTACGTGTCGACATAAATTCAACTACAAGCTTAGTTGTACCGAGTGAGATTTCTAAGATGTATATCTCATTCACATTCATTCCAATCCTGAAAACTGATTTTAGTTTAAAAAAATAGATTTATAGATCATTCTATGGTAGCCAAGACGTACAAGAAATCACTTAAAAATCACACCAAGTGAATTAACTTATAGCGGCTAAATAAACTAATTAAACAAATCAAATTCTATTCTACACTTCGGTGTTTAATACAACATATTGTAAAGTGTAATTATACGTGAATATAGAAATACATGTTTTATTATAAACAGAAATAAATTAACACACAAAAATGAATGAATATGACAAGCGTACATAGCAAGACGAACTCAATAGTGGTTTTTGGTTATCGAAATCTGCGATCGTTAGGCCGCGACTCAAGTGAGAGATGATTACAAGCCATCATTAAGTTATTGATTCGCAACTAAGTTATGATTATAAACAAAGAGGATTATTTAGCATTGTCAAGTCAACCTAAGTCGCGACCCCGTTTGTAAGGGCTCAAAGCGTGGCAGCGAGAGACGTTTAAAGACAACACAATAATAGATTGCAGTAAATAATTTTACATTACATAATGAATTTCCATCACCCTACGGCCGCACTTATCACGAATATTTGGTGAGAAAACCTCGTCTTCGGCCTTCGGCGATGCACATGTAGCCGCATTAGATCGTCATGTAGTTTATCGCAGAGATGTTGCAAAGATTTTTTGACAGTGACACTGCGAGTTTACTTGACTGTGATGCGAAAGGCTTTCGCCGTAGCCCGAATTGCCAAATCATTATCGAACCGTTCGCGAATATCTGGTTAAATACATCGCAATACCCGAATCTTCGCGTATTCAGGATGAGGGCGGGCGGCCCTCATCCTGAATACGCGATCATTGCAACATCCTTGCAATCGCCAACCTACATCTTTGTATGGATTTGACACAAACCAGAAGTAAATATGCCAAATGTTTATACAAAAAAACTGTCAATTAGAGATTTTGATAAAGGAAAGTCATTTGTTTACAGAACCTGTTACGACTTTTACTGGAAAAGTAACAAATTAAAACTCGTAATGTAAAATTACACATCCTGCGGGAGTTTTAATTACCATCACGGTGCTTGTTTGATAATTTTAATATCTTTTCCAGAAACATACATACATACAACAAACAAACATAGTGCAATTTTGGGCACTTGTATGATTACAACAAATTTATGAACATAAGGGAATAGTGAAATCGTCGAATCGTTGCCATGCTATTTGAGCCGAGAAATGTTGATTTAGCAACCTTGTATGAACATCCTCGTTAGTATCGTTAGACTGCTTTTTCCTCTCGACGATAGCAAGGTTCGGCAGTGGCGCGGGCGGTATGGAAGGGCAGGACGAGGCCTTGATCCGAGCAGTCACGTCACGGTAGCGCTGATAGAAACTGTGCACAGACAACCATGCTCAGCGTGCCATGTTTTATGGTATTTACATGTGTGCGTATCGTTTGTTCAAACCAATGATTTTGTTGGTCATGTTACTACTAGCAAGTAAGTGATCATTTTATACAAACTAAACTGATTGAAGTGCACGATTGATACGGAATATATATTAAATGAAAACACAAACATTTGCATAATAAACACGAAAAAATACCCAACTAATTTAAATGTAAGTATAGAGACATTATTGTGTTTATAGAGTTTATATTCATTCCGCAAAATAATTTGTTTAAAGTGCAACTTACGGGCGAATACAGAAACGCAACTCAAAATTTTTGTTCTACTTAAACAACTAAGCACCTCTCAAATTCAAAAATTCTTATACTATTTTTAAATTACGAAGCTGCTCAAATATTGAAGTACGCCTCAAATTTAAAGTTGCGTTTCGGTATTCGGCTGTTAGACACTTTCTTGCTTGTAGCGACAAAGTCATAAAAAGCATTATTTGGTAGATAAATGAAATTATTTTTGTTTCTATTTTAAATGTTAATATTTTATAAGCCGATTATTGTTAGAAAATTATCTTCAACCAACAAACGAGACGCACATAATGAATGATTGTACAACACAAAAAAAAAATGCATAACGACACAAATTGTGTTAAACATAAAAGTATCCCATCATCGATGAAAAAATACAGAGTAACAGTAGACAACACAGAAAGCAACGGATTTGATTCTAATAAGTACTTACTGCTAGTTTGTAAGACGTTAGACAAAACTCAAATTAAATTATAAAAAACGGAACGTCTATGTACCTACCATACCATGTTTATTGTCTTATCAATTAATCCTATTAGTTCTCTCATCAAATACAATGTATTATAATATGAACTTGTCTTGGAACAAATAAGCGGAATTACACGACGTCATGTCTTTTTGAAATAGTATTATTTCGGATATTATGAAACGCTACACCTATCTAATCTATTTGACGCTTGAATATTAATAATGAAAAATATAGTTAGGTACAATGCAATTGAACTAACAATAAGTTAAATAGGAAACTGAAAATATCGCAATAACAAAATAACAAATGCAATTCGGTAGTCTTAAAAAAGTTAGCGCCCGGGCGCCCTAAGTCCCTACATGAAAGTGCCTCCTCTCAATAGAAAATCAACGGTAACAGGTCACAAGTGCTTACCCATGAGAAGCGAGAGAGATTCTAAAGCAAGACGCTTTCTTCAATATTACTTAAACGGAAAAGCATGCAATTAATATTCACCACTGGTCACCAGTTCACCACTATTCACCAGTTAAAACGCTGAGGTAACTAAATCAATACTTTTATCTCGGCCGTGGACGCCAGGCGGGCAATCGCGTATTAAAATTGTCCAAAATATAATTTTAATAACATTTCAATATCTCTGCAGTCAATCTTCAATTTCGAATTTGACGTTTGTAAAAAATACATCTTTAAAAGGATAGTCTTCATTCTCTTTCTCCGTACAAACGTAGTTTAACTTTTCCTCCCTGGATAAAGACATTAGAGCAAATATGTTTATATCCGTCATGACTATGCATCTACCTTTTTGTTTTTTTTTCGTTTTATTATTTTTTATTATTATTTTAATTAGAAAATAAAAAATAAAAAAAGGTAGATGCATAGTCATGACAGATATAGGTTTTATGGCATAAACATATTTGCTCTAATGTCTTTATCCAGGGAGGAAAATTTAAACTACGTTTGTACGGAGAAAGAGAATGGAGACTATCCTCTTAATGCAGTTCAGTTGCATTTGTCAAAATGAAACGATAACAGCAGCAGCCGTTATAGTTTCTCAATGAGTTTTGATATAATTCCAAACTATTGTTTAAATGAAATACGTGAATTACCCTCCTGTACAACGGCCTATGCAAACAATTACCGAATTGCTAGTGTTATGGGCTTTACTTCTCATTGTACTTTATCATTTTGAATAATTTGATACATTGTACAATAAACAAATAGTCTACCCCCGTCACAGTCTACTACAGAAAACATTTGACACCACAATTTTATCAGGACATCACTTCTCTAACATATAAAGAATAAACACGAACAAGAATGTACTTGAACTAACTCAGTCCTAGATATATCCTTAACGGTATGTCTTCGCATTACTTTTTCAAATTTGTTTATTAAATGCCGTACTAAGTTTCTTGGCTCTTTTACTCTGAAAACAGCATTTTATGAACAGTACAATTAGCACATTTAATAATAACTTCGATTCTTTTGGCAGATTTTACATATTATGTTTTTTGTGGTAGGTATAGTGCTCGGAGTAAAGCAGATGATGAAAATACAAATTCAATTTTTAGCCCAAACTCCCCAACAAATAATGAAATAATCCTCAAAGCGTACTTAATCAATGATGTGACTCTGAACTGTATTCCTTTTTTGATTTCGAATAATGGTTTTATGGTAGGGCAATCATATAAAGTTTTTTGTCTCTCATGTTAGGTACCTAATATCAATTTAATTGGCATTGATTTAATCTTTGTTGCCAGCACTACACCACTTTTTTGGAAAGTCACACAATGGAGCCAAATATCTCAGCATCATTGCAATAATATTCCAACATACAATAAATACGCCAATAGCATTTTAGCTCGTAGCATGCCAGAAAGAAAATGTATTAATTAAAAAATAACGACAATATTCAAGTTGAACAGTACAAAAGTTATGGTTAAATACTCACGTTTTGTCGTTTTCGAAGCTGTGCGTCCTTCGGAGTATAGTTTCATTGTCAACTGTGTTGTTTGCGGGCTTATTGTTTTCCCCTGAAAAATATTAATATGTCCTTTACATCAAATCTAGACAATTTTATCTAGCGCTGTTCTAAGTTATAGCACTTTAGCGCCAAGGATATACACTCACCGGCACTGAAAGTGGCCCAAAGCTGAGGGTTTTGGACTTTGGTCATATTATCATTTTTTTTTCGGGAACTGATCGCGTAAATGTTTGGGACATTTGTAAATTAATATACTGGCGACGTTTTGCGACATTAATGGTTTTAATTTTTTTTATTTTGGTAATTAGGCTGGAAACAAAGTTTGTTAGTAAAATTTTCAAAAGAACTCTCAAAGAGCGCATGAGGTAAAAAGTCGATATTCTTAATGTTATGTCAGTGCCGGTGAGTGTGTATCGATAAAATGCTTTGTTCAGACTGACAGCATCAACCGCTGATAGTAGAGAGTATTATTTATTACATTAAAACCGAATATGAACTATGTCCTTTCGTAATCATAACATTGAACAACTACATCTAAGTGAGCTGATTATTTCTCGATCCCTCTAAGTTCCTACCAACAGTAAGGTCTTATCCGAACAATTTTTTCTACTTAACAAGACCTTGTCCACGTTAAAATAAAAAGGAATTGATTTAATTAAATTTTAGCCCAAAGCTTCGCTTCCCATGCTTATTGTCCAAGGCATCCAAATAATTTGTTTAATGGCCAAGAAAGAAATACTTTAGTTGGATTCAGACTGTCCTACTTACTGTTAGTATCCTGCTGCCTATTCCTAAGCGATGCGGATCGTCGCCACGACGGAGGGTCGTCAGTCGAAGGAGAGTCATTAGGTTCAGTGGGTTCTGATGGAGACTGCGCGCGAACTTTTGGCGGTTTCTCACCCAATTTGATGATCTCAGGCGCCGGAGGCTTGTCTGTTACATTCACATGCGTGTGAGCACAATGATTGCGGTATATGTAGTAGACAAGGCAATATGACGTTAGAACTGCACCATAATTGTCTACTTGGACGGTTTTTATAGACACAGAATTGAATGTTACTATGAAATGTGAATGAAGACCCATCGAGAAATGAACTATACTATTGGCAAACTGTATAAAATCGGTTAAAATATATTGATAATCACTTCTAGTGGTTAAATAATACAATGGTAATAAAAGAGAACGTGATTTTCTTCAGGTTGGGCAAATGTACAACATAATGTTTTCGCTGCGACGATGCCTTTCGTTGCAACTGTGAACGAGTGAATTTTGTACGCGCGTATTTGACTATAAAATGTCTTACCATTGACAACTTTGTTGTCATTCCCTGTGATCTCGATGTCGACAAGTTTGACGTCATGCCGCGGCGGGCTGCGTTTGCGTTTATTGTTGTTGTTATTGTTGTTGACTCGTCTCGGCGCAGCTTTCAGTGTGGCGTCCGCTAACCAAGACGAAATGGACGGGTCGACCAGATCTAAGCAAGTTTGGCCCTAAAAATGACGAATTATAATTAGCTGACAGATACCGACAGAAGGCACGTATTAGTTTCAATCTTTCATAGAATGCAAGGGGCCTTCTTTGTAAGAAGAATTTGATTGAGTGAAAATGAATTTAGGAGGCTCCTCAATCTGCATGTTTTTTTTGTCATCAACGAACAGCGACAAGAGCAAACTTGAACAAATCGTAAATCGAGATATAAAGCAGCCGCTAGCTGTCAGATTCAGATCTCTTCTCAATATATATCAATCAAACAACGTTTCATCAAATGTTGTATCCAGAAGCATGTGCCAAGAGCCAATTGATAAAAAAACTAATAATAATATAAGACGAGGACCAATTTTTTTCTGTTCATTATATAGGCATGGGGACAGGTTTATATGGTACTAGCAGATTCCCGCGGTTTCACCCGCGTACATCTCGATCCCGCAAGAATATTGGGATCAAAAGATATTTAGAACAAGATTATTAGGTAATGTAGGAAAACTACAATAAAACCGACCGAGTTTAATGCATACAGAATACTGATTTATTCATATAAAATTAATGCTAATGAAGTAA